>RXPK01000108.1:0-440943 GCA_004143645.1 Protaetia brevitarsis
TAAAACATTCATTAGTTGGATAGTATTTACCTTTTCTGGCTACTTCCTTAAAAGTGTAAAAATAATTATTGAACACCTTTGAATAGTACACTCAAACAGGAAAATTATGAATTAAACAAAAAGTAGGTACACCCAATCAAAAATAGTTAGGTTATACCAACAAGCAGCACAAAATATGTACTTATTTTTTTTCTTATGAATACTATATGTTTCAGAAATATTTCCAAAATATAAAAAATGTTTATGGAATATTTTAATATACATATCTAAAAAATATTTTTTTTTGTACATGGAGAGTATTTATATTACATGTAACAGTAACTAAATTAAATTTCAACATATACTCAATATTTATTAAATATCGTGAGCTTAATATTGATTGTCAAATATTTGGAAATATTAAATAAAATAAATAAAAGTACTTATGTTATATTGATATAAAAGGAATCCACTATAAATATTATTAAGAAGTATAAAACAAATATTGGTTAGGAAGTATTTGTTAAATATTTATAACATATGAATAGATGTTTGGACTGTTTCCATTGTCCGTTCGATTTTTTAAATCCGACGTTTCGACACTGTTTCTACTGCGACCATCAGGGTAGCCCCGATAAGGGCTATGGTTTTCCAATTCCATTGTTTAGAATGAAAGCATATTCTCGGATATGTCTATGCGTTAGTTCTCTATTGTACAGAGTACAGTGAGTACTGCACAATACGCTCGAACACTGGCTTCTCCAGGATATTGGGGAATTAGGAAACCATCAGGGCTACCCTGATGACGGCAGTAGAAACACTGCCAATACGTCGGATTTAAACAATCCAACAGACGATAGAAACAGTAATGCATCCTCAAGAATGTCACGTCATGAGTTATTTATAACATGTTTTTGTATGTAATAATATGCATATTACCAGGGCTGGGCGCATGTAAAGTACAAATATTTGAAATACTAAATACTATTTGTATTTTATATTTGAAATAATTTTTCTTATGTATTTTATATCTTGTATTCGAAATATATTTTTGAAGTATTAAATTATATTACTTTATTTACTATCATATGAGCGTCATGACGTCATCATAGCACACATAGTTACCATAATATAAATAATAATTACAATCTTATTTTAATGAAATCGTTAGAAATGATGGAAACAAATAATAACGAAATTGACAATGTTCCCATGATTTTAAATGGGAAATATTTCAAAATATCAAAATTGAACAGAAATAACGTAACTGCTCTTTGTAAGATGTGCGAAGAAGCCAACAAAAATACTATTTCAAAAAAGACTGTTCATTTGCAAGGTTTATACAGACTCCTTCCGGAAGTTGTTGTTCAGATAAACTTTTCGAAGTGATGCTTGTTTATTTAAAACGAAATGAAAATATGAATAAAGAGATACTAGAGAGACTATAATAGTGGTTTTTTTAGATAGCATTAAACATATTTTACTTACATTATTATCAAAAAAAAAAAAAAACGTTAGCCTTTTTTCCTATAACAGCCCGATAACAGATTTGTGTTATGATTATCTATGACGTGTTGAGACAGCGTTGCCTTCCAAATGGAAAAAGTAAATTCTCATCTAATACCATGCAGTTTAATATGCAATGTATATTTGCTACTTAATATGTATGGAAAATAATAACTTCATCTATTTTTCAATAGCGTAATGTACCTAATATATTTTCAGTCGGTAAAGTAGATAACTATGTACATGTATATCACTGTAAATGTATATTTTGTTAATGCTGTGGGACAAATAAATAAACCAATGTCTATATACATTATACGTTTTTAATAAGCTCTATTCAATTCGCATTAATAATTTATTCTTCCGATTTTTGTCTTGTTTTTTAGGTTATAAATCACGGCAGCACATAATCCGCTGCTACACACATACTTCGAATAACTTTTAAGAATAAAAATAATATTGCATAAGTTATTTCAACCAAGCAAAGAATTTTTATTATTAAAACTCCAAACTTGTTTTCTTAAATAACGAGACTAAGACAAAAAATACTTCACCATTTATTTTAACCTTGCGTGCTGCATTAAGATAGGATTCTATGCATATCTGTAACGTTTATAAGTTTATCTTTACTCTAGTTACAGAACATCTTCTATGCACTACAAATATGCATAGAATCTCACCATTATTAGTACCACTGTTTAATGGTTATATAGTTATATCATTGCATAAATATTTGAAACTGGAAAAATCGTTGAAGTGACGTTTTCAATGTACAATAAATTCTACAATGACTTTATTATTAGGTAGGGAACAATTTGGGTAAAAATTATCTCAATTAACAACGAATAAATGTAACTTATATTGCTTAAGCCTGCGTTTATTGCCACCAAATTTCAAAATATGAGCTGAACGTCTTTTTATAAAGAAAACACGTATTAGATGGTCCAATGTTAATGTAATTTGAAGGTAATTATTATTATTATTAATTATTTTTATCTATGAAACACAATAACCGATCTACAAACGAGAGTAGATAATAGCATATGAAATACTTGTGTTGCAATGACGTTTGTTGTAATACGAGTATAAGTTTGAATCCACGGTACAAATAATACGGTATCTCAAATTCGTCAAAGCCGGTCAGATGACGTCATTAAGGAGCGTATCGAAAACAATAAAATACATGTATGGTAAATAGCAAAATGTTAAAATCCAAATTATTCACAACTATCAATTAATGTAATTCAAATGCAGCTTTGCTTTAAAAAAGCCCGTTTTAAGTTGAAATTTGCTTTATCTATCTTGTCGCCATCTAGTAGCGCTCGTGTTTATTACTACAATTGTAGCGAATTTCGTGTGTGTTTACAAAATGTTTTCGTGGTTTTTTTAGAAAATTGAACGTGAAAGCACCTTAACGCTTTTAAAATATGTTCGTAACCCCGTCCAGATTTTTCTAAACTTATCTTTCGCATTAACAAAACCCTCACGGTCGAAATCGATTTTAATATAATAATATTTATATATGTTGCGCCATTTATGCTCCTATGTGACATAACTTCCATATGCGCGTAAGCATACCGTATTATTTGCACCGTGGTTTGAATCATTCAACTGTACGAGTATTACAATAGGCAGTATTTTTTATTCTATTTTTTCTACTTTTTTACATTCATTTACTATTTGAAATTGGATTTCATAGGGAATTTCAATGTTTTTATATTTGTGGCATATAATTCTTGTGTCGTACGCATCTCATTCAAAAGTCTATATAAAAATGTCAAATTTGAAATGTCAAACCACGAGTTGCACTACCAACCTCGCAAAAACGTCATCACAGCGTTGCAAAGTGGAACTTTGTAACACAGTTTTTTGGCGAGAGCAATTTTAAATATGTATGTAAGTTGGTACAATAAGTTGTATATCTGTGATAGAAGTAATTATTCATATAAACAAATTCATTTATAAATTTCAACGTAGGAAGGACAAAATTTTCTGCAGCACACTTTTAAATAAATCCGGAAAGGTGTAAATATAGATTAATTAATAGTATATTTCCGTATTACTTATTACCTAAATAAATCTGTAAACGCATTTCTCTCTAGGTTAATGATGGTCATAAAATCCATTGGAATAGAAAATATTTTTATTGCATAATTTTGAAATGAAACAATTTTGCACTTTCTCCCTTAAAGCAAAGATTTTTTTCTTTATTACAATGTAAATAATTAAGGTAATTGAAAAATAGATACAACAGATAATTATATATAGCTAATAACATCTGGTATAATGATATTCGAAATGATCATAATTTTTTTCATTGTTCACAATTGTGTGTCACACAAATTAGTGGTGGTAAATGGATTTCCAAATAAATTTTATCTAATATTAATTTATTCCTGCAAATACCAAGAACGTGGATTTCTATGCCACCTTTTCTTACGTAAACTTTGGAATGCGTCTTTCACTGGCACAGTGCGTAATTAAACTACAATAAAATGTCTACGATTTGTATTTTATTTATTTAAAATTACATTATATTTATTTTATGTAAATCTAGGTATATCTATACTTACATAATATTGATTTCACTCATTTTGTGTGTATATTGAAGTAAATTTAATATATCGTGTACACGGTGGTTACTTAGGAAATAGCACAGTAAAGTTAAAAATATGAGGTAGTATAGTTTTAATAGTGCTATAATAAATAACGTTTAAAAAATAATATGTTGATGCAAATATGCGGTAAGAATAATAGTTTGTGAAAATAAAATCGTAATCGTATAGAATTGCTTTTATAACTGGGGCACACATGCTTTGCATGTACCACTTCTCCAGGCATGCTGGGTTTTAGTTCGAGCGTGGTAACAGGGCAATAGGTAACTAACATTAAGTAGCAAGTTGTCGCACCAAAGCATGTAGACGTCTGATTGTTCGAAGTGGCCGTCACATGGAACATGAGGGTAGCGCAATGCTCAACAAAATCAGGTTTCTCCCAATACACATGTAAGTACTTCAGATGTTCCTTTGTAGTTACATTTTTGACACCCAGCACGAATGAGGGATCGCCTTTCGAATAAATACAAATTGATTAGGTTTTGAAATAGGGGGCAATCAATATTCCAACTAACCTGCTTAACGTCACCTTTACTGGTTCGCTTTCTTGTCTTCTCATTCCGACTGATATAACCGTAATGGTGGCGGTGATGCAGTAGGAAATGCCGAAAGTCAGTTGGGTTTCGGATAGCATGTGGTCAATCTGGTGGCGCTGTTTTTGACTTTAAACGTAACGGCGCATTTTTTCGGATTTACGTCCTTCCAGGTCGCAGTTACGGAATTATCGGAAAGAGAGCTGTTTAATTTAAGATCTCTCGGCGGTGATACCACTAATGAATGAAAACGTTATGAATGGTTGAAAGGCAAAACGGTAGTTTTCCTGCCGCTTTGAAGTACTGCAAAATTAATGTTTCTGGACGCAAAATAGTATATTTCAAACCAATGGAGGAAACTGCAATTACAATTTAATATTTGCCTGCTGCCTGCAATAGCACTTTCCTCATGTGGTTTGAATACAATTTTTTTCCCAGCCAGTCCAATTTAACTGAATGACTAAAAATAATAGACACTTGTGACTGACATGATAGATAGTAGGCTTAATCTGTCAAATATTTTTTGAAAACTGTCAAGTTAGCGTCGTTTTAAAAGTGTTTAATAATAGTTTAATTGAAATTTAATACCTAAAAATTTAGCAAGTATCTCAGAAATGGGCTCAGACTGGGTCGAATGTACTAATGTCATCTATCAACAATGTCACATATTATAAGATGTACAATCTCTCATGTCAATATCCTCCTAGGCAGGAAAAGTATGTTTCCTGCCTAAATGAGAGAGGAAAGTGGACACTTTCCTCCCTACTGAGAAAGAAGGTATTTTTTTTTGACACAAGATGTACACTTCTCACAGGAAAATAGGGACATCAGCAATCGTGAATTTTAAAATTCTTGGGTGTAAATGCAGCTTTCAGAGGATATATGCACTTATGAAAGCCATAATCACTTTTTTTTGTGTATTATTGCGATCAAAGGTAAAGACTAAAAATTTAAACAGAAATATAAATATATATAGAAAAAAGGTTTATACATTAAATAAACACATTGGAATTTCGGTGGTTCCTTAGAAATACCGAATACGGAAATATTAATGCAAAAAAAATACGTAACAACTAAAAGGCCTCTTGAGTAGACGGCACCATTTAGAAATACACATATATGTATTTAACTTGTTTGATGTTATGTAGAGATAATTTTTCTTTAAGAAAACACATGGCGATGGGATTTTAAAATTATATTACCTATTACTATGATATTAGTTACTAGTTTGATTTATGCCCGCAAGTAATACTTTAGCAATAGACAATATGTCAATCAACCTCCTGAGTTTTTGAACAATGTGATTTTCATATTGATTAATTACACTATTATTGATGTATTCATTATTGTTGTTGTTTAGAATTCTTAAATATTGTATTATTACAAAATATTTTAGAAATGTATTAAAATATACCAAAAACAGTTTCTGTTTAAGATTATTTACAAAATTTGTAAAGCAATTCATTTCACAAAGAAATTATTTATTTTATTAACCCTCCGTTTATTGTATTTTCAAGAAATATATCTGAACTATCGCCTGTGTAATCCAATGTCGTTCTATTTTATTGAAATATAGCTAATACTTTTGGTCTGTAACAGCTTCAGGCAGTAGCAACCAAAAAGTATTAAATGTATCAAATTCAACAATAAATATTTTAGCACTAACTGAGATTGACGAACAATATGCTTTCTTGCAATGTTTGTTATGTATTATAAATCAATAATATTTAAATAATTGTTAATAAACTTGTGCTACATAAAGTTTGTAAAGAGACCCAGTGTTAGCCATATTTCAAGAAAATAGACCAACGACGTCAGATTACACAGGCAATAGCTAAGATATATTTCCTGAAAATACAATAAACGGAGGGTTCATAAAATAAATAATTTCTTTGCGAACTTAATTGCTTTATTTAAGAATTTTATAAATAATCTTAAACCTGGTAATTTTTTATAGATAGAAGAAAACTTTATAGTAATACAATATTTAAGAGTATTAAACAACAATAGTAATTAATACATCAATAATAGTGTCAATAGTAGTCAATAAATATGTGAAAATCACATTATCCTAAAACTGAGAAGGCTGACTGACATTATCTATTGCTAAACTAATACTCGCGAGCATAAATCGAAGTAAGTAACTAATATCAAAGCAGCACTAACGAGTAACATAATTTTAAATAATAAAATCCACCATATGTTTTCTTAAAAAAGAATTATCTTTACATAACATCAAACAAGTTCTTTTTGTTGTTATGTATTTTTTTTCATTGGTATTTCTAAAGGAAACGCCGCCACCGAAACTCCGATTTGTTTATTCTATACATAAACCTTTTTCTCTCTATATATTTATTTTTTCTGTTTAATTTCTAGTCGTTACCTTTGATCGTAGTAATATACATAATTAGGTGATTTATGGCTATGATAAGTGAATACGTCCTCCGAAAGTTGCATTTACAATCAAGAAATTTTAAAATTCTGAACTGCTGGTGTCCCGATTTTTCCTGTGAGAAGTGTACCTCTAGCCCCACTGCTGCCTGCATTGACACCTATAATAATTACTTAATCCTTTCTTATTTTCTTAGTAGCGTTAATATTAATAATTATAAATATAATTATCAGAAATAATGGCTTGAAATCAAACAATCTTATTATTGAGATATATAATTTAGATTGGAAACGTTTCGACAATTACCAGTATCCTCATCAGTCCTGTTATAAAAGTTTTTCGTTTATAAAATAGTTTTTTCTGTAAAACTCCTGAATGATATCAGCAATTAATAATATTTAGTAAATGACATTGTGTCAATAGTGTAGTCAAATAATTTAACTACAAGTGGAACTATTAAAAATATAAATCAGGACAATCACAATATATTAAAATGCATTCTGAGCTTGTTAGTTTAATACTACTTTTTTTCCCTGTGCTACTATCCAAAATTTTTGAATTCAAATCATTTACAATTTATTATCCTGTAGGTAACTATGTTTCAAAGCGTTCTAAAGAACCTGAGACTGAGCTTTAGTGACGGTGTTCAGGTCATCCCCATCACAAGGAGGGTGTATCATCCCTTCCCTACTATTATCTGCATAATTAGAAAATGGTAATTGACCGTTGGACATTTGACAGCATGGATATCGTTAAAATGTAAAAGAAAAAGCGAGGGTTCCAAGATACCACCGTGCAGAACGCCGTTTCTCCGATTAGTATCATTAGAATAGACGGTTTTGGAGATAGTCTGTTTCCCAGATACAACGGTATCTACGACAGAGTAGTTTCCCTGATTTCTCATCTTTTCTATCAATAGGTACAGTTAAGGAAATAAATTACAGTTATCAAGGAGAATATCACCATTTCCCTTTCACGCTCGCCTAATCCTATGCGAAACTTATTTAATTATGTTTATTTCCATTTTCATCCTATTGTAAAGTGAAATAAAAATTTAACTTTCTACGCATTTACTATTTCTACCAGCCATGAAGGTTAAACACAAAAGTAAAATATAGTATAACAGTAAAATATATAGTGTAACGCTACAGAGTAGCATACAGCCCGGTATAAAAAAATTAAATTTTAAAAATGATACTTTAATTAAATTAGTGAAAATCAAATTTTTAACATCTCAGTGTCATCTATATTCATCAGTTTTAAATCATAAGTGTGCCCTCTGAAATGCCAGATGGCATGTAGGGTGAGAATTTCCGATTGAAACACGCTGGTATCAAAAAAAAAAATTACGAATAGCTAGTTACCCCCCTTTATTATTTCAGTACGTGGGGAGATGTTATGTGAGACTGTCGCCAAAATATTCTCTATTCCAACATGCTTGTTTACAATGCCCAGTTTCCATAATATCATACGCACGGGACTCTTGTACACTTCTCACAGGAAAAATCGGGACACCAGCAATTCAGAATTTTAAAATTTCTTGATTGTAAATGCAACTTTCGGATGACGTATTCACTTATCATAGCCATAAACTTATTATGTATTATTATGCGATCAAGGTAACGACTAGAAATTTAAACAGAAAAATAGTATATGGAGTGAAAAAGGTTTATGTATATAACAAACAAATCGGAGTTTTGGTGGCGGCGTTTCCTTTAGAAATACCAATGAAAAAAAAATACATAACAACAAAAAGAACTCTTGAATAGACGACTTCATTTAGAAATATATATGTATTTAACTTGTTTGATGTTATGTAGAGACAATTTTTTTTTAAGAAAACATGTGGTGATGGGATTTTATTATTTAAAATTATGTTACTTGTTATTGCTGCTTTGATATTAGTTACTTATTTGGATTTATGCTCGCGAGTATTAGTTTAGCAATAGATAATATGTCAGTCAGCCTCCTTAGTTTTGGGATAATGTGATTTTCACATATTATTGACTATACTATTATTATGTATTAATTACTATTGCTGTTTAATATTCTTAAATATTGTATTACTATAAAGTTTTCTTCTATCTACAAAAAAATAACAAAACCCGGTTCAAGATTATTTATAAAATTCTTAAATAAAGCAATTAAGTTATTTAAATATTATTGGATTTATAATACATAACAAACATTGTAAGAAAGCATATTGTTCGTCCATCTCAGTTTGTGCTAAAATATTTATTGTTGAATTTGATACATTTAATGCTTTTTTGTTGCTACTGTCCGAAGCTGTGTTACAGACCAAAAGTGTTAGCTACATTTCAATAAAATAGAACGACATTGGATTACACAGGCGGTAGTTAAGATATACTTCTTGAAAATACAATAAACGGAGGGTTAATAAAATAAATAATTTCTTTGCGAAATTAATTGCTTTAAAAATTTTGTAAATAATCTTAAACAGTTTTTGGTAATTTTATAATACATAGAAAAATATTTTGTAGTAATACGTAATACAATATTTAAGAATACTAAACAACAACAATAATGAATACATCAATAATAGTGTAATTAATCAATGTGAAAATCACATTATTCAAAAACTCAGGAGGCTGATTGACATCACCATGTTTTTTTTTTTTTAAATAATTATCTCTACATAACATCAAACAAGTTAAATACATATATGTGTATTTCTAAATGGTGTCGTCTACTCAAGAGGCCTTTTAGTTGTTATGTATTTTTTTTGCATTAATATTTCCGTATTTGGTATTTCTAAGGAAACACCGCCACCAAAATTCCAATGTGTTTATTTAATGTATAAACCTTTTTCTCTATATATATTTGTATTTCTATTTAAATTTTTAGTCTTTATCTTTAATCGCAATAATACACACAAAAAAGTGATTTATGGCTTTGATAAGTGCATATATCCTCTGAAAGCTGCATTTACACCCAAGAAAATTTAAAATTCAGGATTGTTGGTTTTTCCTGTGAGAAGTGTATATCAATTATGATCAATTTTGTATAATAAAGAAAACATTTAAGTGTGAATAAAAGTGGTTATATTTAATAACAGAGTTCGAAATGTGAAACCGTGTGCAGTACAGCAGCATAAATATAAGGATATTCTTATCTCAGGTAAGTTACGTGAGGTCGCTTATTCAATAACAATAACATTTTTTAGTAATTCCACTTTTTGCAATATAAATTCATCATAGAGAACATGAATACGTTTTAGCGATTACACAAAATTCCTAACCCCAGAATTCTCCGAACGTACAAAAATGTATATACAACAGTAGGCAAGAGGCCCCAGACAAGATTTTGTAGGGGGATCCAAAGCTTTTGCGTTATGCTACTGCGTTAGTCAACTGCAAATTATTGCAAAAAAAAAACTGGGTTACCGCAGTTCCCGGTTGACCCCTCTATTGGCTGCAGCACATTTCCTTAACTGTACTTCTTCATCAATGCTGTCGAATGTCTGACAAATATATAAAAAATAACTTGTTTGAATAGAGGCATCTCATCAGCTAGAGCACTTAGAAATTTAGCAAAAGAAATCTTTGGTGAATATGCCTATTGGTACCCTATAGATATTTTTAGTTTTTTTTTCTTTCAGTTAGAACTTACCGAATTCAGTTGGGCCGCTTTTAGCATAATTCCCTAATATACTTAATAGAACTGCTTGTACGTGAACGTTGAGATAGAAGCAATACTTTTCATTTCCGACAGCATGTTCTCTTTGGGTCGTCGTTATAATGTAATCATAAATATCGCTTTCTACGCGGACATGGTATTTAGGCTTGCACCATTTATATGCGGGTGGTAGACCCCATGTTGCCACTTGTTGATCATTTCTTGAAGTAATTTTCAAGTCGGGCACGGTCCACACGGGTTTGGGATCTGAAATTAGCACTGTCAAGACTCTTGCACCCTAAATGCATGCGCCGGCTTACAGATTAGCACGGGTTTTTTGCCGAGATTTCGAATGTTGCGGTATGCGACAGTAACCTTTACTGTACCGGGAACGCAGAATACTACATCGAACTCGGCTTCTGGCTATTTGCCGTTTTCATTTGTGGTGGATGACCTTTAATGTTGTAAACTATATCGTATACTAACGAGCATAATATTTCTTTCGGATGACGGGTCCAAGTAATGGTCATCTTTGACATTCGTGGTAATATCTTGAAACCAGTAATATTGTGATCTGAAACACACAAGATCATTAGTGCTTTTACACGTTAAGGAAAAAAAGAGAATGAGATCATTTTGAGACCTCAGAAGTTTTTTTTTCTGGTTTATTATTTACTATTGATGGCCGAAATTTAATTCTTATGCAGTTCAAACCACTATCGTGATAATCCAAAACATTCACGTAAAATTAGTCTGAGGTATTTAACGTAGATATTCCGCTCTATGTTGTATCATTTACGTTAAAATAACGTAAAACTTTAAAAATAACGTATGACATGCAGTCACGCATGTCATTAAAACAGTTGTAATAAATTTGCATATGTTGCATCAGTAAAAATTAAAACATTATTAGGGGAACAAAGTATCGAGGTGGAAAATGTATAACAAAGATAGCTTTACATATGATTTTGCAAATCTTGCGGGTAGCGTGGTAGTGGTAGTCCTTGACAATGACATTTGAACAAAATACATTACACAAAGGTCCTGCCCCGAAAGCCATTGAAAAATGCTCCTAAAGCTATTGGGCTGAAATTAACCCTAGTCCTACCAACGTTTTATCGTAACGTGTCCTACCAAGGTGTGCCTCACAGGCACACATCTATTTGTACACATTGTTGATGTAAATAATAGCAAAATATGCATTATTTATTTCATGTAGTAGGTATACAGTAAGATTAAAACATATAGAAAGAATATTGTGTGTCAGAAGATATAATTTAAAAATAGTACACGATAGTAAAATATTTGAAAGTTATTTATGTAGTTTGCAATTTGTGCACGTGAGTATTTTCTCTGAATGTTCACCACAAACCGTTTGCTTACACTTATCACATAACTGTGTTGACATTCTGCTTTTTTTGATGGCAAATATAGCACCGTTTTCGTTTTCTTACTTTCGAGCCGAAGACTCCCCTGTGGTTGGTACTGATTCAACGTAGTTTGTATCAATGAAGTATGACTTTTATGCAAGCCACTCAAACTACGACGTCTAATTTGCCCAGTACTAATTCTGTTGTAATTTCTCGTAAGAAAATTTGCGAAGTCTTCGTTTTTTGGAAATATGCCAGTCAGGATGGATATTTTCTCCAAATGACAAATGAAGCTACTCACACACATCAATTATATTGAAAAAATAGACCAAAGGCCACCTATTAGTTTTTGCGTTTCACTGAATATGTATGTACCATCTGATCAAGTGTATCCACCCTCCTTTCGTGGAATTGTAGTATTATTGATTTTAGATTTATTTTTATTTTCCTCATCAATGTGGAGTCGTTGTGCATTGTAGATAATAATATGACACAGCGATTTTTCTTAGGTACATAAGATACCAAAGTCATTGTCTTCTGAAACCAACAAGTTGCTTTCAATATTCCGTCGCCTGTGAGGTAAAAAATTTGGTGTATGCAGCGCTTATTTTTTCTGAGCGTTCCTACACAGTTAGGCCTTTGGTAAGCAAACTGGATGCAAGCTCGTAGCTGGTGAAGAAGTTGTCGAACGTAATATTCCTTTTAGTTCTCAGAAAAGGTTCACAAAGTTCTTCAACACCTTTTGCGCTAAGTTTTCTGCTCTGTTGAGACCTTCTTTTGCTAAGTACGGTATATCGCGTAACGGATAACTAGTTCCACTATCGCATATCCACCAATTTTTCATACGTACTTATCTGGCTTGCTTGGCAGGTACTGTCGGAAAGATACACGACCTCTAAAAGGCACCAGTTGTTCATCGATGGTTAGATTACTGCCAGGAAGATAATATTTCAGCAAGTTTGTATTAAACACGGTCCACAGGTCTCTAATTGGTGCCAACTTGTCCTTTTGCTTCGGAGGGTTCTGGTCGTTTATCGTCAAAACGAATAAATCTTAGTAATTGAGTAATCTATTTCGTAACATACACGCTCATAAACAGGATTTCCATATAAAGGATTCCATAGCTCATTATAGTCCACATTCCTGTTTATTTCTTCCAACAGTAATCAAAAGGCCCAAGAAAGCACGATTTCAACGTCGTCAACTGGTTTCCACAATCGCCAAGAATACGAACAGCCTCCTTATTAGTGAAAGTAAACACAATACCAATAACGTATCATCAAAAACAAATTGAATGCGTCACAAGGAGTATCAACATGCACTCCAGGTGGAAGTTTCACTTTGTTCAAAGCTGTTGTAATTATGTTGTGTGCACGTGTTTTCCCTTGGCAATCGGCTGGCATTCCCTCGGTACCATTTTTTCAATAAAAGTTTGCGAATGGCGTGGCGGTTCATCATTAGCATCACTATCGTCACTTCCTCTTGTTCATCGCTTTCTTCATCGCCAGTTTCTTGATAATCCGCTTCACTAGAAGAGGTTTCGTCTTTGACTCTTCTTCATCTTCACATCATTTACATTCCTTCCAAATCTCATCACTTTCGTTACAATGCATCGAGCACTCCTTTTCAGTTAGTGGCGGCGTCGGTCAGTCAACCAATCGGTCATACTTTCTGCATAATTTCAAAACCAAATAAGCATAAAACAACAAGTCTATTTTTACTGGGGTCAATCAAAACTTTATTTTGCTTACCTGGTCTATACTATACTCTCCATAGGTAAAGAAATAAAATTAACCAATAGACACCTAAAACGGCCAATGCGTTCGTTAGGAAAGTCACAAATACACTGATAGCAATGCAGTTTGTAAGCCGACTGTTTTAGCAAAACGCATTTAGGGAATTCCCCTTCATATGCAACTGGAAGTTCTTACATACAAGGGGAAAGTCCCGAAATATAAAGCATATCTTATTACGGGGGATTTACCCACATACCTAGTTTTAAATAACGTAGCAATGCATTTATAGTATAATACAGTATGTGCCTCAAAGACACACCTGGTAGGACGTGTCGGTAAATTATGTTTTAATTTTTTTAGTAAAATAGGAAAAATATTTTAAAAAATTTTTATTGTCATTCTGTGTTAAATAGTTTATTTTGAGAATACAAAAATCCTCCAGTCTGTGGGCAGTTAACTTACAAAGTTCCAGCAATTTCAAAATCAATTGTGCCTCAAAAGCACACCTTGGTAGGTTTAGGGTTAAGGCAAATGAGCACAGTAGTCACACATACTGTAAATTCCAAAAATTAACTCAATCGATACCACCCCATTCGAGTTATTAGCATAAGGGTGGAAAATTTCAATATTTTTTTGCTCAGGAATTACTTAAGCTATCACGTTCAAAAAAACTATGTTAGTAAATGCTGATTATGGGCATTTCCGGGGGCATTAAGGACCAATTCCGTTCACTCAGTTCAAAGTTATCATTATTTTTCCCTTTTTTGGGGTGGTTTTTTTGAGTTTATTCCCTCCAATTGAGTATAATAAATGAATATTACGAACGAATGGATACCCCAGCCATTTCACAGCTACTTAGAGAATGGGACTGATGCACAGATGCTGCCATTAAAATATTCGAAGGTAAGTATGTACGTGTTATCTAATATTAAAGGATTACTGGTTTAAAAACCTTTGATATAATACTTAGAGTCAGCGCCATTGTGTCGATAATATATGAACGTGGTAAGTATGTACTTTAACAAACATATGTAGGTATTTACTAATTATTCGTTTTCAGTAGGTAATACCAGCAAATTATCATACTGATTAAAATTATATCAGTAACCAACGCCGACTAGATACCAGGCCTTGAGTGGGAAGTACCCCGAGAACACCGGTCGCAACGACGGATACGCATAACATCTATAGCTTTACGCATCAATATCCCGTGCGCACTCCTGGAGTATCCGGATACGCTACCTTCTCCCAAACATTGTAAAACTATAAAGTATGACAGTAAATTTATGTAATTACATAATATTTCTTTATTTATTACGTTTCC
The DNA here is from genome assembly GCA_004143645.1 of Protaetia brevitarsis. NCBI lineage: Eukaryota > Metazoa > Arthropoda > Insecta > Coleoptera > Scarabaeidae > Protaetia > Protaetia brevitarsis. The sequence continues at coordinate 15,092 of RXPK01000108.1, forward strand.
CCTACCGAGGTTTTTTGGTGTTATAGACAGAAAATTAGTAGGTAATCATTACCCTTGAATAGTAGAAATGCTTAGATTATCAGTTCGATATACTTATATTTTGGAAGCAAATAATGGCAATAGTTCAAATGAAACTTTTATATACTTCTATCATAAATTAAGACATAAATATGATAGTTTCCAGTTGAGCAGTTGAGAAAATCTATTTACTCAAATCTAAAATAATTATTTTTGTGGTGAAAATCTATATGTTCATAAAGATTTTAGTACATTGATTACATTTGAACTAAAAAATTGTTTGGTCTAACAAATTCGCGAGTTTGGAAAACTGAACAAATTTTATTCTCAATATAAATACATCATCTTCTTGCTTATATAGGAAGTTATGTTATATTCAATGTGATACATTTATATTCAAATTGCATTTATGCATTAAATTCCGATTAAATAAACTTTACTCGGGGCAATACCTGTACGGTTTTAGGGACACAAAATTGCCTTCAGATTTGTACACGAATTTCACCAAAATTTTTATAGTGTGTAGCAGTCTTAATTGCTAATTTACAGAGGTCATATAATATTTGCAATGGATAGTTTTGAGCACTTCCTGCTTGATAACTTAGACAGTTTGCTTTAAAGTAAAAAGTCCGGTAAGTGGCGCCAGCGGTGAACACAATTCATGATTCGACAGACTGCATACAGCAGTTATCAAGCAGGTCGTGGTTTTGAGTATTTGTGTTGACATCTTTTTTTACTTACTATGAACAAACCTTCTAAATCTAAACCGCCCTTGTTTACCATTGTATCTAGCAGCGATTTTCGTGTTGATTATGAAGCAGTAAAACCTGTTGACGACTAAAAACGACGTGGAAGACATTATGTATGTGTATCGCCTTTTTCCGAAATCTGTTCTAATCTCTAACTTGTATTCCAACCGACACTTGTGCAGGTGCTTGGGTTTTCGCCAAGTTATCTGGAATCCCTTTCCGTCTTCCAGAGGATCACCATTCAGTTTTGGGGCCACTATTGCTTTGGGGTCTTCTATAGAATTGATGAACGGATACAAGTCGAACTCACATTTTGCGGGCGCTTATTTTTAACTTACCGGCATATCGTCCGACTGCAAAATGTTCACTTTTCTCACCCGAACTGTCACTGACGCTCCAAATGCTGACACGGATGTAGGTGCAGGGAAGTAGGCGGGGTATCGCGTAAAATAGATCCTGGGTCTTGACTTGTTTGTAGTCTTCATCATCTATCTTGTATCGTAATGAATAGTGGATGCTGCAGTTTCCGGCATCCAAAGGCGGCTTCCATAATATTTTCGTGTACTCGCCAACGCTTTTGATTTCCACATTTGTAGGTTCACTGACATCTATTTCACATTTAATTCGTATAAGGCACGTAAATCTAGCCCAAGATATATTACTCTTATCAAGTCGTTTATAAAAGAAACAATAAGGAAATAATGGATTGAAATAATATGGTCCACTTTCTCACAACTCAAGAAATGAGGGCAGGTATGAGGTAAGCTATAGAAACAATCGATTCTGAAGAATTGTATCAGCGGTCTCGTTCGTCCTCCTGGTGCCAGACGAGGTCTTTATGGCACCTTATCTTAAATAGCGGCGTGTTCAATGTCTCGCCTGGTTATTGTTGAGGTTCAAAGACACAATGGCGAGCGGCACAAACAGCGTCTCAGTTAAGTCAGGTTGGCAGTCCGCTCGGCGGACAGGTTGATCGCGTCCCGGACTCGGCGGACCCGGATTTTCGGTGGTGGCTTATCCTGGGGCTCAATAAACACGGGCAATCAGGGATTGAGAGATTCGCCCGCCCTCCGCTGCCCGTCAATGCGCCAATTCCAAAGATAGTCCTTGAGTAATGAATTTAAGGTCGTCGCGAAGCTGTTGATTCCTCACCATCCATGGGAGCTCCGACGATAAGACGCCAGCATACGATTTGCAGGACCTCCATGGTGGTGAAGTGCGACTCGGCCATGGTACAGAGTGCGAGCGCCCATATGTCAGATCGGCCTCAGGCATGCGGTATATAGCAAAAGCTTCGACCCGATGTCTAGTTTGCTTTGCCTAGATAGAAGTGCATTAGCGGGTACTTCGCAGCCTGAAACCGACGCTTGACTTCACTGACATGACGTCAAATGTCAAACCGCGATCCAAGACGAGCCCAGGTATTTGACCTGGTCCGCCACGGACAACGTCGCCTGGACCTCTATCCTGTCCGCCGGAATAGTTCTACGCCGCGTAAAACGGACCGCCACAGTCTTGCCAGAATTCACCCTCAACTTCACCTCTCGGCCCATAGGCGATAACATCTATTGCGGCCTGTACCCTGCGGATCAGCATAGACTCGTTTTTCCCGCGGCATAAATGGCCGTGTCGTCAGCATACATGGCGAGGTTCACACCCGGGTGTTTGGGTATGTCGCTCGTATAAATTATGAGAGCTCAGGGCCAAGAGCGACCCCTGAGGAACCCGCGCCCGATCGGGCGAACGGAAGAGTGAGCTCCCCAACCTTAACTGAAAAGGAGCGTCCCGTCAAATATGATTTAATTAGTCTCACCATGCTGGGGCTAATTCCAATCTTTGCCATCTTGCATAGCAGACCGTCATGCCACACCGAATCGAACGCCCTTTCGAAATCCAAAAAGACCGCCACAGTGGTCTCTCTCCTCTCAAAGCTGTCCCTGACGGCTTCGGTCAACTCAACAGCTGGTAATCGTTGAAAGCCCTGCTCTAAAGCCAAATTGCTCGTCAGGGAGAGCTGGATCTAATCAGTTCATCGCGCAAACGCGAGAGGATTGATTGCCTCGGCACTTTGGAGAGAGAGGAGAGAAGACTAATCGGACGATAGTTTTGTGGAACAGATGGTCTTTCCAGGTTTCGGGATAGCGATGACGGTCGCATGCTTCAGATGGCGGGAAGTAACCAAGAAACAAGACGGCATTGATAATTTTAACAAACGCCCCGACAACGGGGCGAGGCAAATGTTTGAGTGCGCGGTTAGAAATGTTATCGGGACCGGGAGCCTTTCCAACAGTCAGGTTGCTGATTATAGCCGACACCTCGGCGTCATTTGTGGGAGGTAAAAGGATGCCACCTTCAGCTTACTGTGGTCAATGTAGTGACGACATCGGTATCCTCCTCATCGGAGGAGTCAACTTCGGGGGCGGTACCGCACATCGACTCAAGATAGTCGGCGTGTGTCTCGGATCGCCCAGCATCGTCCGCCACCAATCCGCAGGCGCCATGCAACCGATGAGCGCCTGACTGCGCCCTGCCACGTTTCAACGATTTTGTGACCCTCCAAAGGGTTTTATCGCCAGCCGAGAGGGTTTTTAGGCGAGACTGCCACTGCTCATTTGAGAACCTAGCTATTTCGGTGCGGACCTTCTTTATATACAGATTGGCCAGGGCTTTGTGTGCCGGGAAAAGGGTAGTCCTCGCGCGCTTGACGCATCGCGCTTTAGTTTGATTAACTGTTTTAGCTCCCGCGGTAGCCAACGCTCCCCCGCCGGGGCACGAAAAGTGGAAGCGTCATTGATGGAAGAGACGATATTCCTTGAAAAAGCCTCTGCGGCCGCGTCCACCTCCCCGATGGACCGCGGGGAGACAAGATGTGCACTCACGGCAGACGCCACCCCGACAGCGAACTTATCCCAGTTAATCGTCCTCCTGAGGGACGACCCGTCCGTAACAGGCTCCGCCCCCACCGTGAAAAGAATGGGGTTATGGTCAGACGAGAGATCGGAAACACTCCGAACGTGAAAATGATAGGATATGTCCCTACTCAACGCGTAGTCAAGCATGTCGGCCGTGCTCCACCCGAAAAAGGTGGACCATCTGGCGGATGAATAACCAAATTCTCATCTCTATGAGTTCAAGGGGAGTTTACCAAAGTTGTTGGAGGACCTACAACCCCAGCTTAAGTGCTTGGCGTTGAGGTCCCCCGCAACCACGACCGGAACATGTGAGCTGAGCAAAGCGCGATAATCGTCGGACCAAAAATGCCTCGAGGGCGGAGCGTAGACAGCGACGAGCTTGATGGTAATGCCCGCCAGCTCCAATAGGACAGACGTCGCCTCAAGGGAACGAAGGAAAGTTGGACGAGACTGTGGCGAATACTGTGGCGAACCGCAATAGCGGTGCCACCGCCACCACCACCAATCCTATCTGATCGGTAAAAACGGTAATTTCTGATTTTAAACCTGTCGGAGGGCCTCAGCCACGTCTCCCCCAGGAGGAGGACGTCCACCCCATACCTCTCAAGAGCCTCGGCGATCTCACCCGCTTTGTACTTAAGTCCGTGCGCGTTCCAAGACATGACCCTCAAACCACGGCCCACGGGGGGACTATTCATGGGCGGGGCTGAAGGGAGAATAACTTTTAGCTGTTTCACCGCCGAGTTTAACGATGCTGCAAGAGACTGGAGGGCGTCGAGCATCGATATGATGTCAACGCCCCCAGGCAGCCGATTTGATACCGCTCCGGAGACATTTGTCCCGGGGGTTTTCTTTCCGGGGCGGGGCGGCGGGTTAGTGGCAGTACTCCGCCCGCGCACGCCCCCCGAAGAGGTAGGAGCCCCGTGGCCAGATGTCTGTGGCTGGACTTGGGATGCCCTGGAAGCAGCCTGCGCGAACGTCAGGCCCCGCTTGATATTCGGACCAGGGGTAGAACTTGGCTCCGGCCTGTCGGACCTCAATGGGAACGATCTTTAATTTAGGAACTTCTGACATCCCCTGTAGCTAGCAGGGTGGTCCCCACCACAGTTGGCACAATTTGGGGGAGCGTCGGGAGCCTTAGGACACTCCCTAGCCCGATGACCCTGACCGCACTTAACACAGCGCTCCGGGGCAGTGCATCGACTTTGCGCATGCCCGAAGCGCAGACACCTGTAGCATTGGGCCCACTACAGGCCTCGATTTAAGTGGTTCCGCAGTCACGTCAATATCAAGGATCTTAGTGATTTCATAAATTCTTTTTTGTTCCCGGGAAATTCTAACTATGACCATAGGCATAGGATGGCCTGAGTTAAATCGTCTCATCCGGGTAACACCTTCAGGGTCAAAGCCCTGCTTTTGTAAATCTTGCATGACAATCTCATCACTTAATTCTTGAGGCACTCCCCTTAATACCACTTTGAGCAGCTTCTCAGAGGGGAGCTGATAGGTGTGGTATGGGATATCGTTTGTAGAAAACACTTTAGTAATCCCCCTGTAGTCACTCTCATTGTTTGGGTACAGCCTAATCCCGTCTGGGATGTTCTGAGCCTTGGTAAAGCAATGGCCCGCCCTGTCAATTAATTGCCGCGCCATAGGCCAGCGGGACTTATCTCTCATGACTACAGGCGGGATTTTTTCATCAGTAGTCATGGCTACCCCAGTCTTAATTGCTTGGGATTTATTTGGCTGAGGCTTGAGGACAGCCTGCGGACCTGTCTTATTGGGCTCTCCACCCCTAGGCGGAATTGTCGCCCGAGAGGGGGGCGTGTCAGATTTTACGACCTCTATGGCATCAAGATTTTGCCTAAGGCTATCTTTGCTGTTCTTCCTCCGCTTGGGAGTGCTAGGGATAAGCGTCCCAGATGATTGTTTTGAGCCATTTTTATTGGGAATAGTTTCCTTGGGGCGAGAGTGCCCGTTGGTACCTGCCTCAACGATTTCAGCCCGGAGAGGCTGCTTGTCTTTTCTTTTGATTAGGCTGATCGTGTACATCCGCCATGACTGTCTCCACCAGCGATGAGATGGAGGCAAGGGAGGAATTAGAATCCCCTGGAGAAGGGGCGGTAATTGATTCGCAGCGTTAATAGCTGCACCGCTTTGCCAATCAATTATTGTCGCTTTGTTGCGTTTGTTGAGCACTTCCTGAAGACTAGATATTATAGAAAGAATATCCACGTCAGAAAACTTATCAATGTCCTCAAATGTAAATTTTCTTGAGGGCGTTGGTGTCAGGAACGCACTGCCATTCGTATTTGGATGCGTGGGGATAGGTGTATCACCCATTCGCTCCATCTGCGCTGAAGCAGGATTGGAGCCTCTATTTAAAGGAGGAGTCCGCATCATGACTTTGAGTGGTACCCTCAGAAGTGAGGAATGTCAACAACAATAGGTTAAGATTTAAGTGTGACTCAACTGCGGGATGTTAAAGTATTCCTTATAATTTAGCAGTATAAACTGCGTGATAAAAACAGACCGGGTAGTGGGTGTAAAGGACCCACTCCCGGTCAAAATATCAAAAGAACACTCTCTAATCAAGACCAAATTAAAAGGATCAGTGTAATCAAAGTTATAAATAAAATAGGATACGTATATAAAAAAAATATATCACAGTCAAATTTATGTATAGGTACCACGACTTTACACCAAAAGACAAACGAATATTTTACGTGCTCAATGCACAGATATAAATACGAACATAAAGTTCGTTGTCAAAAAATAATCAAAGAACACACAGAAATATATATATATATATACAATGAAAACAAAAAAGACAGCAGCCGGCACGCGGTAATATTCCAGCGGACGGCTAAAATGTTTTAATATTATCAATTCCTCAAAAGAAATGCATACAATAGTACGTTAAATACAGACTTGCAAAGCAGCTGTGTCAATAAGAACACAAGTTGAGAAAAACTTGTTTGTCAACGTTAAGATATAAGATATCGACAAGCGTTTTAATATGTATAACGAAAATGCTATACAATTTATAACAATAAATTGGGTTGACGAACCCTTGTCATAGAGGGAAGAATTGCCAAATAACGAAAAAAAAATGTTAAGCTCGTGCCTATTAGGTGGAATCATTTGCGCGAAAGAGTGTGGCTTGTAAGGTTAATTATAGAATAAAATGCAATAGAAAGAGCTTCGTTGGTCGCTTAGAGTTGGACTTGAAGAAAATACGTCCTGTTGCGACCGAAGCAGGCACGACACTAATTAAAAATTAAACTCTCTACATCTTAATGTATTTTAAATATATTAGAAATATATTAGAAATAAGTTCATTATTAGGAGAAAGTGGTCGAGTTCTGCGCATTTGTGTTTCAATGTTCACATAACTTACTTATGCCCGGGTTTCTAGAAAGTTTGCTTATAGCAAGTATTATACTAGTATACATATGGTCAAAGATGTGTAGTTCCGCTGGCGTAATCTAGAGCGGCGCCACTGTAGTTCCTCCGCGGAAGGAGTTAAAAAGCCACAAGGCAAGGGACGTACGAAAATAAGCAATGGGCCAAGCGAACTACTTGATATGGATAGCATTTGAGTATTACAGCTGTGCTGGGTAATTAAGAAATCTATTCCTATTGGCAAAATTCAAATTTCCCACCATAATTTTTAGTAACTTAAACATTCAAGTCTGAAAGTACTAACGATTTTTTATTATATTTAATACGATATCTTAGACATTTTTAGTAACTATAAATAATCCCGGCAAATTTGAATTCTAGTCACTGATACGTAAATAAGTGGATGATCTGTGGATCGGATGTTAGGTACTAGTTCTGCGGTTTATATTTATCCAAATTATTGTATGCTTAGAGAGTTATTCCTCTATGAATCCATCGATTATATTTTATCGGTATTTAATTAACGTAATAAAAATGGATACACTATAATCGATCGATTCATTCAATTCATTGATGATTTTAAAAATTTCCCACTTGGCAAGTAATGTTGCAGATATCCCAGTAATATTACATTATTTACTAGACAGCGATGTTAAACAAAAACATGTTACTGAAATTTTGTAGCAACATTAAATAATGATAGAAATATGCAGCCATTACAGTAACATTTCAATGTAATCAGGAAAAAATATTTTGAAACAATGTTGCAAAAACAAAGACTTTGTTGTCAGAAATGTTGAGGTAATATTTAGTTGTAACATTGCCATATTTACAAAATTTACATTTTGTAAAGTGTAAGATAGGTACGTATATATGTTTCTGCAAATTGAGAATTTTGAAAACACAAAACTAAAGGCAGCAAATTTTCTTTATAAAGTAAATAATGGTGATGAATTTTTTTAAAAAAATTTTGTGGCCTATAATAATCATGTTAGTGGGGTTGTGGTTGCGCACTGCGCACTTGTAAAAGTTAGTCTCGCTTGCCATCACAAGTTTTTTCGTACCGCGCATACACGAGTGGCGTGAACCTGTGAACCCCCTCTTTCACAATATACGGTAATCGTGACTGGACAGGGCGTGAATAGGACCATCTTGGGATGTGCGTCGCAATTGTTTTGATGAGAAAAAAATTCCCGTCAATAATGAATCAACATTATAGGTAGTTTTATTTATAATGCTAAAAGTAGGTATGTCGATCCTTTCAAATTCATCGAAGATCTTTAAGACAGATATGTATTATGTATATCATAACCTATATATGTTATAGTAAAACCTACCTGTTGTGCTATAAGGATGAGCAAGTGTCACGTAATGTCATTCTTAGAATGATAGTAATCCTTGATCAAATACAAATTTTACAATAAATGTTATATATAAAATATGCAGCTTATCCTCAATTTTCATGTAAATAAATAGTTTTGCTGATCCTATTTTGACGGTGTCTTTTTTTTAATTCAGAGAAATATTAGAAGAATATTGTACTCACAGATATAGAATACGAAATGACAGTCATGGAATGGTTTCGTTATGCAAACAAAGATTCGATAGAATAACAGCAAAATGTTCAAAGAATAAAATGCATTCGGGCGTTTTCTTTATTGTTGTGAGTTGTTTGTTTGATTCTATTCATGTAATTATGTCCCCATAATCTGTTCCAATACTGAATTTTGTTAAAATGGAATTTAATGTACTTTTTTTTAGTCAATAAATGCTTTTATTGTCTTCTGTAAGCAGCATTTTACTTTTTAAAGTATTTATTAATGTATTTCGTTTACTTAAATAGCTATTTATAATATTATTACTGTACATAGTATTACTATTTAGTTTTTACATAGAACTATATGATATATGATTGATCATTTTAATGTATCTGCAAAAATAACTACAAAAAAAGACTTATAATGTTATATTATAAAATGTCTTATCCATTATATTTTTCTGGCATTAATGTTTAATGTTAATATTGCAATTTTAGCAAGTGAAGATAAATTCGTATAAACAGAGGGGCCCGATCTATCGAGGGTAACATGAAATTATAATATTAACATTGAATTTCAATAAGACTGATTGAGATTCCGTTTTATATTAATTAATATAACCTCTCGATAAACCTCAACATCATGTTTCTCGTATAATGCAGCAAAAACTTTTGGAGTAAATAAAAGATCCTAATAGAAACATTAGTGTAGATATATTTATAGAAACATTTAATTGCCACACTATACTTCAACATTAATCGTCATGTTAAAGTAATGTTACTCGAAGACCTCGTATTAACATTATTGGGAAATATCGTTTCGTAACATCGCTTAGGCGGACATTAAACAGTCGTAGAAATGTTGCTGGATGTGGTACATTGTATATATTTTTGTAATATTTCGCGTTACAAGATAACATTTAGACGACGTTATAGTCATGTTATTTTGCCAAGTGGATCTAATTTTAAGGTACTATAAATACTCTGTATTTGCATTTGCTTGTATACCTATAAAATTTTCTACCATTATGTCTCATTTCCAAAAGCAATCTGGAAATGTCCTAAAAGCAGCGAACGAATACGAAATGAAAATCTTTCCTAGAAATAAATGCGGGAAATTTGAATTCTGCTAATTCTCTAAATTAATTTCAATATTGATTCTACAAATAACGAAACAGAAAAAGTTCAAGAGCAACAAAAGCTTATGATCTGATACTAGCGTACTACCGGAGGCTAATATTGTAACATACACTTGGATAAAAACAAAATTGAGGAAAATACCTTAAAAGTACAACCAAATAATAAAAATGTTGCATATTTTTTTTTGTAAAGACCCCAGCGATTGAAACTTGTACTGTAATGTTTTAAATTACATTTTAAGCAAAATGATAAAGACATTTTCTTGTTCGATTTGCCATCAATTATCCTATGGAAGCAAATATGAGCTTATGTTTTTTTCAAACATTATGGTATTTCTGAGAGTGAATTGGGGTATTAAAAAAAAAATTATAGATTTTATAGCTACACTTTTTTAATGTTTTCTGATATTTGTTGTTGTTATTTGAAGCTAAGTGCGCAGAATTCGCCCACTTTCCCTTAATTGATAAAATAGTTAATTTAAAACAAAGTTAGAGGTAAGGACCTTTTTAAGCGACACTTACAATTAAAAGCAAATTAAATAGCCAAATTTAAAAAATTATAAAAATTGAATTGTACAATAAATAAAATTTTCGTCAAATTTTGACATATTTTCTGAGCTCGTTCTAGCTGATAACAGTCAAATGAAGGTCACGAATGAGGGTGTTTGTCTGTCCTTGTTGAGATGTTTCTTCGTGTTGTGCGGTTTGTGCTAATCTAAGATTAAAACTATATATCATTTTGTCACTTACCTACGCAAAAATTGCCGAAATGCACGAAAATCGCTACAATAACTGATACTGCAGTAACGCCGAGTAACCCTGTCGCCACAATAATGGAAACTGTAAAGATATATAAATATATTATTGCAGTACCAACTAGAATATGAAGTTAACACTGGAAATCTTTAACAAAATATTTTGAAAAGATTTTCAAATCGTCTATCTAGTTATCTCCCTTGTATTATGGATGCTGTATTTACTAATTCTTGGAAGACTGCTTTTATACGAATTTGGTGGAAAATTGAGCACTCAAATCATTTGTTGTTATTTAGGTTGCACAAGATATTTAAGGTTACGTGACAAAGCAATATTACGGACATTTATAACGACAATTCCCAAATATATAAGTGCAATGGAAAGTATGCGTTCAATAATGGTAAAGATTGAATACATACATTGGTTATGGGAAAAAAAAACATTGAAATTGTTGGGTGTAAAAATAATTAATTATAACGAACACAGGAGCAGATTAAAAAAAAAGTGAGATAGTAAGATTAAAGGGAGACATGTATTCTTCAAAATAAAGTAAGAAAAACTGTAAACTTCTCCTAGACCCCTCACCACAAACTGCACTAAATGGACATACGTTTCAATAGCAAAGCTATCATCAGATGACGCTGTGATGACCCGCTTCGCGATCATTCTCGTGTTTGTTTACATTAAAAGGTTAGTATTGGGGTATTCTGTTATAATAGAAAGAACTTGAAAGTATATTGCAAGACACGTTCTTGTTGACAAAACCTTAATTGAAAAATTTCCTAAATTAAGATTGAAAAAAAAATATATTTAAACTTAAAACAAACAAAAATCACTGAAAAGAAAGAAGTTAAATCTGAAGGACGCAAATTTGCCAAGAAAAAAGAAAAAAAAATATATATAAATCTGTATTTCTAAATTTTTAGTTTTCTTAGTTATTAAATTAATAAATATTTAGTTTGGGAGTACAAATCGCCATTTATTTTTACATATATGCACCACTTTATTTATTAAAAACACTTAAAAACAGCATACATGATGACGCATCCGGCCTCTTTCTATTGATTGGCTGAAAAGCTACGAGGTAACCTTGTATATAGGGACCTTGGGTGCAAACGAGGATTAGGTTTTAAGCACAGGGTAGGTAGCTTTAGTAGCGTCACTTTCGTATTTATACATAGGTTTTTGAAACTTCGAACCGATGACTTTGGGTTTACCTTTCGCGGGAAATTCAAATTATTTGCATTAAGTGATATATAAAAGTTTTATAAAATAGGTACCAGTGTATTTTTTTTTGTGATTGATGTGAGAATGAAGTAATTGAAAGCAGATTATATCTTTCTAAATAATTGAGGGCGAAATAATCATCTAACGGCATTAGCAATTCAAATAAATCTACCTTTTCTAATTTGATGTTACAATAAAGCTATAAACACACAAGATGGAGTGCGTTCATAGGTTATAAAGACGTTAGCGCGTGAATAGATTATTATAAGCAACTAGCATCGGAATATCGTAAGTCAAAAAAGAGCGATCAATGTGAAATGAAAAAAAAAATATCCCAAGAGATTCGTTTCTTAAGGCCTTTCTAGATTTGCCCTCTGTAAAACTCGTTGTAAAATTGAGTTTTCCCTGATAAAACTCTTAAGCATTAGGAATACTAGCTTCCCAGTCGAGTGGTCGGGCATTCAGTGTGTGTATCTATTAGACACAATTTAATATGTTAATTATAAGATAATAATCATATTTAAAGGTATTTTGGAAGAACATACATTCTCCTGAATGATTGTAGATATTGCAGATGAATCTTGCAAGCCATTTGTAAACATGCGATCTTCGAAATGAACACTGCAAATTCTATAATTTTGTAGGTTACAGGAAAAGTACAGCTTTCATCCCTCACATGTAGGAGGAAAGTGCCCACTTTTCTCCCTGTTAGGAAAAAAACATTATTTCTAGCATCAATAGTTTAGAATGACAGCACAGTGTCAGCTAGAATTGGCTAAATATAAAGGGATTTTTCGCGAGATACTATTCCATATGAGGTGGTATGATTAACCATTGCATTTTTGCGAGTAAATGGTAACAGAGGGGAATATAATGATATCAGATACATATAAACTCCTACTACACGTTACTTACCTTTGGGTGTAGGTAAGTGGCGGGCATGTTTATATTTGTGAGGTTAGGCAGAGTTTTTGTGCTTACACAATGGGTGATTTAGGGGAAATCACCACTAATTACATGGGAGAAGACGTTTGCTTAGAAGTGGATAGTGAAACAGCAGATTTATCAGTTAATGGTAGCATATAACCATTTAAATAATAAAATTAATAGTATCTAGATAAGAAGAAGAAACATTAAAACTTTTCCATTCTATATTTATTTCAAATCCTTTTTCATATGTCATGTTTCATATGTGTTTAAATTTAAGAATTTTACATCTTTCCTCAATCAATACAAAAATATAAACAATGGCCGCATTCAGAGTACGAATATGATACATATCAGTAAAGCTTTCCGCTACACAAAATGGCGACCGCTCCATTGTATGTTATTGATGTAGCGCAAATGTAGCGTTGTGTTTTTGAGACGAATTGTCAACAGTTCCCTGAACGCGGCCAATAAATCAGAATATATAAACATAATTGTCAGAAATCCATCTAAACTTACTACTTCAATCTTTACGACTTACTAAAAAAATTAACTGGTTGGGGTGATCTTGCCACTCTTACTAGAACTACGTGGTAAGATAATCGTATCTCGCGAAAAATCCCTTATAGGTTGTCTTCGTTTTACAAATTCGAGTTACTCTGTGTAGCACCATACGGAGGAATCTGAAGATGTTGATACAAGCAAGATCCTCCATAAGCACTTGTTGAAGAAGTAATAGAGCTGTAGATAATATTTGTTCTCTATCCTTTTATGAAATATCATTTCGGTATAGCTAGAATAATTTTGAACAATAATATTACGTGAGGTTAGATCTGATGTAAACTGTCAAAAAGTATATTATACGTCAAATGTTCGTTTTGAATTAAAGGTAGTTCACTACCAGATCAGTTCACTTCTGTGCTATATGCCTATTCACATCTCGCCTGCAAAACGAAGACAACTAGACTTTTATAGCCAACCGCGGACAGCTGAATCAGGTAGACTCTGATTCCGCCATGTCCACATGTTCTATCTAACACATTGCGGCAACAAATTGCGGTAATTTATATTATATTAGTGATTTAAAACAAGGCAAGCAAGCGCCCTCTGTAAGTGAATAGTTCAATTCATGTCAAAATGTACCACCACATGTTATGTTTTTTTACCGTAGATAGCAGCACGTGTGTATATATATATATATTTATGTATCCCCACCATTGACCACAAACTTTCAAGAAAACTACTCCCATGCGTTTTCCCTATACAATACATGCGTCTATAAATAATGTTAATAACATTATACTTACCTACTCTTCCAGGGATTATCATTTTTCAAATACGCGTATTTTCCCAGGAACGTCAGTTAACACGTTATATGGTGTTGTGATTTCAAACGTCAAAGTACGTCAATAATATATTTAAAAAAATGATTTTTTCTTAATTCAGCTGCACATTCCACTGCTGGAAAAGCTTACTGGATAACACTGGAAATATCATTCTGAAAGTTACATAGGTACAAAGGTATGTTCTGTTTGTTTGGGGTGAAAAGTTGCAGGCTGTGGATTATCATTCTGGGCGACTGGAAATGGGAAGGACTTCATCTATAGGTGTACCTACTACGCGCTAAGCACTAAGCTAGAGCTCACTCTTATATGGCAATTGATGGTGTGAATAACATTAATAGGAACTTGTCTAATCGAGTTATTGTAAACACGATCTATGAATTTGTTTATGAAGTTTGTAAAGGTAACATTAAATCCAATATTCCATTTGTATTAGTGAAAAAGGAAATAATAAGACAGTACCCATTTGGCAACTAAAATCTATTCATGCTGCTTTTCGTAAAAACGTAGAAAAAAGATTACAGACGATTACAGGCAGAGGTGATATATACACATTTCAAGAATAGCACGAGAAGTATTAGATCGAGCATACAATCGTCGATGGATCGGAAGAGGTGGTCCAGTGTCTTGGCCAGCAAGCTCGCCAGATCTTACTTCCTCTGACTTCTTTTTTGTGGGGCCACTTAGTCTGAAGTTTATACAGAAGTGCCAATCATGAGGGAAAACATGATTGAGCGAATCACCAACGTTTGTTCAAGGATTACGCCGGAAACACTTCTCGGTTGTGTGCAATCATTCCAATTGCGAATAAATAAATGTTTCGAAGTGGAAGGGCACATTTTCGAATACATTTTCTGAAATGGGTATGATAATGTAAAGTTCTTCGTTGTTGAATGGCTTTTTGAAATGTTAGTTTATGTTAAAATAAAAAAACACAAAATCATGTTTGCTTGTTTCTCTTTTTTGTGTATTTTTTCTAGACATTCACAATCATGTTTTTTGCGATTTGATGCAGTGTTTTAGAGATATTCCGTTTTCTAAAGATAAAAAACTCAGCCTGTATATACCAACGTGCACTCTTAAAAGTGAATGATTCAATTCCGGTCAAAATAGAATCCCGTAGAACCAAATGAATGAAATCTCTTAACGTGCTACATGGGTCGAGATTATCAAAAATTTGAACCTGAGATTTAATAACGGGAGTAATTTGAAAACCACAAGCAATGAAGATCGTATGTATCATCGCCAAATTTGCGTTAATTCTAGTGATTGCTTCAATTCAGCCTAACATTTGAAATGAGTTAGTATAATTAATCTCGTCTGGGTAGAAATATAATACGTGTATACATATTAAAAATAGTACAGGTCCTAATATTGACCCTTGCTGAATAAAACAATAAAATAGAAGTGTAGAGTTTTTATATAATATTTCATATATCTTTCATAATATTTTAAACCTAGCAATACTCATAAATAAACTTTGCATTACTAACAATTTGGCCACGCTAAATCGAACTGAGGTATTTTTCCCTAGTCTGGAGGTATCTCCGCAAGGGTAATTGTATTTTGTTTCGGCTCCGGGGACAGTTGTGGGCGCTATCGTAAAAACGGTGTACGGACAATAGTCGGCTAGCAGCAGGTAGCAGGTAAAATGATTTTCTAAAAACGTGCTTTCGCAGCTCGAGGTGAGATTCCCATTCGCAGCGGCAACATGGTAAACTATGTTGGTGCAGTCGCTGGCGTACTGCGGGGCATCCCAATAAATGTGCGCGTAGTCGTGTTTCTCTTTGACGTAGATATTCTGAACTGGTCCCACGAATGATGGATCTCCTGTAAATACAGGGTATGAAAAATCATAGTTAAATAGTGAAGAGTTTGTTAAAATATGTGACGGTACATCTGCGAGGTTAACCACTTCGTCATTTAAAACTACTAGTTTAAAAAATTGTATTTAATGTAATAAACAAAGAGTTTATTCATACATTCACTTCCGATGTATTAACATTTTTGGATTAGATGATATACAATAGGTTAATTTAACTACACTGAGAAAAATACTCGTCGTTATATCAATAATCCACATTTATTGAGTGAATTTTCGTCGACAGAACGAAATGTGTCATTGTTAGGATAAAATATTATTTACAATCGTTGATTAAGCAATAACAAGATTCATTAATAAAATAAATTCGTTTTCATTATTATGATAAATCATTTTGCATTAGTCTACAGATACTATTTGTTACGGTAAACATATTTTCGTACATTCAATAAATATTTTTATTAATAATATGAATATGAACGAATCAATATTGTTATTTTTTTTTTAATTTTCTTGAAGCTATTCACCATATGAACGCAATAAATTATTAAATGATTCCCTTTCCGTTATTTTAATGGTTTGTAATCCATTGCAAGAATGAATAGATAACATAGCTTGATGAAAAGTGTACCTACGTCATGTTCGCTAACACATTTATTAGATATATGTATAAAAGAAGACATCGAATAGAAATCATTGCAATGCAGTTATTTACATTTCTATAGTAACGTATATTCACAGGTTCAATGAAAACGTTCATGGGTATCAAAAAAAGGAAATATTTGTTTTGCGCAGTAATATTTTGAATGCACGTGTTGACTCACGTGCATCTACACTGGGGAAAAATATTATAATACAAACAAACAACATTCATGGTGTGAATTTTCATCGATGGAACGTAATGTGTCATTGTTAGGATGAAATATTATTTACAATTTTTGATTTAATAACAAGATTCATTAGTGAAAAAATTAGCTTTCATCATAACAAATTATTGTACATTAGTCCATGGATAATATTTGTTATGATAATTATTATTTATATATATATATATATTGTTATTTTTACCTAGAATTTATCTAAAATGCATTATTTCATGTGAACAATGACTTTTTTCATTGTTTCAGGACCCATTTTTGGCTCAGTCTAGCCTGTATTTATAATTTCTACATATGTAGGTTACTGTAACAGTATAAACCAAAACTAAAACTTCTGAAGTAGGACAGTAATGAAATACATGAAAAAAGCACTCTTAAAATCGCACAGTAACAAAATATGTCAAAAAGGACACCCATAAAATGAAATGCTAAAGAAATATTTAGATATTTTAAGTCTTGAACCCTAATTAGAAGTTGTTGTATTTTTATTAATTTATTTAAGAAAGGACCACAACATATAACTAACAGCTTCTTGCGGGTTTCGCAGTGTGTCAAAACTTTCGCTCGACGTTTCGCTGTCATACTGACAGCTTCTTCAGGATAACGAACTGTTCTCCATGGCCGACATTCTTCTTATATACGCCCTGGTGCATCCAACCGTGTAGTTTCCGCTCCATTGACCATGACGGTTCGTAGTAGGCTCTTCCATGTGTTGCTAAGGTGGTACCCTTCTTCTCTGTTAACGGTTTTATTCTTCTCTATTTCTATGGCTTCCCTGATGAGTCTTTTCCCGTAGTTCTTGGTGTAGTTATTACTTTTACTTCTTGAAATCCATTTTGTCCGGTGTCGTGCATGTGTTCTGCCACCGCTGATTGCTCGGTCCTTCTAATCTTGCGTCCCTCTCGTGTTCTTTTATTCTTATGTCGATGGCTCTTCTGTTTGTCGACGTAGCACTGTCCGCATTGGCATGTTACTGTAGGTACTTCTGTGCGCCCCTTGGGTATCTTATCCTTTGCGGTCGGCAGATACTGCTGGATCGACGTTGCAGTCCCGAAGCGCACTTGTACGTTACGTTTCTTCAAAATTCGGCCTACTTTTTCGGTGACTCCTGCTATGTAAGGTAAACACGCCATCCCTCTTCGTGGTTCTGTAGTTGTCTCCAGTGTCGTCTTCTTCTTAGTGGCTATCCTTATGTCGATGTCAGTGTAACCATTCTTCTTTAGTGCTTTCTCCAAATGTATCTTTTCACTGGTAAGATGTTGTTCGTCACTGGTGGTTTCGGCTCTGGATAGCAATGTTTGTATTAATGTCTTCTTCTGCATCGGATGATGGTGAGATCTTGCATGCAGATATCTATCGGTGTGCGTTTTCCTTCTAAATACTGCGTGCTGTAGCGTTCCCTCTTTTGTTTTCTAACCAACATCCAGGAAAGGGAGATTTCCATTTGTTCTTTCTCCATGGTAAACTTGATGGCTGGGTGCTGTGAGTTTATGTGTTCCAAGAACTGTTGTAGTTTTTCTTCTCCGTGTTGCCGTATTACAAAAGTATCGTCGACATATCGCAGCCAACACTTGGATTTCATATCGCTGGAACTTATGGCTTCTTCTTCAAATGCTTCCATAAACAAGTTGGCTATTACTGGTGATAAAGGGCTTCCCATTGCTGTTCCGTTCTTCTGCTCGTAGTATTTTCCTTCATACAAAAAGTATGTCGTGGATGAGCACAGTTTCACTAATTCAATGATGTCTTACTGTAGTCCAAGTTCTGGAAGTAAGGCCAGTGCGTCCTCCGTGGGTATGTTAGTGAATAGCGATATAATGTCGAAACTTACTAAAAAGTCTGTAGGTTCAGTCTTTAGCGTAGACAGAATATCCACGAAATGTTTCGAATTCTTCACATACGTTGCAGTTTGTCCGGTATATGGCTTTAGTAAGTTAGCTAAATATTTCGACAAATCGTAGGTCGGTGATCCAATGTTGCTTACAATCGGTCTTAATAGCACTTCTTCTTTATGTATTTTTGGTATTCCATACAGCCTGGGTGATCTAGCGCCTCTTGGTAGCAATCTGTTCTGCATCTCTTTGGTTATCGATGGAATCTTTATGCTCTCCCTTACTGTTTTTGTGATCTTCACCGTTGGATCTTTTCTTATTTCCTTGTAGGTGTTCTCGTCAAGCAGTTTATTCATCTTTTTCCCGTAATCTTCTTTATTTAGTAGTACTGTTGCATTCCCTTTGTCTGCTTTGACCGTTAACAGAGACGTGGTCAACTTTAGCAACACGTGAGAGCTGCTCTTTTTCACGAACCGTCACGGCAATGGAGCGGAAACTACACGGTTGGATGCACCAGGAGTGTATATAAGAAGAATGTCGGACCATGGAGAATCAGTTCAGTTATCCTGATGAAGCTGTCAGTATGAACAGCGAAACGTCGAGCGAAAGTTTTGACACACGGCGAAACCCGCAAGAAGCTGTTAGTTATAGTTACACCGGCCGTGGCCGGTGCAGTGTAACCACAACATATTTATTCCTAAAAAAATAGTTTCTACTAAAGTATATAAATAAAGATTTAATTTCACAAAAAGAAAGGGATTTTGCGAGATTGATAGTATATTGTGGTTACACACATGCAAGACTTATCCCCGTATTCATAGTCGTTCGCTACAGGCGTACAACTATGAATACAGGGGTTAGCCTGCCACCGAACGTATCGCCAATGACAAACTGCACACAAAATTACCACTCTAGTTATTACCGATAGATTTATTTACCTTCTGTATGTGTATCTGAGACTTCTTGGCTCCTTTGTTTCTTTTTAGTAAGTGAGAGCACAATGACCGTCACAGTGCTGCAATAGGCGATAGGCAGTTGAATTTCGAGCTTCTTTGTGGTATTTTTACTTTGGTTATTTCCATGTTTATATACGATTTCATATTGTAAATAACATCGTTTGTGATCGACGTTTGTCCATTTAGCCGTTAGCATGTTATTCTCGTGAGAAGCCTCAAACGAAATATTCTGCGGTGGTGTCACATCTAATACACGATGTCAAACAATACTTAACAACATACGAATAGTTACAAATACCATACCCAATTCTAGAGGATCTGTTACTTTGCGGATTCCAAATTCATTACGAATGGTCGGTAATACCTTAGCCAATATGTAGAAGCAGTACTTGCTCTTCGACACAATGTAACTCCTACTCATAACCATCATGGAGAAACGGCCAAAATCCGTTTCTAATATTATTTCGTATTCCGTGTCGCATTCTATTAGCAAGCTCGGGATATCCCATACTATTACTTGTTCGTTGTTTTCTTGGATAATCGTCAAATTTAGAATATCAATGTTACTTTTGGGCCCTGAAATCTGAGGTTCTTTACAAAAAGGCTTATGTATCCGTATATGAAGTAGCGATGGGTAGAATTGAGTAAAACAACGATTCCCAAAGTGGTTTCCCAGGGGTCGATATAAGCGAAAACTGATTTTGAACTGAATTAACACAAGTTCTTATTTGAAACTTTCAAGGTACTGTATAAGTTGTGTTACGTGTACCAACTTGTTATAAGAATGACTAATATTTTAATAGGAAGTATCATTGTTGTACTTTAAAAAATCTCAACAAGTCGATAAGTGTGCACAAGTTCGTACAAGATGAAAAACATGGCAAGTCAGTAAGCGTGGACAAGTTCGTGCAAGATAATGTACAAGTCTTTCAGGCACGTTTTGACTTGCTCTGTATTTGAGTGAGTTAACACGAACGAAATCATGATCATATAACAAGCCTGCACTTAGGTTGAAAGTTCATTTGCGTTTTGAAATTCGTTGGAGCTTAAATGACAGTACACTCATCTACTAATTTATTTCAAGAGATTACAAAGTGATTACATAGTGAAATAAAGTGAATTTAAATAAAGTGGTTGAAAAAGAATTTACAAAGTGCTTAGTTACCTACGCGGGTTAATAGCGTAACCATACATTTCTGCAGTTTATGAAAAAGTAACAGGGTAAGTACCAAAAAACGTTTTAATATTTTTCTAAGTATTTTTTGATGTTGGTAAGTTTGTTATATCTAGCGGCACGTTAAATTTAAACGATTATTAAAAAAATGTACCAATCTTAATAAATCCAATCAACGCCCCTACCTCAAGACTTCTATTCAAAATATTGATGCAACTAGGCCAAAAATAAGGGAAGCTCCTTTCACTAAACTATGTTATTGTTACGTTTCATTGTAATTTAATAAGTTTTTAAAATTTGTCATTCTTTCATGCACTTAATTAATAAATTAATAAATTATTTATATCTACCAAGTGTACACTTCAATACATTAACAATTATTACAATAATGATTCCTTGATTGACTAAATTAAAGAAAAATGTTAAATTTTACAATACAATTTTTTTTTAACAAAATGGCAACAAATATAAAAGAAATACGTTTACTTACATCAATAGTCGAACAAGGAAGTCTTTAACAAAACCCTACAATTCTTTTTCCCAAAAATCCCTCTCTCAAAATTCGTACAACGCATTGTAATGTTCTACTTACAATGACAATATTTAATAGAATACGCATAAAATCAGCACAAATGAACAATAGACATTCGGATGACTAGATTAATAAAAAAAAATCTTAACACTACATAATTAAAATTATACAGTAAACTCTTAAACTAAACTTATACAAAATAAAACAAAATTATGAAAATTCTCGGTAAATTGAAAATCAGCTGTACGGACAAAGAAATCACAACAACCATAAAATGCAACTTAAAATACATCTCATTGATTAACGGGTTGTATGGGTCACGGAGCCCAAAACCACAGCAGTATATTTATCGGTATTTTTACAGAAAATAAAAAACTAATTAATGAGTAATTTATGATTTGCAATGGTGGAGCCATGGTCCCGTGGCTCTTTAAGAGGAGCCGCCCCTGTTTGTACCTGGTGCCGATCTAAAAATATTTTATATGAACGTATTAAAGTAAGGATAAGAAAATGTGCTGCATGTAAAGTAAAAAAAAACTTTGACTGTGCCTAAATGAATGCGCCAGCGGTATACAGAGATATATTATAAATTATAAATTTCCGAGTGTAAAAAGATACTAAATGATTCTACCCACTACTATTTGTATCGAAACTTTAACTCGATTAGTACTGGGTAAGTTTCAAAAACATCATAACTGGTTACATTTCGTTTGTCCCAAATTTTTTACTCGATTCTACCCATCGCTAATATGGCGTGATTGCTTACACACGGTAGCTGAGATTATTGCATCTTTCACGGGTGATTTTGGTACAATGCTGATAGTCACGTTCGCCTCGATGCAATACTTAAAGGCGAATTCAGCTTCCGATTGTGTTACCGATACTTTTTGGGTATCCACCGGAGTAACATACTTCACTTCATAGTGCAGGGAGCACTGAACCACCTTTGAAATGTGGTCCCATGAAACAGTTAGTACTTTCTCAAACGCGGTTATATGGGTTCCCGTAATTTTCTGCCCTGAAATTTTTTTGATACATGGCTGGAGATAATGATAAAACAACAACTATATGCCCATTTTATTTTAATCTACGTCATTGATATTTGTACGTATGGAACAAAATCAGTATTTCAGGGTTAAATCAAAAACCGAACCACAGATTATCCAGATAGTTCACTTGCAGTCGGCACCTTTGATGTTCGTGGCACAAACGGTACTTCGCGCAGACTATCACGCGCATTTCGACAGGCCCGCATTAATAAAAATGCTCAGGAACGGATCTAACATAATTGAACAAAATTAAAGTCTAATATGTCTTTCATTTTGTTTATGTTATGAATTTAATGTTGGCAATATATCATTACAGAACTATAGGGAAGTAATTTTTAAGAAAATATAAACGAACATAATCTAGAAAAGATTGTAAGATTGCCTTCGATATAATTTATCCAAGATTAATAATAAACTTAAGTGTAAGAAAATTATAACGTTTATTTGTATGTGTAAAGTGGTGTAACAATAAGGCGAATGCTATTACATATAAAAAATATATCAAATAAGAAATTGTAATGTAGCAAAATCAAAACAAAAAAAGTATCGTCATTATTATATCGTTTTAGCATTTAGCTTATAAAAGTAAGCAATTAAAGTTTTGAAACATTTACTAGTTAGTGGGTTTAGAAATTAAAAATAAAATGAAATAAATATGAATATATTTCCAATTTTCAACGTTTTCAAGGTTGCTGTGGTAAAGGTTGGCCTATTTCTTGTTCGCTTATGGGGATCTCCTGAGGTGCATTCATAGTGATCTCAGAATGTTCTTCTACAAAGAAAAGACATCCTTATATGTACAATTTTTAATTAGTTAATATTAATAATTAGAATTGTTAAGTCGATTCACTTAAGAATTCTCTTTTCAGATATATTCATAATTGAACCCGCATTATATTGTTGCTGCACATATAACTTATGTATATAAATAAAGGTTTACACTTTTCACACAAAGTAGTTAATCAAAATAATGTCATTGTTATATTTAATATTTCAAGGTGCAAACATCTTTATATGTAAACCTTATTAGTGTATTTTTAAAAATGGTTCACTGCTTAAATTTTCTACGTTATGTATGAAAGACATATGTACTTACTTTCAAAAGTTTTTGTAGGAACTGCATTTTTCTTTAACGGACTCTTTGCTAGACTTGCGAACACACTATCTTCAAAATGTTCCGCACAAACCCTAAAAGATCGGTACAAATGTTCAGGTGAAATTGTTTCTAAATCCCTACGACCAATATTCTTCACCTACAATGCACATCTTAAAAAATATACATAAAATACATATTAAAATATATATACTTATTTGTAATATAATCTATATATGAAAACTTAATAGCTTACCTTTCGGTTCTATTTGGAAACCTGAAGAAACATTGCCGGAATTTAAAGCTATATTTATTGCGACAATCAGGAACACAAATACCACATTATCACACATTGTATAAAAATCACTAAACAGCTAAAGTTGAAGTGGTTCAATCAACACAATAATGAAAATTAATACAATAATCTCTGCTACAACGCGTATGTCAATGACAACTGCTTGCTGCTTTATAACCTATAAACGAAAATTCATGAGCAAGATATAAACAAAGCTGGAGTGAGTGCGCATACGCAAGCATGGGTGCGCACTGCAAACCAGAAACAGTGACTACCACGCACACGTTAAAAAAAAAAAAAAAAAAATCCGACCAAGGAATATATACAAGTGAACTATCTGGATAATCTGTGACCGAACAGTCAGCTACTAAACAATCTGTGTAAAGTCGGATTCTCGCTCATACGTGGTTCGCAATTGACGCGATTGTCTCGGACTTGTATATTAAACTCCCTCCTATGCTTATATACATAACCTTTATAATTTAAAACTCTTGATATAATTTAACTACATGTACTATGTACAAAAATAAATCTTTGCAGTTCGTTGGTTTTATCCAATTTTCCATTTTGTCAGGAACTTTATGGTCCATGTATTACCGTCAATACAAGTAATCGAATTCAAGTGTACAAAACTCATGCTTACTTCATATTTTTGGCATAAGTAAATACGACCGTATTTCCCACAAATTGGTAGAGGTGGGCTGGCTCACTATGAAGGAGCGAAGATATCTTCGAATGACAACTCAATGCATTTCTGCTAATAACTGTCATAATCAAGAGGAAATTTTCCCGAGAAAAATATTTTCTTCTCACGCAGGATTCGAACCTACACGCTTTTGTTTACCGGACTATAAACATATACAAAATATATAGTTAAAGAACGTGGTTCTGTGCACGTGTCGAGCGTTGGTGTGTCAGTGGCGCAATACCGCCACCCGTCAGTTCTTCATGCTTTTGGCTCTTCGATTGAAGATTAGAGACGGCGTTTCCTATCCTGATGTCTGTTGGCTTCGTGCGCCTTAGGACTCGGAGAGACCCAGTATTGCTGCTTGGATGTGTAGGGTGGGCGATGAAACATGTTTTTTCCGATTTTCAGTTTCTCTAGATGTTTCGCTAATGATGGGGATATACCTCCAATCGATCCAACCAATTATTGGTATCAAATATAATTGATATTCACTATAAGTTTATTTTAATGGAATTATCAGATCTTTAATTTCATTGCCTTTCTTCTTCTTTTTGTATGACTCTAGTTTCGCTTGGGCACGACATCTCAATCACATGCATTTCTCTTCGAATATAACTAAAACGACCATGTCTGGTTTATTTGGCTCAATACCGTGTAGTTGTATGAAAGGAAAGTTCCAAAATATTTACATTTATCGTTTGATATTACTGATTCTATTGTCTTATTTTCATATGGTGGTGTAGAGTGGTCATCTATGTGGTAGAGATGTCTAAGCTGGTAATAATACACGTTTTGAGTTGCCATGTTGTGGCGCGTGATGTAATGTTTGGTGCGTATTTGGGGCATGCAGCTAGTACATTATAATGGTCTCTTCGAGGTTTTGCAGGCTCTACATTGGTGTACAATAATGTTCATTTTTAGTACATTCTTTTGGGTATGAAAGTGTATAAAGAACCCCATCCTGTATGGCAACTATGTATCCCTCAGTTTCAGATCTTAATGACGACGATTTCAGAATGTAAATGTTAAAAGGTTTCGAAAAGTTTATGCTCTAGTAAATGTTTGAAATATTGACCATGAAGCGGTTTCTGCGTATGCTCTTCTAATAATGACATTTGCTGTTAAATTTTATTGCCTGGCGATGGCGGTTGGAGTCTGTCTTAAGGGGTCTTGTCGATGTGGAGGTCTCTTTAGAAAAGTCAATGTGATATCTAACTGCCGACATACCCGCTCTGCCCCCTATAGAAGAACACCCTGGCCCGCGTTTTGATGATTTTGACTATTTTTAGAGGGGGTCTGTTGATTGGTGTATCTGGACAGCGGCCATTAGCAATGGCTCTCGCATGTAGCTGTTCGATGGAGAAGTAGTCCCCTTCCCCCATCTTTTCTGGGAATGTAGAGTTTTGAATGGAAGCGCGGGGGTGGTGACTCCTGTGTATGTCATAATTTTCTGGTACTCTATCTATTGATGTATTTCGTCTACGTTCCATTTTATTGTGGCAAAAGTGTGCGATATTGTGGGTATAGCTAGGATGTTGGTGGCTGACACTTTATTCTTTCCTGTTAACTCAGAGGACCATATCGAATGCAAAACTGTTTTATATTTTGATATGAGTTTCTCTTTAACAAGCTTAACATCGCGCTGGATTCCCAAGCAGGAATAGGTGTTTTCCCCTTTTAGTTTATTAATAACTGACCCATCTATCAGCTGTAACTCCTCTCTATCCTCATCGCCTCTACCTCTTTTCAATTGATAGGTGGCACATTTGTCTTTTCCCAAACTTATCCCAGCATCAGTGGCATAGTCCAGTGTTGTGTTTACCATCTGTAGAAGCTCTTTCTCATTCTTTGAATAAATTTTAAGATCATCTACATAAAGTAAATGTGTTATCTTACGTATTCATTGGTTTGGTTTGCCAGCTTGGTATCCTGGAAAGCCATGTAGGGCGATTGATAGTGGTAGTAAGCTCATGTAAAATAATAATGGGCTCAACGAGTCCCGCTGAAATATTCCCTTTTTAAATGTGATGGGTGAACTTACTTTGGCCGTATTTTTTGGTCCGATGCAGATCACAGTCTTCTATTTTTACATGAGACTTTGTAATGCTGTTATAAGTTGTTTAGGAACTCCCATATATTCTAATAATATTTGGATCAACTGGTGAGATGTAAAGTTGAAGGCTTTCTGAAAATCTATCCAAGCTACCATGAGGTCGCGTTTATATTGAACTGCATCTTGGCAGATGCATCCATCTATAAGTAGATTTTATTTCATTATTATTATTATTATTATTATTATTATTATTGCATTTCACCCTATTGAAGGAATACTGGATAAAATTAGGAATTTTTATAGGAAAAGCATTTTTTTCTTGACGTTTATATCATTTACTTACAATGTAGTAATTGCCGGGTTGCATATTCTCCCTTTACGAAGTTGTATATGGTAGCGATTCTAAACGTTATGAAAAAACAATAGTTATCGGAGTAGACTATCAAAGAATGACGATCTGTTTCTTCCTTCTTGCGGTAGCCTTTATAGTCCGTACTAAGATCTATCGCGTAATTTAGACGACACTTGACCATCTTGGCAGGCTTGTCCCACAGTATGAGCAAACCTTGGTTTATAACCTCGCTAGTTGAATTCGGTGGGTCGATTGATACTGGTTTTTCTGAAAAGGAACTTGGCTGTATGAGTATTGATTGCCGAAAGGCCGTAAATTTAGTGAGAAACGCCCTTGAGCATAATTTCATTCCTGGATGGCTATTATATCTTTCCAAAATATCATCCCTAAACAAGTTCTGGAGGAAAAGAATTGGCTTAATTTTTGAAAATGTATTTTGTTATCGAAAACTATTTTTTATATTTCATTCGTTCTTTTTACACGTTGTAGATACTTACAAGGTGCATTTATGGCCAAAGCATCAAACGTCAACCCCTTCTAATATAGAGGCACAGAAAAAAGATATTATTGTTTTCAAAATTCTTTTAAGGGCCTTATATCCCAACCGTAAGAGATAGGAAAAAACGAGTGGTCAAGTCTCGATTTCTTTTTTCGAGATATGCTCAAAAGCGAAAACTAAAATTAGTTATAATCTTTTGTTTTTGAGTTATAGCCAAAAATCGATTTTTTCGACTTTTCCAGAAAGCCTCGCTTGACTATAATGATACGAAGAAACTGTTTTAACATTTTTTTTGGCGCTTTTACGAGTAGAATCGGCTAGTTAAATCAGATTTTAACTCTAATACATTCATTTCTCGCCTGTGGCACAAAAGTTGATTTTTTTTTTTAAATGTAAAGCATAGTAGGCACTGGCATAGTCGGAGCAAGTGTTTTTTCTCTTTTCAAAAATATACAAGGGCGCTAAAAAGTATGGATACAGTTAAATATTATGAAAACTATTCAACAAAACTTGTTGAAATTTGGTACATCGTTAAAAGTATTTAAATTCTTCAAATTTCTATCTTCATTTGTTCTGGGGATCCAAGGCTAACTTGATTTTTTTTTAAATGGCACGAAGGGTCAAATTTAATATTTTTGAAAAGAGAATTTTTTTCTGCGTTCTGTGATGTAACAAAAAAAAACAAAAAAAAAATTCGAACTACTAAAATTTTGAAATAATGAAAAATTTTGTTAGCCTTGGAAATGTTGTCTTTATCTGTCGTTACTTCTTTGCTGCGTGAAGTTTGACCAAACAATAAATAATAATGTTAATAATAATGTAAAAATAACACATTTAACTGAAACAGAACAGATTTAATAAAAAGAAGCTCAAACAAGAAATTACATAATTTTTATGTTACAAAAGATGTTCGAAATGATTTCCATTTACCTCCTGGCAATAATGAACACGTGAGCAAAATTTTGCAAAAATCAATCAAAATATTTGGAGAAATACTGGCAATTTCGTTTCTTATACGTTCTTGTAGGTCTTCGATTTGTAATGGTCTGTTGACATACACTCGATTTTTTACATGACCCCACAGGAAAAAATCAAGTGGGGTCAGATCAGGAGACCTACTGGCCATTCAATAGCCCCCCTTCGCCCTATTTATCTACCGGGAAATGTTTCATCAAAATATTCGCGCACTTGACGACCAAAATGCGGCGGTGCTCCGTCTTGTTGAAACCATATGGTTTCTGTTGGTATACAAATTTCGATTGCCGTGGTTTGGAAATATTCCCTAAGTCGTGGAACAATATGTTTTTGTAAAATTGCAAATACTTTTCAGACGTTAAATTCCGTTAATGAAAAAAGGACCTACGATATTCCGACCAATAATGACACACCAAACATTAATTTTCTGTCGATGCTGCGTATGAACCTGCTCCATCCTGCTCAAATACGGATTTCTGTCAGACCAATATCGACAGTTATGGCGGTCAACATATCCATTTAGACAAAAAGTTGACTCATCAGAGAAGAGGACTCGATTAAGAAAGTTACCATCCTGATGTATCCTATGCATCATAGTTTCGCAAAATTCGATTCTGCGGTCAAAATCGTCGTTACTTAATTCTTATAGCAAGTGAATTTTATAAGGATGATATTTTTCGCGTTTCATTATTTTTTGTATGGATCCTCTACTCATGTTGTGGTTCAACGCCAACTGTTGTACTGAATGTTTTGGATTTTCTACCACATCCAACATAACATTCAAAGAATTTTCTTCGTTGGTAATAATTCGAGGTCGCCCAGATCTTGCACGGTCTTTAACGCTACCAGCTTCTTGAGCCAGGTTCCCGGTTTGGATGAATTTCATTAAAAAGAGTCACTACTTGAGCACAACTTCGTTTTCTGTCGCCATAACCAACCATCATGAGAATTTCTATATGCTCAGTTTCGCTTAAATGTACCATTGTTAAACAAATTATTGCATACAAGTTTAATTTTTGGTGAATATGCAAGTGACACATCGTCAATAACAGCATTTTCAAAGCTAACTTAGTTTTATTTTTCCAGAATTAAATTTTTGAATTTAATTTTTTTTTGCCTTTTAATAAAAATAAAGGTGGGCATGTGTTACATTACTGAATTCAGAAAAAAATGCTCTTTTTAAAAATATTAAATTTGACCACCCGTGCCATTTAAAAAAAATTAAGTTAGCCTTAAGTATTTTCAAAATAAATGATGGTAGAAAATTGAAAGAAATCTCAGATGATAGAATTTAAACACTTCTAACGGTATACCATATATCAACGAGCTCTGCTAAACCGTTCTGAATATATTTAACTGTATCCATACTTTTTAGCGAACCTGTATAGTTTATGGGGTCAATTTCTACCACTTATCTAATAAGATTTAAAAGTAAAACTTATTTACGTTTTTAATTTAAAAACCATCACGTAGTAGCCTATGACAATAAAAACAGTAGAAGAAAATCATATGAACCAACTGTTGAGTGGTATCAATCTAAATTTTGTATTGCCAACCTCAGTCATTTTGAATTGATCACTTTGTATATACTGCTGTGGCAAGAGTTATAATTTTGATAAGTATTTTTTAACACTTTCTGTTATTTACGTGAAAGCTTTTGTATATGAGCAGACAATAAGCATCCTAAAAATTTTCTAATTTTACCTGCATGTTGAGCTGTTGCGTAAGAAAAGCTTTTCTCCCCAGAATGTTCGCTCACACTCCAGACGTTAGCTTTCATAACCGAACAGGCGGGTATGCGCAGCATTTCGTAAACTATTTCCGAAGTATACACCGTCACATCTTCTTCGTTATCTATCCTGTATATTATGCAGTACGAAATAATGCATTTTCGGCCTCTGCAGGTTTCGGCCAGGAGATCTTGGTGAAGTCGTATTCGCTAGTGATTTCAACAGTTTCAGGCGGATTGACAGCTATTTGAAATCATTTTAATTATTATTGTAATTCAAAGATTGCAAGTTTTTTACAGTAAGAAAATAACAAAGTAATGTATTTCTGCTTTTAACTGTAGTAATTAGGAATAATTTTTTTTCCAAGAAAAATTAAAAGCAGCAAATACATTAATTTGTTATTGTTGTAAATCTAGAATTACATAGATACTGATGCTGTTTGTGTTGTGATAATATTAGTTAATATTAGCACAGTATATATGTATATCCAGTAGTTTCACATCGCCGGTAACATGGGTTTCAAACATGGCGCCCAAGGAAATTCGCGGTGTCGCATAGGTGGGTGAAATTGTAATTAAAACTATTTGAATTTGTTTACAAGCCAAAATTTAACCAACAAAGCCGTACCATTCTGTCATTTTGTTATAGGAGTGACACTGATGTCACTCCTATAACAACTCCATGTTTGAGCATATAGGTTATTTTCATACCCCTTTGCAATTATTAGTTGCAAATATAGCCGCCAAACGCCATCGCGAATTTCCTTAAATTGATAGACAAAACATCAAAGGCGCCGATACTTAGTGAAACTACTTGATAAGGGTTTATATTGTGATATTAGCAAGCTAGTATTAGTTAAATTTATTTGTATACGTGCAGTTCGCTATAAGTGTTAGTTTGACATTTTCAATTAAAAACATGTCTAAAATGACAGCAAACTTAGTTATTCGCTATCCTTTTAATAATTTGCAATTCTTTTCAAATTGCGCCTTGTGTAAATTTTATTAATATGTTAATTAAGAAATTACTGTCGGTATTTTTGTTGTCTACAATGCTCTAAATCGGCCATTACGAACCTAGCGATATTTTAAAATTTAACAAATTGATAACGATGTTCTTTACGATTTCAAAATATACTACATAATGACGGATCTACAAACGAGAGTAGATAAATAAATTCTAATTTTATCTTCTTGGCGGAAACTCAGATATTAAATTTTAATACTACATCAATCAACTTTGATTAAATTGATACGCGGATCATTCGTTTTTTGGTTTTTTGTTCCAAAAACTGTTTATCTGTTTTTCTTTCTACTTTCTAGGTTTATATGCATTAAGTTAGCAGCCAAATTAAAATACAGCATCACGTAGGTGTTGTATAAATAAATCCACCCAAATGGCTTTAAAATTACTCATATGTAATCCTATTTGCTAACACCATTTATTGATAAATTAAAATAATAATAATACATCTTTAAATCTCACGATTCACTTAAAGGTACTATATGGGGTTACCTACTCTAATTATGGCATAGTTTCTAACATGTCATTGATCCGTATTCTAATTAACTATTACCTAATTACTATTGTGAATCTAGTGATGGCGTTATAGATAATATTGTGTCCGTAGAACGATTTCATATGTATGCCTCTTAGCATATACCTACACTGTAAGAAATGGAAAAGGATATTTCAACACATGTTAATATCCATTCAGTTTATTAAGAATTGATTAACTGAAGCGAATTTTTCCCTTAGTGTATGAGGAAGGAAAATCACCAAAACTTTACTCTGAGAACAAATACTAGTCCGCATTTACTTAATTTTAAAAAATCAATGCTTATTCTCAATCTAAATAGAATATACAGGGTGTATCAGATATAGAGGTAAATATAATAATATGTAGCAGCTGTAATCATATACGATCAAAAAGACTTAATGCACAGGAGATCTCTCTGTAAGCATTAACGAGAAAAAAAATATTTTGTAAATGCCGTGGGCTAGAGCCACACCTGTGCCCAACCTAAATGCTGTCCCGAGTATACCCCCACATACCACTATCATTCAGCCATTACCGCTGTTAGTTTTGTTGTGGATGCCACTTCGAACATTTATTAAAATTTTCCGTTCTCGAAAAAACGATCCTTTTCAAGGACCATCATGATTTCATATAAAGAAAATCGAAGCTTGATGCATCGGGCAAAAGCGCGGGAATGTATAGATTCATTTTCGCGCGACATCATAGTAAAAAGGCGTGTTTGCAAATTTTCTGTATCTACATTTATTTCTGTATAATTCGATTCACTTCATTTTGTGTTGATGATTAAACAAATCCAAAACAAATAACTCAGATTCATGTGGTACCGTTTATTAACAACTAACACTTGATTCGACAAAGCAAAAGAAAAATATTTACATTTTTTTTGTAAGTACTATCGCATATCCGGTGAAACTCGAACGTCTTATCAGGATATTAAAAATAATACTTTGTAGACTTACGTAGAATACTCTTAACAAAAAAGGAATGTTTAATTTATAAAAAGAAGAAATTTAAAATGTCTCAGTTTTGCTATTTTTACAAGGGCACACTGGCCGATTGGCCTTTATTTATTCAGAATGACGTTGAATGAACTGACAGCATGTCATTAAGAATAATACTAAATGACTGCAATATATTTATACATAATACCAATAGCGGGTGCTTAACATGACGTTTCCTTGCATCAGGTCCGGACTAAAGAATTTTTGGCTCTAAATTTTCCTTTTTTGTTTTATTTTTTAATGATGAAATCCGGTTTTGGCGGGTTTGTGCATTATATGTCGTGTAGTTAACACCCACGCAAAATTTACTTTTTTATTTGATACACCCTGTATTATATAGAGTAAGTATAAAGTAACACATAAAAGTCATAATTTCTTTATTTGTAATTACATTGAAAATGCTGAAACACCTAACTTAGGGTTTTCAAAATAATTGCCTTTGGCATCATTGGAACAATCATATCCATTATCATTGCGACGATATGACGTCGTTGATATTTTTTAAAGGACAGTCTGTAGATTATATTGCATTTTTAGGTACAACTGGTTTCTATACCTACAGATATGTAATAATTTCGCTATGTTTAATTAGGAAATGTTTGAGAAATTTCAAAACTCTCTCTCACTGCTGCACGCTATTTAAAATTTTTACGTAATGAATTAATTCCTGCTTTGGCTCTGTTGTTTCCTAATGATAATTATAACGATGTGTCCTATCAAGGTATTTTCAAATTTACCACAGAGCGCGTTGTTGATAAACGCAACTGGTACTACTGCTGGGCACCCCAAATCCTCGCTTGATTCGTAAGGCTAGCTTTCAAAATGTATTCAGTTTTGATGAATTTGCTTAATGATGAATAAGAGAACGCATTTTCATTTTTTTTAACACATTAAACAGTGACATACAGTAATTCTGCAGCAATGCGTAGCAGACATTCAGTTGCCTCCGTTTGATCGGAGATATTGCTGGTACCAAATGGACGAGACATCAGTTCAATTTTTTTTTTATGAAGTAGATCGTATACTGAGTACAATGTTTAATGGTAGGAGGATTGGACGCAATGAACCTTGAGCTTAGCCACCAAGGTTTTCTGATTTAACGCTCTTGGATTTTTATTTATGGGGACACAAAAAATCGCTGGTGTATTGCTGCCAACTATGCTTAACCCCAAAGTTTCAAAATCTAGATATCATTGCAAAGTCAAAAACATTTAATAAACGGGTTTCGTGAATCACACTAAATATTATTAAATTGAGCAAAAGAAAAATATAATTATTATTTTTGCGTCCATACTGCAAAATACAAATAAATTCTTTAAAATCTATAGAACTATTTACTTACTTAGGCAGCTATCAGTTAAATGCATACCAATTACGACGGCAATTGTTACTACCGTAGCTGCTACTAAAGATGTTATCACTAAGGCACTGACTGTAATCCAATAAATGATATTAGGGATAAATAAAATGCTTCTTTAAAAAGTATAAACCCTATCCCTTGCACTACATCACTTACCAATTTTCGCTGTGAATATCATTCTTTGGTGTGAGTACTAAGCATCCCATCAGCATCGCAGCAACATAGGCGCCTGCAAGTTCCCGTCAAGGCAGCTGTCAACTGTACGTCAACGTTTTGTAATATTCACAATTTTTTATCGAAAAATATGCAACCATACGAGTGAAACATACTAATTTACGTGAAGCATTCGCCGAAAGTTATGGGGATAATGGGAGTCTTTTGATGAGAGTGGTGAGGTTCATTTGGGAATGCCAAGCGCGTTACTCGATTTTTTTTTTTGAAAGACGGCATGGAGATCAAGACACTCCCCACGGTTGAAGATCCTAACATGACCTTCGCAATTGAAGAGGAGACACATTGAGCGTTTTCTATAAGTTCATAAGCTCTATGTGCGAAGCGGAAGTGACAAAGGCGCCAAGTGCCAGAATTCTAAACTTTGCGAATTGTCAAAGGACATTCTGTATGTATTCCAATAAAATATAAATTTTATTTATCAAGACGGTATGGATTTTTCTTCTCCGTATCTTTGAGTATGCTTCAATGAAAATATCATAAAACTATTAAAAACATATCATTAATAAAAGAAGAAATTAAAATATCAACGTTTGAAAACGGATTAAATGCCAGTATTGCATTCTGTTATAGTTGCGTAGAATAATTCTTTATGTGCCTCATTTTGTAGATAAGATTGTATTTACTTTAAATGTCATGTCTAGTTATTGTCGACCTTATTTATTAGCACCACAGACGACGAACTCGCATTCAGATATGTACCGCTCTCTCTATTCTTTTCTATCTAATGGAATATAGTATAAAGGTTTCTTTTTCCAAAAAAACTCAAAATTTGTGTAGAAGCGCTGTTTAAAAAAACTGCGTACTTATAGAAACTGTTACGACAATGTTAAAAACGAGGTAGTAGTACAGATGGCGCCTCGTATTGTAATATAAAAGGTATCATTTTTACCAATAGATGCATTACTGTATATATTAGGTGTCTTCCATTTGAAAGCTGTATCAAAAGGATCTCCCTGAAGTGATAATTTCATATCAAGTAATATCACTAAAACATCATCTGTAAAGGGAATGCGTTTTAGCAACTGAACTTGATCAGGCAACAGATGTCATGTAATCTGTCATTTTTGTTTATTATGAAACCGGCACATTACCGGTTAAATCTTCATGTTCTTTAATTGTTTATAAAATATTATATTTATGCCATTGTTGTTGAAGCATGCTAAAAGTATGTATAAGAAAGCGTTAATGGAACTAAGTTACTTGATGACAAGAGTGTTACTCATTATAATCACTTAATTTTTAATACATGTGCACTGATAACCAGTTTAATTTGTCCTCATCAAGTGAAGAGGAAATAAACCTTAAAGATGTTTTATCTGTTAGCTCAGAATCATCAAGTGATGAATATGAGGAAAGAAAAAGTAGATGTGCAGTATTAAATTATGTGGAAAATGTTGTGTGCCGTTATGATTAGAGACTTTAAGCGGCATTTTAGATTAAGTAGAGAAAGTGCTTATCACATAATAGGTATGCATTTAAAAAAAGAATGGCACATATCATTGCATAATAATAGTTTCTTTCATTGCAGCTGAAGTTGAAAATGAAAAAGTATTGCCACAGCATATATATGGCAGAGAAAAAATAACCTCAGAAAAAGCTGTACTAATGTCAATTTGGTATTTAAGTAACACAGAAACTTTCAGGCAAATTGCAGATAGATTTAATGTCAGTCAGAGCTCGAGTCATCGTATTATAAAACGCATTATAAATTATTTAGTTAACATCAGTACAAGGTATATTCAATGGCCTGCAGGTGATAGAAAAGAAAGTATTCGACAGGGATTTAAAGCTTTCCATAATATTGATAATATACTGGGTGCAATAGATGGATGTCACATACAAATAAAGAAACCTTTAAGAGATGCAGAAGTATATTGCAATAGGAAATCTGATTATTCAATATTATTACAAGCTGTGTGTGACCACGAAAAAAAATTTTTAGATGTTTTTTGTGGTAAAGCAGGTTCGATTCACGACGCCCGAATGCTTAAAAGGTCATCCATTTACAATAAAGGAATAAACGGATTTCTAAATGGCAGTATCCTCATTGGTGATTCGGCATATCCCTGCTTACCATGGCTTATTACACCCATTAAGGACAATGGTCAGTTAACTGAAAATCAAAAGACATTTAACTATAGACTATCTTCGTCAAGAATTGTCATTGAAAATGCATTCGGGTTACTCAAGGGAAGATTTGAAAACAATAACATTCTTTTCATTGTAAAATGTGTTGTAGCAGCCACAGTACTCCATAATATATGTCTTAGTCATGATGACTTAATACAGTATGAAAATGAGGAAAATGTAGACAATTTACATTTTGATGAAATTTTATGCTTTAATAATCATAATGGTAATGAGAAGAGAAATGAAATTTTCAACGGGATGTTTCGTAATTAATAAAAAAAAACAATTATATTTTACTTTTATATTTAAATACTGTTTTTCTAAATAAAGTTGCATTACCAAGTGTGTAAGTGTTGTTTCATGTTTTATTTATTATACTGTGAGCAAATAAGATATATTTATGATCTTTTAAAATGTATATCAAAATAAAAAACGGATTAAAGAATAAAAAATTTACTTTAAAACTAAATACACTTATTTTGACCTTAAATAAAAAATTCTTAAAACAAAAAATTAAACAAAACAATTATATAATTTTTAATAAACAGTATTAAATTTATCAAAATTTGAACAAAAAAAAAATTAAACTCAATTCAAGAAACTTAAATTCAATTTTGCAGTTTCAAAATTTGTTCCATTAACGCAACTTTCCTCTTATCTATCTCCAGTTTTTGCCGTTTTATCTCTAAACCTTCTGCCAAGTATTCCTGATACTTCTTACTATTTTCTTTATCGATTTCACTTCTTTTCTCATAATATTCGCTTTTTGCTTTTAAATAAGTATTTTTCCCACTAGTTTTTCTTGGAGCTACAGTAACTGCATCTGGTGTGACTTGTGCTGCACAAGTATCAAAATTATTGTTTTTTGAGCCACACAGTTTTTCAATTGACCTACATCATTGTGTGTGGATGCTGTTATTTGGCTTGTCACCAACAATTGATCAAGTCTATCAAAGAATTGAAAACGAGTTGGACATCTTCCACTTTCCTTTTTATTGTCTTTACTGACTTTATATGTTCTAATTAAATTTTGCTATTTTCGATAACAATTATTCGCTGAAAACTAGAATGTACAATTAAAATAAAAGATTACTACAGTCATAATTAGTGAGCATTCAATAGTTTATATGCTTACATTTATGTTTTGGCTGACTAAGTCATTACTTATGTGGGTCCAGAAGTGTTTTTTTTTTTTCTGTGGATGATACAATTCGTCATATCTACTTTCTATGACCGTTATTAAGCCTAACGTATGATTGTATAACCAAGCTTGCCTATTTTGTTCATTTTCAACTATATCCTGAACTATAACAGCATTATCCACTTCAGTCTCTCCATTACTGACTTCAATCTCTCTATTACTTACATACGCAACATTTTCATTGTTGTATTTTATATGACATTGAGGTATCCACAATAAATCATTAGTATCTGTTTAAGTAAAACAAATAAATTGAATATAAAAAAATAGCATATAGGTTACTTACTACTACTAAGTGATCTTGGAAATGGAATAGGCTAATGTGACGTAATAACTGAAATGATATGATACGATCTGATATTTCTTGTAAATGGAAGACACCTATTGCTGTAAGTATTTTTTCGAAATTGTTTCAAAAATAGTGACATTTGTGACATATTCTGCGAAAATGTTTTGCATAGTTTGTGGTCGTTCTAAACCCGAAGTGCAGAAGCTATTTTGCTTTCCACGACAGCTTGATGGGTAAACTTACACCAATATATGTAAGTAATTTGTCCGTCTGTAAAGGCCGCTTTACAGTGCGTAATTTTTTGTATCACGTGCAATAAAAATTGCATGCAATAGAGAAAGCGCATGCACATTCAATGGATTTCAATCAGCTGGGTGCAATTTTACTTGTATTGCGCGTGCAATACACGAAATAGAGCATGCCCTATTTTGGCATGCGTGCAATAAAAATTGCACGCAATACAAAAAATTTCGAACTGTAAAGCGACCTTTATAATGAAGTTATCTTTTTATGTATAATCCATAGTACATGCAGAATAGCGCTTCCGTGGTACTGTAAAAGAGTGGTCCGAGACATAAAAGAGAAATCTCATCAAGATCGCAAGTTAAAGAAGTTACGAAATGCTTAATATTATGCAGTAATGTTCACTTATAATGACAATCTTTACAAAGAGGTGCAAAACAGAGTGACATATGCCATGATATGAAACTTAGTAAATCAACTATTGCTACAATTTGGAAGCAACAAGAAAAAATATTGGAAAACTTTGAACATTTAAGTTCAAGCATTATTAGTTTATTAAAATGGTTTGGCCAACAAAGAATTAATGATGCAACTGTTAGTGAAGCTGTGTTACTAACAAAAGCTGACGATTTCGGTAATAAATTGTTAACGAACAGTGAATGTAAATTTTAATAGAAGCTCGATCGAAAGGTTTAAAAAACGATAAAATATTACCAACGGAATTTTTTTTGGCGAAGCAGCCGCAGTTAATATCAATATTGTAAACACTTGGCCATTTATCAAAGAAAACTTCAAAGATGATGACAGTTAATGTCGATGAAATAGGCTTATTTTATAAGCTTACACCTGATAAGACATAAGACATTATGATTTAAAGGAGAGACGTGCTGGTGGCAAGATGTCTAAAGAAAGGATAACTGTATTAGTGACGGCAAATCTATCGAGAACAGAAAAGAAAAAATTGTTGATAATACGTATAGTTAAACAC
The DNA here is from genome assembly GCA_004143645.1 of Protaetia brevitarsis. Taxonomy (NCBI): domain Eukaryota; kingdom Metazoa; phylum Arthropoda; class Insecta; order Coleoptera; family Scarabaeidae; genus Protaetia; species Protaetia brevitarsis. Next base: position 54,019 of record RXPK01000108.1, read on the forward strand.
TCAAAGTGTTTTAAAAACTTCAATAACTACCTATAAATTATAAATCCAATAGCAGAGCTTGGATGACTTCCGAGAGTTTTACTAACGAATTGCGAGAATGGTGTAGGAAAAGAAAAATATTATTACTAATTGATAATTGTACAGCGCATCCTGATGTTAAAAATTTAGACTGCACTAAATTAGTCTTTATACCACCCAATGCAAGTTCTAAATTGCAGGCCTAAGAATCAGGGTGTTATACACAGTTGTTTACAACTACCGACGACTTCTCTTTGCGAATATGCTAAATTCTATTGATACTGGCAACGAAAGATTTCCTATTAATGAATATTTTAAAATTTATCTGTTACTTAGTTAGTAGACTCTTTATTTGTATTTGTTTTACATATTAATATTTTGTAAATGAGAAAAATAAAATCAAAGAGTTATATTATCTTTAGTTTGTTATACCTTTTTGCAGTAGTACGAAGAAATAAAGTTTTAAAAAAAATATTGTAATGTATTTAATGATTGTATTGGACTATATTCTTGTTTATATGTATATAAATAACAATATAATCAAATACAATCTTTAAACACTTTGTCCTCTAAAATAAATACAAATGAAAGTATATACTTTTTGAAATTAAGCGGGAAACACTCAAGCGCCATCTACCTAAATTTTGTATTTTTGTGAGAGAGAAAAAAAATCCGAAACGGCATCTTGATTTACATTGGGTTCGTCGTCTGGAGGTAGTCTGTGTTTATTAGGTATGGCATTTGGAGAATATCTGTACTTTTGATATTTTCCACGGATGACACTATTCTTAATAAGCTTTCTAAGCTTCAGAAAAACTGACAGAAGTCAACACAAAACCGGCTAGTTGGGAGTTTTAAATGTACAACTTTGTTAATTTTCACTTCCTTACATCTTGCTTGATACAGCTTCGTGTCGCCTTGAAGAGAACTATGGCCAATAACATGGTTAATTCGTGATTATCTTTAATCAGTACCCAAGGTACGAATTAACTCATAATTAAAGTTGGCGCAAGCGTAGTTTCTGTTTACAAATGTGTTTATAGGCGATTATAGGTTACGTTATGCGGTTTGGTTATAATACAAATATCTGTGACTGTAAATTGAAATAGCTGGCTAATTAAAGTGTTCACTTTGAAGATGGCGGCGTGCAAGAAGTGTATATTTGGTAGGGTTTTAGAAAGTCCAAGGTAAATCAAAAATTAAATCCCGAAATTAAAAACTAACAATAAATGTATTTAAGGATTACTCGTGGTTTCAGGTGGGAATGACCCGGAGGTATTTCGTAATAGGAAAGGATATCTTTCTATAAATTCACAATTCTTATATGATGCTAATTTAAAAATAATGGATATCGTAGTACGATGGCCAGGGAATACACACTTTAACGATCCATTCTTTTCCATAAGCGACAGTAGATATGCCTCAAAAACATATTTATTGACCCCACTGTTAAATTCTGAAACAGTTGTGAAAACTCGTTATAATGAAAGCCATATTACAATACGGAATGTCATTGAAAGCATGTTTTTAAGAAGAATGTTTTCCATTACTGGCACCTTTATATCAGTAGTAGTTGGTACCTCAGTATTGCACAATATAGCCATAAATGTGGGTGAAGAGGAAATCAATGAAGAAAAATTAAATCAAGAAATTTTAAATGGACAACTTCATTAGATTAATTATGACGCTCTTGATGATGTACCTGCTGTGACACAGGCATTACTAATTAATGATTATTTCAACAATTTGTAATTCATTGCTGTATAGAAATTAACTTTTGAACATTTTTCTTTGTATTTGTTTTCTTTGGCTTTTGTATAAACGAAATATATTTTATTTACTCTAAATGCATTATCACTTTGATTTTTTTTAAAAGAAATATTATGTATGTAATTAACCAGTTATTTATTGAATAAAAGGAACAAAATATATAAGGAAATGATGGTAATAATAAAATAATTCTAAGAAGTAATAGCAGAGGTCAAATAAAGTATCAAAAATTGGAGCATTTGCAGAACAAACAAATAAAAGAATTGCATAATAAAAAAAAACCTGCATTCACATATTAACTTCCATTTTAAAACTACTACTCAACTTTTTTTATTTCAATATCTAATTCTGTAGCAATTTTCTTCAGCTTAAATTCCAATAACTTTCAAATGCAGCTTGAAATCGCGCATTCGCATAGCGGCAATTTTCATTATGATGGAACAATGTTCCCAATATAAATACGATTTTTGACTAAAAACTAAACTTAAGGCACTACCAACCTATATTTCTGTCGCAAACTTTTTAACTAACTAATCATTAATTAAATTTGTTCGGTGCAATCCTATTCATATTTAATTCGTAATTAAATAATAAATTTAATCTTTGATTAGTTAATTAAAATGTTAATCACAGACGGTGCAAACGGCCGATATGCTTTAGGCCTGTTTCAGACGAGGCGGTTTAGTTGATTCCACTAAGTTGCCTGGTTTACTCTCAACTAGTTGATTGTCATTGAAAATCTATTGAAGTTGCTGAAGCGGACAAGTTCACTCCGTGTGAAAGGGTGTTCATAACAGTATACTCCTTGACAACCGTCCATTCAACTAGTGGAATCAACTAATCGCCTCGTCTGTAAGAGGTTTTAGGGTTCATACAAATTGTTTTGAAAGCTATAAATCTACTTGCAGGTTATGCATGTTTTTTCGCACCTTCAGCGTCTCCTCTTCTTATTGGATTAGGCATTTTCAAACATTTTTAGTTGCCCTCGTTCGTCATTCAGTCTTCTCGAGTTTATTCCCAAGTAAACTAAAGTTACATCAAGGGTGTTCTAACGTGGATACAGTTATTAAACAGTTTACAGATGCACAACAAAAATCCCAATATTCTGTTAGCCGACAACACTATATTTAGCAATATGTTCTCTGAAAGCTCATTATCAGAATCGAAACCTAGATCCTTTACCCACCAGGGTAGCAGCTTGCCCGCTGTTATTCTTATTATTTATAAACGATCTCCCAAATCATATATCGGTTGGAAAGGTGTTCTTATATGCAGATGATTCTTGCATAGTACTATCTGATTATAATAAGGATAATCTTATTTATAAAATCAAAACTGTTATAAAGGAATTTAATACATGGTGTAGAACTAATAAAATTATGGTTAATAACGAAAAAATCGTTATTACTGAATTTTTCAATAAATATAGAAAATCTAATCTAAATGACATATATTATAATAATACGGTGATCCTTGTTGCCCGAGTGAGCAATCTCCTTGGAACCTACCTTGATTGCCACTTGACTTGGGAGACTCAAGTGGAAAACGTTTGTTGTAGGCTCCAAAGGGCTTACTATATGATGCATACTATATGAGGAAGGTTTTAAATACTGAGGCTCTTTTGAGCGCTTATTATGCATACGTTTACCCAATAATTTCCTATAATTGCTTGGGGTCAGGCTAGAGACCTTCATCGGGTTTTTGTATTACAAAAACGTATTATAAGGTTAATTTTTAATTTACCGCACAGGGCTTCTTGCAGGGATGCATTCATTATTCATCATGTTCTTACCACGCCTTCTATTTTTCTGTACAAATTATTAACATATATTTATTGTAACAAACATAAATTTTCAATTCATGCGGATAATCATAAATATGAAACTAGAAATAAACATAATATAACCTACATTAAACCTAATCATTCTTTTCATTTCAAATCTCCACTTGTTGTTGGCTTTAATCAATTTAATAGGCTTCCCAGATGGATTGCCAGTAAGCATCTTTAAGAATAAAGTAAAACACCTTTTAACGAATGGAGGATTCTACAGTATGGCGGAATTTGAAACCTACTTGTGTGTTAACAATGTGTAATGTTCTTGTTGACGCGATTTAAATAACATTATGTTAAAAGTTTATAATACTTTACTGACGTACATAAAAGAAATAAAATATTTTAATAAATTTAGAAATAAAGTGAAAGAATATTAATTCTCACAAAGCGTTTACTCAATTAATGAATATATTGTGTATTGTGAGCCTTTAATTTGTTAAATTCTTTACGTGTGTATATACAAATCATTTATTTTGAGTATCAGTAAATTATAATAATTATTATTATTATTGGCGAATGAAGGTTTTTACAATACGGCGAAATTTGAATCCTGCCTGAGCTGCGACAATTATATGTATACTACGTATGTTATATGTGTATTTTTAAGTTTTGTTTCTTATGTTGACTTACCCAATCTATATGTTTTGTATAGGAAAATGGGTTAATAAAGATTTGATTTGATTTACGCTATTGCATCTACATAGAGGGACATCGAACAGGGTATAGGGCATTATTGGCGTAAAGTATTGTGAAACAGTATTTCGTCGAAAATTGCTAGAAAATAAAGTGAACATACATTTTTAATATATATTTTTAAAAACTATATACAAAAAGTGTTTTTGTCGAACAGTCAGATCGTAACATATATAAATACTACTTTGGTTATTTATTTTATATTTTTTGTGTGAATCCTATTCTGTAGGAGCAACTCTTTTTGTAAGCACCACCCAACAGTCCTTCGTTCTACCATTTGTAATTTTTTGTAGTTAACATTCCTTTGGTCTAATACTTCTTTCTTCACTCATCTTATCTCCCGCTAATTGTCACCACTGTGATGATTGTAGCTGTGCAGTTGACCGTATTGAGACTGATGCTTGAGTCACTGGTATTGCGAATTTCAAAACCTGTACCATAATCATATGTTACCATATATCTTATGTCACATTGTTCTTGGTTTTCATCTGGTGTCCAACTCACTATGAAAGTCTTTTCATACACTAGTGTGGTTATTTGGAGATGCTCAACTGGTGACAATCCTACAAATGAAAAATGGATCAACAAAAGAATTAAAAACATTAAGGTATACTTTAGAAGCAATTTGTACTGTTATTGTTGATAAGTTGTCTTCTGCTGCGTGCTTCGGACCTTTAGTGAGAACTCACCATAAGTTATGCTAATTATAGAAGATTCACCAGCAACTCCTTCCACTTCAGCATACACTTCGACATCCAAAATAAAGCAATACAGACTCAAAATCTCAACGGTAGGTGTCTCTGTCATCATTGTAAAATTGCCAACATCACTGGATGTGTAAACTACATATATAACGTCCAAATCTCCAACGGTTATTTTATCCCATGATACTATAGTTAGTGTGGGGTTTTGTTCAACAGTAAAGCCGCTGATTTTTGCAACTTGTTGGTGGTCTGAAACTTACATTAATTGAATTTGAATTTCATATAGGTATCGATTTTAGATTGTGTGGCGTCTACAAAAGCAGTTAGAGCCGTTAAACGCATCGCGAATTCCAAAAATGTTTACAGCAACATATAGTTGGACATAGTACCCATGTGTATTTTAAAACTATTTTCGGCTCTGACGTAATGATAGTTTGAGCGCATCGGTCATTGGAGAAATAAGTAACGTTATATGTAATCGAGTACAAGGAACTGTAAATACTTTCGTCACTTCTTTTTTGTACGTTAGTGGAAGCCCTGTCCTTTCTTTGGTTCGCACGGTTTTTTGAAATTGGGCTGGAAAGAAGGTAAGTACAGTGACAGCATCCAACGATCAAAGTCAGAATAATGATTGCAGTGACGTCCTCTTTGCAAATTGATAGCGCTGTCAGAACACCAAAGTCGTGCAAGCGAACCCGTTAAAGCCTCTTTTCGACTGAAGCAACAACTTTAACAAACATTTTGTTTTTGTTGTTTGTCCCTAATGAGGAACGTATAGGAATATTCGATAAACACGCAAACAGAAACAAAAAGTTTCTTAATGTTGCTTGTTTCCAGGAGTGCTTGATTATGCTTCTAAATGTTTTTATTGTTTTCGCAAATATATCTAACTGATACTAATTGTTCTAATGGATGCTAGAAAAGGTTTCTTAATGTCGCTTCAATGGAAACACGACTTAATAATGAGAAATAATGCTTCTTGTCTTATCCTCTTTGCTGATTGAGTCGTTATAAAAATGTGAAAGCAAACATAACATAACAAATATGTTCAACTATAAATGCAGATGTTACTTATATCGTTTTCCAGCACATTTAAAGGATTAATAGCATTTTGGTCAATGCCAAAAAAATTCATTTTTGGATTCTGCGACCATAAATACGTCAGTCTTTATTAGCTATTCCTTTAGCTACATGTTGCCGTTTTTGAGTTATTTAAGTTTTTCTTTTTTTTTAGTCATAATCATTGCCTCAATCTGAAATTAATATCTCAGTTAATACTGCAAGTAAAGACTCCAAATTTGCTATGTTATGAATGTAGATATAACTCTAAGAAATGGTACGCACACTTCGCATTCTAATATACAGGGTGTTCAAAATTGAGAAATCGAGTGACATATTTTCGAATGCAGAAAACTCAATTTTTTTAAATGGAACACCCTGTATTTTAATTCTAAATTGGGAAGTAAATATCATCCCCTATTATTTTGTATTAGCACTCCCTATACCTATCTTTAATAGATTTTAAGATATGAAGAACTCTTTGTTGAACAATCTAAGTAGCTCTAGGTTTAAATGTTCGTAGGTGGCTCTGAATGGGATTAATGTCAAATTCATCGTCTAACCATAAGTGGATGGTGCCAAAATCTCAAATATAAGTAAATAGTAGAACATCATAAACTTTTAATGAACCACTTACGTGGAATACCCTGTATTCAATACAACATGAAATTTGGTGCAGAATTAGGTGTATTTAGGTTAGATAATTATTTAGGTGTAGTTAGGTGTAAGCAAATGTATTCTGCTCCCTCAAAATGAATATTTTAGAATACATTTGCTTGTGACATGACCTATGATAAAAGATTACGCAAATATAGGTCATTAGGCCACTAGGCCATAAGTTAGCAGACGATGTACATACTGGAACTGTAGAGCATTAGAAGTTCACATAAAATTATTTTGCACCATCTATAGTGACTGCAAAATAATAATTTTGACAATCCTGGGACTTACCTTCGCATTTTCTGCTCAAATCATTGGTATCCAGAGCTACTGCAGCCAATAATAGAACACCAATCGAAAGCAACGCGAAAATAGAGCTAACTAAAATAATTTTATTGATAAAACGAATGCAAAGCAAACACTTTCTTACCTTTAATTAGACATAACATCATTTCGGTTAACTCGGCAGTAAAAACAAATTGCACACATAAAACTGAAATTTAAACTACATTAGCATTGTTTTAGATGACTGTGAATGATGCTCATTAAATATTGATACAAAACACATTAAGTATATTGGTTCTAAGCCTCCGTTATTTATCTATTGATAAAAAAAAGTTTAACTATTAAGTGGTTTTTTAGTGTGAAAATTTATGATACATTTACAGAAGTGGTGATAAGATTATCTTTATTGGCTAATATTTATGTATTACTGTCGTAGTTATGTATGTAATTTACACGCGAAAGTAATAATACTATACAAAATCTTTGTTATTTCTCTCACGTACGTCGTCTATATTTTTATCTCTCAGATCTGTATTAGTCCGTACATGGATGAAATTAAAGCTCCTATAGATACAGTTATGTGATATGTTTTGGGCGCCAGTATTAATGTTTAATTCGTGGTGTGCTTCGTGTTTTTTTTTTTTTTGACAGTAGTACTTAAGAAAAAAATATGCAGACATATCAATGATGTAGGTTGAAATAATAAAGAGAGTGAATCTGAAAATGAATCGCTCTACACTTTCATTACAATTAGCATACATAATCATCATATGACAATAAAAAACAAACAAATGCATTTAGTTTTGGATTATATAATCATAAACATTTCTGGCCCCAAAAAGATGTAGATTCACGATTAATATTTTGAAAAAATACTTCAATCAGTCCGTATTAGCTACCACATTGGAAAACCAGCAGCAAAGTTGAGTTTCACATTTAACAGACTCTCCTTGTTAGTAAATAGCAATAGCAAGATTGAACTAAATTTCCCAATTCTACGTTGACAATATCAACAATTAATTTCGGTAATAATCCCTAAATAGATCATCGTACTGATCACATGTGTTATCTTTTTTTCTAGCGCTGGCTGATAAGTGGTACAAATATTCATAAATATTAGTCTTATTTATATACGCTAGACTTTATCTCTTTAACTTAATATCCTTTTTGATTATTCATGTTACAGATAGTAGATAACAATATTTGCTTTCTTTTTTTGTACTTTTAGTATAAATAGACATGCAATAAATGGATTTATACTATCACAAAAAAAAATCACCGTCCAAAATCGTATCGTAAATACAGTTACTGCACTCAGCAAGTTTTCGAAGTAATCATAAATAATAATAAACTTAATATAGACGAAAATAGTAATTTGAAAAGCCGCTATTTATTTCAAAGTTTACAGCTTGATTGGAAATGATTTTAGTAAATATATGTATAGCAATTTAATGCAGATCTATAGTTTTAGGATTTTAAATTTTGAAAATTAAATAGAATTTTAAACTTGACAACACAGGAATGCGAGTCAACGCGAAGTTCTCAAGATATTTGAAATTTCTTCAGATTTATAAAATCTGCCTATTAGTCTAGGCCAGGGGTCGGCAAACTCTTAAGCTGGAGGAGTCAGCTGCAATAAGAATATCGATTTCATGAGTTTCAAAGAGCCACGAATTCTTATTTCTGCTTTTACATTTTATTTCAAATTTGAATCGTATAAGAAAGGGGTTATTAGATAAAATACGACGTTACTTATTATTATTTTGCATTATTTATATTGTTACTATGCTACAAAATATGGTACTATGCTAGTGAAAACAAACAATGAAACTATATTAATAAATCAATGCGAACGATGATCTTGCATTTCTCTAGAAAGTTTTAGCAAGTCCGGCATATAAGTGGTAGTTTTTAGTTTAAAACTCGACTAAATTATAATTAGTTATTTGTCTTCTTAACTTTTACGTTTTTTATTAAGTTCATGGATAAAAAAAACTTGCTCGCATGAGTATGTTGACCCAAAGATCGTCAGCACACCAAAACCCATTTTTTCTCTTTGGTCATAGCATTTCGGAAAACAGTTTCAGGCATCGAAAATTAGTGCCTCAGGCTTGGCCATCTCTTTTAAAACTGTCCACTTATGTTGCCCTACCAAAGTACATTTCTGCCTTTTCTAGTTCTCCTAGGTTACTGGATAGGTTCGTAAATTTCGAACTCCACAAATATTTGCTTTTTAAATCTATTAATTGGATTTCAAATGAACCAGCATTGATATCAAATGCAACAAAATTTAGGAGTAGGATTTGCAATGAAAGCTAAGGTTAATTTATTTTGAACCGATCAAATCCTGCAGCAAAGCCATCCTTCATTGTTTTGATCATTCTTGTGAAATAACTGGTTTTAACAGAAGCACTGTTTCTATTCCGATAATTTTTTAAGGTTTGAAAATATAGCAATGTGCCCATCTCCATATCTTCAGCTAAAAGAAGCAATTTATTTTCAAAACAAACCACTTCTTCTAGTAATGAAAATGCAGTGTTTCCCTTTCCTTGATGCTTTAGATTTAGTTCGTTGAAATGCATTGTAGCGTCAGTGATCAAATATAACTTTTGTAGTCATTTATCTTCTTTCAATTCAGGATCATCAATGGCCTTATTATTTAGGAATGTAATAATTTTATGCGGACATGAGGAAAATACTTTAAAACACTGCCTCGTGAAAGCCATCGTACGTTGTTGTGCATAATTAAGTTAGAGTAGTGGTTACCCACGTCATCTAATAATTGTTTAAGTTGGCGATGATAGAGGGCTTTAGCTAAAATGCTATTGGTAATTTTAACTCCCCGTAGACACACAACAATTTGCGTATGTACTTAGACACACATGGGTCTGTGGTGTCCGGCAGGTTTTTTACCATACTTAGACTTGTTTAAAAAAATGGAAAAAAAATCAGTTTGAGATCTATAGAAAGATATCATGCATTATAGAATCTATTCTCTATTAAATAATATTTTGATAAATGACTTTAATGTCGACCCAATTATTTTGCAGCGGATAATTGATTAAATATTCTTGCTTTTGAATAATAAGCACTACGATTCCCAGATAGATGGCCCTTGATTCTATTAATATAGCTGATGTGGACATCCAAGTTTGTAGGTATGGTATTTCTTTCTTTGAAGACATAGCAGCAGCATTCCAGTATATACAGGGTGTAACAGCGATAACGTCGTGTATCTGGTAGTCAAATGGCAAGCAATTTTTGAAATTTCGTATATTAGGTTATATCTAAGCAGATTAGAACTACGATTTAAAAATAATATGCAATTTACAGGGTGTTTCAAAAGTTATGTTTTTCTTAATAGAACACCCTGTATTTTATTTAAGGTTCTCTATGCCCAATTTATACAGGCTGTTCAAAGTTATCGGAGCACTATTGGTAATTTTGTTAATATTGTAGCTACGATGTTAGTTAAGTTATCAAAGATGTAGAGTTTTTTACACTGATTACAATCGTGTTATCAGAAGAAGAAAAAAACAATTGAAAATCGCGTTTACGAGATATAATAGCAAACTTTGTTTTTTAAATATATCACCCTTTTTTTTAAGGGTGATATATTTAATAAAAAGTAGTAACTTAGAAACTAATAATAGATCAAAACCCCGAAAAGAAAGACACGTTACAATAAAAGTATATGCACTTAGAAACAGCTATGTAGCTGCGAAATATCAACAAAGAACAAACACAAAACTACAAAACAAACTGGAAGATATAAAACAGGCTGATATTCAACAGGGGTGGAAAATTTTAAAAAATATAATAATCGATACAGCAAGAGAGACATGTGGAATATATAAAACAGATAACCAAAGAAACAAACAGCATGGTGGACCAATGAAATTAAAGAAGAAGTCAAAAAGAAGAAAAAAGAATGGAAAAAATATCTCACAAGCAATACCCCAGAACAACATGAAATATATAAGAACCAAAGAAACAAAGTTAAAATTTTAGTGATAGAAGCGAAAAAAGATCATGGACAGAATTCGGAAAAGAATGGAAAGAATAGTTCAGAAAATCAGAAACTATTTTATAAAGTTTTAAAATCTTTTAGAACAGAAAAACCGGTACAAAATATATATATAAAGAACAAAAGACAAGAGATATTAACAGACGAATTAGATGTTATGCATAGATGGAAAGAATATTTTCAAGAATTATTAGAACATAAAACACAAACTACTGAAGACAACGAGACCAAAGGAGTACCCGAGAAGCAAGATCAAGAGGGCGAACCAAAAATTGAAAAACTAAACATGGAGGAGTTGATGCACGTAATAAAAAGAATGAAAAAGGGAAAGGCACCCGGAAATGACAAATCACGGCAGAAATGATAAAGAACTTAGGAGGAACAGGTATGACAGCGCTGTTGGAAATACTAAATAAGGCGTGGTGCGAAGAAAAAATACCAGAGGAATGGGGAGCAGCACTGATAATACCCATATATAAAAAGGGGGATAAGAAAAATTGTAACAACTACAGAGGCATAACTTTACTGAAAACAATTGTAAAGATATACGAACAACTGATCAACAATAGACTAACGCCGATAATTGAACCTCAACTATTAGAAGCACAAAGTGGATTTAGAGCTGGAAGGAGTACCCAAGATCACATTTTTACATTGAAACAACTAATAGAAAAACATCAACGAAACAAAAACCTCTACTTAGCTTTCATTGTATCTAGAGAAAGCATTTGAACAGTTGGCGGAACAAAAGTATGGTCAGGATTAAAGAAAGGGTGTACACACAAACTAATAAGAATTTAAAAACTTATACGACACTAACATAAATTATGTGATCAAAAACAACATGAAATCGGAAGAGTTCAAGACTGACATGGGACTAAGACAAGGAGGTGGACTAAGTCCAACGTTATTCAATATACATATGGATACCATCATAAAAACATGCGAACAAAAAGTCAATAAAGTGTTTGTGGGGCATAAGAATTTACAGAGAATTGAAATAGCTAACGGAATCTTGCAGACGATGTAGTAATAATGGCCCGATAGTGAAAGACAACTACAAGAAAATTGAATATATGGAAAAAAACATGGAAGAGGAGGGTATGACATAAACAGAAAAACTAAATATTAGTGATCGGAAACCATAACGTTAAAACTAAAATTGAAATAAATAATACTAAAATAGAGCAAGTTAAGGAATTTAAATATCTAGGAGTAACATTGGAAGAAACAGGAAAACAAGAAGCAGAAATAAATGAGAGAATTGAAAAAACAATCAAGTTATACTACGCAATGAACCAAAAATTTATAAATAAAAAGAAATTTCTAAGCAAACAAAAATAAAGATTTTTAACACAAATATATCGGTCAGTTTTAACTATGGATGTGGTCTTGGCCCTTACAAACAAACAAAAAAGTAAAATACAAGCTGCCGAAATGAATATTTCAGACGAGTGGTAGGCGTAACCCGGAAGATAGAATTTAGAACATACAAATACGGGCAGAATTAGGGATACAACCAGTTTTGGAATTTATTGAAGAAAGACAACTGAGTTGGTGGGGACATATACAACGAATGGACAGTAACAGACAAGTGAAGAAAGTGTACGAAGACCTGGAATGACGCAATTGGAAGAATACTACGAGCTAGGGGAAAAACATGGCAAGAAGCAACAATCCTAGCAAAAGATAGGAGGAATGGAAGCATTTGGTTCGAAAAATAAATGTAGACGCCGACAACCTTATGGTATAAGGGTAATATGATTATATGATATATCACCCTGTATATTTTGTCACCAATTGATGGAAAACTAGGTTTTGCACACAATATTGTTATAATTGTATGACCCTAAAATGAAAAACAAAAGACCTGCGGCGAATGTAATGATGGATTTGATATCACAGCCAAAACTTTGTTGTTTGGCAACAAAGTAAAATCGAAGCAAACTTTAGCTGCTTAGTTGTAAGGCCCGTTTTACATTATACTGAATTTAGTATGGAATTTTGTATTAAATATTTGTTGAATTAAAAACGAAATTTATTTACATGTCATACATAAAAAAATTGGTAGGTATACCCGTAACTTAGCATCAAATATTTCGAAGTTAACGAATATGTCTGTTTGATATTTAAAGTGAAAAATTTAGAATAAAAAAAATTATAAATAGATATTAGAAGTGTTTTGTGTATTGTGTCTATCTTGTTTGAATGCAACTACGATAGCTAGTCTCGTAAGATATGGTGTAAAAATTGATGAGTAAGTAGGCAAAATGAAGGAAAAGGCATTCTAAATTTATTAAATTCCGAATTAAGGACTGACGATTCTTTGTCAATTTTTTTATTTGGACTCCTTTGTCAATAAGCGAATGGCTAAATATCTTTCATTCTTGTAAGTTTTGACGAACCTGGATAAACCCCGGATCTGATAGATTTTACTTCTTTTCTAATCATAAAAGCACAAATAGACAATAGAAAATTTCAAATGGTGATTTGGTTATTAAAGCTTATCTAGGTAAATGTTCCACTGGAAACTTAAGATAGACATATAGATGAAATTGCAGAGCAAAATGTTAAAACCTTAAAGAAAGTGCAATGACTAAGTGGCAATAGATTAGAATAGATAACAAATTTTGCAAGACAATTTACGGATGAATGAATATAGAATATTTTAATTCCCTTATTGAAATGGTTGAATGACAGGAAAATTCAGGCCCATAATTTATAAACACATTTAATTCCAAAGCTTAAATATAATTCTAAAAATTAAATGTAATTTTTTATATGTACCTATTTTTTTTTATAGATTATAAAACTTTTATGTTTAACAGAATGTTATGCTAAATAATAAGTCAATTTTGTCTTTGTCGGGGTTAGTAAAGTTATGAAGATTTAATTAACAATTTAACCTGTTAATGTGTTTTGTTAAATACAATTCAAATACTGCGATGAAAATTAATGAGAAAATAGAACAGGTTCTAAATAATTAGTACAAAACTTCGGACGAAATTTACAAGCAATTTTTTGTGTATGACAGTCTTTGAAATACATATTTAATGGCAAATTTATATCAAAATTTCATACTAAATTCAATATAATGTAAAACCGGCCTAAGAGCCGTTTTACACGTACGAGAATTCTTACGCGAATTATAATAAAATTTATCCCGAAAATTTTGGTGACAATTTTCGTAAGAATTTTGTCGCGACACTTTCAAGTCGTTTTACATAGGAATAAGGTTACTTCCATTTGCACTTCTCAGTTGTAACCTAAATCTAAACAATTATGATCCATATTTTGCTGGTTTATTGGTTAACTGCTATTTATTTAGGATTTCTATGATAACCATAATCAAATAACAATTTAGTTTAACAAATGCGGATGCTTATAACAACAAATATCATGAAAATTCCGGTTAAAAATTATTGCTGTGTAAAATGACCTGAAAGTGTCGCGACAAAAATTCTTACGAAAATTATCACCACAATTTTCGAGATATTTTTTGTTATGATTTCTGTAAAAATTCTCGTACGTGTACAACGGCTCTAAGATATAACGAAATTGTTTTAATAATTCTGCGAAGCAAAACACCAAATTTGATTAAAAGTAATAAAGTTGTGTGATGTAATACTTTATCCAATTCGTAGCACCAATCACACGGATGACATCTTTTCCGAAATATTTTTGTGTGTGTGTATACTTACTATGACTTCTTGTCCAGCTAAATTAAAAAGGCATTTCCCATGATACTTTACACATGTTCAGTATGGAGAAGAGTTCCTGAGTGCTAACTTTTCTTCTGGAAAATTGCACTTTTCTGGTATTCTCTATTTTTATTAATAATTATTCATATTTTACCCTATTAAATTAACCATTTTATTTCTCCATATAACAGATTAGATAATTGTTTTACTTTCTTTAATGATAAATCACTTTTTTTAAGGCTACACTAGAACAAGACTACCATGACCTTAATTGTCACATAAGCTTGTGGATACTAGTAGATATAAATTCTAACTAACGACTTAGCGCTAACATTTGATAACAAAATTAATGAGGCGGTATCATCATTAGGTATGTGGAAGGTGATTATTAACCATTACTTATTTGTCAGTCTTATCAATGGGATATTATTTAACACGCATATTTTCATCTATATTGGCGCAAGGAATTTAGCTAATACTTGAATAGGGTAATAGACATCTACGTATCTTGTAAGCTTATACCATTGATGACTTGATAGTTCATTCTTACGGAGAATTTTTACACAATGTATATTCGGTTGCAGAATGGGGGAACCAATTAGATCTTTAGGCGCTCCAGTGTTGTAACACCACCCTTCATCTACATACATACATATTCGGTTGCAAACTAATTTTTTTTAAAATTTATTCTATTAAGGTCCACCCCCTTCCCGCCTATTAACATATTCTTAGCGAATAAAATTTAAATGGAAGTAATGAGGTCTTGTGCAGGTACACTTCTCACAGGAAAAGTCGGGACACCAGTAATCCTAATTTTAAAATTTCTTAGTGTAAATGCAGCTTTCAGAGGATTATGCACTTATCAAGCCATAAATCACTTTTTGTGGTTTATTGTTTCGATCAAAGAATGTAAACGACTAAAAAAATTTTCGTTAGAAAGTACTGATTACGGAAATATTAATGCCAAAAAAATACCAACAACTAAAAGGCTCTTGAGTAGACGGCACCATTTAGAAATACACATATATGTATTTAACCTTGTTTGATGTTATGTAGAGATAATTCTTTTTTTTAAGAAAACATATTGGCGATGGGTTTTAATATGTTACTGATTACTATGATAGTGTGAGTTACTTAATTTGATTTATGGTCGCAAGTTTGCTTTAGCAATAGACAATGTGTCAATCAGCCTCTTGTGTTTTTGAACAATGTGTTTTACATTGATTAATTACACTATTATTGATGTATTCATTATTGTTGTTGTTTAGTATTTTTAAATATTGTATTACTACAAAATTTTTATAATATTAAAAAAGGCAAAAGCAGTGTAAGATTATTACAAAATTTTAAAGCAATTAATTCGCAAGAATATTATATTTATTAACCTTCTTATTCATTTTCAAGAATTATCTAACTATCGCCTGTGTATCCAATGTCTTCTATTTTATTGAAATATACTAACTTTTTGGTCTGTACACAGCTTCAGGCGTAGCACGAAAAGTATTAAATGTATCAAATTCAAATAAAATTTTAGCACTAACTGAGATTGACGACAATATGCTTTTACAATGTTTGTTTGTTATTATCAATCCATATATTTTAAATAATTGTTAATAAACCTGTGCTATATAAGACAGTTGTAAAGAGACAGTGTTTGGCATATTTAAGAAATAGATCACGACGTCAGTTACGGCGATAGCTAAGATTATTTTCTGAAATACAATAACGGAGGGTAATAAATAAATAATTTCTTTGGAACTTAATTGGTTTAAATAATTTTAAATAATCTTAAACCTGTTTTTGGTAATTTTTTATAGATTAGAAGGAAACTTTATAGTAATACAATCTCTAATATTAGTCAAACAACCATAGTCACATTATCCCAAACTGAGGAGGCTGACTGACATATTGTCTATGCTAAACTAATACTCGCGATCATAAATCGATAGTAAGTAACTAATTGTCAAAGCAGCACTAACAAGTAACTTATTTTAAATAATAAAATCCCTGTACCAATGCTTTCTTAAAAAAATTATCTCTACATACATCAAAACAAGTTAATACTATATATTTCTAATGAAGCGTCTATTCAAGAGTTTCTTTTTGTTATTATTGCTTTTGATTGTATTTCTAGATACACGCCGCACCGCAACTCCGATTTGTTATTCTATACATAAACTTTTCTCTCTCATATTTATTTATTTTTGTTTTAATCTAGTCGTTACCTTTGATCGTAGTAAATACATAATTAGTGATTTTTGTGTATATAAGTGAATACGTCCTCCGGAAGTTGCATTTACAATCAAGAATTTTTAAAATTCTGGATTGCTGGTGTCCCGGATTTTTCCTGTGAGAAGTGTACCTGGTACGCTCTGGAATTAATGTTTTTTTTAAGGATAAAATATCGTTTGAGATTACATCTCAAGAAAAACACTGATACAAGAAGGCCTTTTACTCGATCAGTAGAATTATTAAAATATAATAATAATAATAATAACCATAATGACTTATGTCTATAAGTAGATACAAATACATCCATATATAGTATATATATTAACCAAAAAGGTAATCACCTAATGTGTTCTTCCTTTAGCTTGAGTGCGAAATTTTTATAATTTTTGGACGAAACGATTATTTCCTTCATCTCACTCTCAATTAACATTTGGATTTGTTTTTTAGTATTTCATCTGACAATAATTTACAGTTTTTAAATAAGTAGAGCATATCAATTAATAATAATGATAATTTTTTTTTGTGGAGTGAAAATGCATTTAAGCATGTGGTGCTGGACTCCTTCAAAAGAGTTACCAGCTAAAACACCCCCGTCTCATAGACACCAGCCCGGAACCGTTTTACACATTACTTCGATGCTGGGTGTATATATTTTGGCTGTATAGGGGCCACACACAACGATAAGGTTCAGTGATCTACTCCCATGTGATGTAATGTGTGTAAATAGAAGGGTGATGTTTACACTCGACCTAAAAGATCTGTTGTGTTCCTCTATTCTTGCTGCTTTACGGCTGGACCTTCCAATTCTATTTCCTTTCAAAAGTGTGGATGTCAGAGGCCTTCCAGTCTAGGTAAGTCTCCCTCTTCGGATTGCACATGCTCCCAGGCTGCAACGCCCTCGAGTTGCACAGGCTACGCAGTTTGAGGAGGTGGTGGGTGTTGTCATCCTGTTCCCCACAAAATCTACATTTAGATTCTTTTTCATCTACTCCCATGCTGCGAATCTAACAGTTATCTGCACCGTTTTCCCTAGTACACAACTTAGTTAAGTAGGGCTCAGAAATAACGTTAGCTAAGTATTTGAACGGATGGCTACGGGTCAGTGGAAGTGTGCTTGTGAGCAAGGTACGACAGTTTTTGACAGAAATACACAGAAGAAGGAGCATGTTGATTTTAATTCTGTATCGAGTTTTCAGTTTCTTATTGTTGTATTGTGTGGTTTTGTGTTGCGTTGTTAGACCAGCCAAAGTCCTAGCACAATCTCCTATTAATGGCCTCGTGGTTGTAGACAAAGGGTATCGCAAATTCTCCATACATGAAAGGTGAGACTCCGTTGCACACAGTCTCAGGATTATTAGCAGCTGATTCATAAAAGCAACACTATTATCTGCTGAAAATTTGTTGTTTAATTAGATAAAACATAACAAACTGTTATGCATTCGTGGTCATAGGAATGGTTATTTTCGTCTAGGTTACATAGGTAAACTTAAAATTATTTTTTTTTACCGTACTCACACATCAAGGATATTCAATTCAGCTTCAATCAGGTTTGGTATAAATAATGCTGTACAATGTGGTTTACCCTAAATCGCCGGGAAAAATGTAAGTTCGTCAACTTATGGAAAATATTCTGCCTTTCATTTACTTGTCTAGGTATATTACAAAAAAATTATATTTAACTTCGTCCAATTCATCATCATCTTCAAACATTATGTTATTTATTTAGATATTACGTGTCATTTTGTTTCAAAAATGTACAAAAAAATAATATCCCCACACATAATAAATAAAACACTCGAAAATACCGTAATACAAACAATAAACAGTCTTCTTTCACTTGCCGCAATACTTGTCATTTTGAAACTAAAAGTGAGGTTAACTAGACCTTAGCGGGCAAATCTTCGGTTTATTTTGAATACACTTAACTGGTCCTTAAACAGTGGTGCAAAACGAAATCATAGTTTAAGATCTACTTAAGTCCTTAAATTAAACTTAAGTATAACCGGTGCAAATGCCGTAAGTCTCCTTTCTTCGTGCGAAGGTGTGGTGCAGCTTACCGGTTTGATTGTTCGTCGCGAAAGATGTCGATTGTAGCTCCACCAGTTCTCTCTGTTCTGTGCGCATCTACTGACATACTAAGAAAGTATGATGGGCTTCATACAGTCCATCGGGGGTTAATACAGTGCATATTCCAGAATCCGTCTTCCCATACGAT
Organism: Protaetia brevitarsis; assembly: GCA_004143645.1. Taxonomy (NCBI): domain Eukaryota; kingdom Metazoa; phylum Arthropoda; class Insecta; order Coleoptera; family Scarabaeidae; genus Protaetia; species Protaetia brevitarsis. The sequence continues at coordinate 73,217 of RXPK01000108.1, forward strand.
GTAGAGTAAGCCGTGAAGTAGGCGTGGCGGGGTTAAAATTTGGGTTGGTGTTCATCTCCTCATGGGTTCGCATAATCCAAGGCGGAGATTTCGGACAGCCTGCGTGTCCAGCGTCCTCTCGCGTCACTTTCCACAATCGTTGCCATGCAAGCCATAGTGATGACCCTTTCACTGGAAGTTGATTTTTCCCCAGTTTCACACTTCTTCATGTAAACAGGCTTTCTTTCCTGGGGGAGTAGCGCCACCGGAATAATCCCCGCCATTACAAGCACAGCAAGCCTCCGACAGCGGTGCGGTAAGCCCTGGCCACTCGCAGGCGCGCGCCCTCCTCTGAACTTGGGTCTAGTCTCTCTGCGGTAGAGTGACTGCACCCCGCCATCAACAGCCTCCACTTACTTGATCTAGGCCGCCGACGTTGGCCATCAATTTGCCCAGGTCTGCAATCATCTTCGTCGCCTTGTCCGCAGTACGAAGAATTTGGGCCAAAAAGTCTTTTCTGTTTCCACTAGTACTCCGAGGTATTTTTACCGTGGGGCACGTCGTCTTCTCCACGCCTCCTACCCGTAAGGGTATTATCGTATTTAATCCGCTTTTTTGAGAAGGACGACGACCTCGATTTTATGCAAAGCAAGAGGTCAGACCATGTCTCTCCATCCACTGTTCACCCTCCTCATGGCCTGGTTAAGTTCAACTGGCGCAGCTCGACATCGCGCGTGTAATGAGCAGCGCGATGTCTTCGGTATAGCCAACAGTTTTACTTCTTCAGGCATCTCCGCTTTTAGCAGGCCATCGTAAAGGATATTCCAGAGGGTTGGTCCTAAGATAGATCCCTGAGATCCTCGGATCGTTTATTCACATGTCAAGGGGTTGGTGTTCTCGTATTTAACGTCCGTCATCTCTGCTTCTTGGCAATCGAAATCGTCTTGGCGAAAGCAGAGACCCTGTGCCATGCGTCCCGGCTTCATGTCATCGTCCGGATTATATTTGCCGGGATGAGCGCCCCGACATCTCGTTCCAGCTCATCTCTCTATGACTTCTACCTTCTACGCATTCGAGGAATGTATGGCGAGCATAGTTACAGTCGCTGTCCTGGTCCCGACAGTAGGCACAATCCACTTTCCTTTGCGTAGGTAATCGTTAAAATACTCGTGTCCCGTCAGCATCTGAGTGAGATAGTCAACTTCTCCGTGATCTCTATCCATCCAGCCTGAGAGATTCCTAATCAATTCAGCCGTCCATCTGCCTTTTGTGTCCGCGTCCCATCGTTATACGAGGGTGTTTGAAACATCGTTTAAAGATTTTAGGGCATGTTAGTACGATCGAAAAATAAGGTTAAAAGTCATAATAAACATATGTTCACAAATCAACCGTTTACGAGATAACAGCAAGTGTTCCTAGTAGTACATGGATATAACATATCCCAGTAAACAGGTGCTTATCAGCTATCGTTTTATGACAGTTTAATTTGACGTTTTGTGCAATTTGTAGCAATTACAATGGTTGCGTATTCTAATGCTGAAATGAGCGATATGGTGTTCATGACGTCGTGCTAATGAGAATTCTTTACAAGCACGTCGCTTCTATGCTGAAAAGTTTCCTGATCGCCAACTGCCTTCGCATGATGTTTCAGACGGTTTCAACGACTAAGAGAAACTGGTTCGTTTGAGAAGCGGTCTTCTGATACTGGACGGCAGAGAATAGCATGTACTCCACAGATAGAAGATCGAATTTTGAATATTATTGATGAAAATCCCGAAACTAGTGTTAGAAGAATTTCGACTCAAGTGGGTGTAAGCAGCAATCTTGTTGGAGAACTCTTCATGTGCAACTCTATCCCTACCATATCCAACGGGTACAAGCCCTCACTTGCTCCGGATTATCAAGCGAGAAGGGCTTTCTGTGAGTGGTTTTTGCGAACAGCTGCTGATCGGCCAGATTTCGCTGATACATCCTTTTCACTGATGAAGCTGGTTTTACTAAAATGGATATTTAATTTCCACAACAATCACGCTTGGTGTGACGAGAATCCTCATGCTACTGTTGAAGCCAGGCACCAGTAACGTTTCTCTTTAAACATCTGGTTAGGCATGATAGGGGAACGGTTGTTAGGACCGATTGTTTTGCCACAACGCTTAACAGGTCCTGCATACCTCGAGTTCTTGGAAAATACTTTACCTGAACTTTTGAAAGATTTACCTATAAATCTAAGACTGAACCTCTGGTTTAATGCAAGACGGAGCTCCACCGCACTTTACGCGTGCTGTTAGGGAATATCTTAACAATGAATTCCTGGAAGATGGATAGGACGAGCGGGTCCATTGTTGGCCTCCAAGGTCTCCCATCTAACCCTTTGGACTTTAGTATCTCAGGTATTTGAAGAGTTTAGTGTACGCAACACGGTAAACGATGTTCTAGAGTTGCGCCAACGAACAGAACCACTGTTGCAAGATAATACGAGAAAACCTTGTTTTTTGAAAGAGTGCGTGCTTCCTTTTGAAAGCAGATGTAGATCCTGTGTCGAAATGGAAGGACGTCATTTTGAACATCTTCTTTGGTTATAATCTATTTTATGTTAAAATGCAATAACATCTTAATAAAAAACCGCTAAAGCAAACTTTTGCGATAAAATCGCTGTTATCTCGTAAACAGTTAATTTGTGGCATATGTTTATTATAATTTTTAACCTTATTTTCGATCGTACTACATGCCCTTGGAATCTTTTAAACGATGTTTCACAAAAACCCTGTACATCCATAGCTCGCCTACCTGTTGATCCGCCTTTCAGCTTGTCCACGTAGATTTGCCTTCTCTCCTTGGCTAGAAGGTCTATAGGGATTACTCCTGCTATAACTAGAGCCGCTGCCTCCGAGACCGTTCTGCAGGAACTTGCTATTCGGAGAGCTCCCCTTTTTTGGACTGTGGCCATCCTTTTGCGTTACTTCTCCATTCGGAGCGCGTCTGCCCAGGTTTTACTGCCGTACAGGAGAATGTGAATGGGTTACTGCATCTGTTTTAATTGTTGAAGTCCAAGTAACTTATAAGCTCCAAATACTCCATGTTAAAAGTTTCTGCTCTAAATGTATGGATGTGTTAAAGTATTTTATACCTAAATATTGCATAACAATAATATCTTGCAAATATTAATGGATAAATTAAATAAATATATGTCGTTCAATTTTAATTGTTCACGACGTAATTTATTCGATATTTTATAAGGCTGTTTAGTGTTTAGCATATTTTCAATTTACATACATGGATTAAAAATTGCAAATAATGCTTTAGAGAGAGAATGTACATTATTTAACTATAGATAATAATATTTAAAAAATAGTGTTCCAAGTATGCAATAAAGATAAAGAAGCCTAGAAAGTAGTGATGTAACAAATACGTGATTTTACACATTCGCGAATGCGAATATTAACTTTTTAACTTTACTAGTGTCATCTATTAGTTTTCAGTTTACAACTATGCGAATACTGCATTAAGCACACGCAGGGAATTAAATTTCTCCATCACCGCAGCGAAACTAGTCAAGTACAACCGAATTGTTTCGATTTTTTACGTCTTATTTTTGTCGATTCAAGTTTAATTTTGAGGTTATTGATGGTTATTCTAATGTAAACTGCAAATTTGTGCTCAAAAGGTTGTTTTAGGATTTCAATGAATTTAAATATTAGTTTTTTTTTTTTCTAAATTATCCATTTTAACAGGCAACTTGTGTATTCCGCAATATTCGCATATTTATTGCGAATGCGAATGCGAATATTCGCCAATGGGAATATTCGTTACATCACTACTAGAAAGATGGTTTAAGATATGTAAGATATGATAAATATATTTATTTAAAACAAATTATTTTTGAAATTAACTTTATAATTAATACTTGCTTATCAATATGTATAATTTTTCGCTGATACCTGTATTGAAAATTAATACCTTCTCAGATTTGTTTAATGATGATTTTACATAAATCACTAATTTCCACAACTTTTAGCATATTTTCAAATAATATTTAAATTTGAATATACTCCGCCACAATCCATTTCGATATAGCGCTCGGTGACCTTTGTCTCAACTAAATTCTAAGAAACGTCATGTGAATAGAGAGTTGCATAACTTTATGCTAGTAATCTGTGGTTTGTGTTTAATTTATCATCAATCTGTGGTGAACTAAACATTTGGTCATCACTTTCATGTAATGTAGATATCTGTCATCGTTAATTATACTTTTCTTATCTCTAATTTATTTTTTTATGTATTCTAGATTACAAACAATTGCTATATAAATAAATTACTATTACGCACAGAACAATTTAAAACTAAACTTTTATAAAGATACATTATATTCGACCGTGCTGATTAAAAATAAATCCAACCCATTCTTCTTTGGTATACTAGCTTGAATTCCGAATGACGTTTGTGACATTACGGCCTCATTTCGAAAAAAAATATCAAAATTACTGTTACTAACATAACGTAACAATAGCTTGCACTACTAACTGATTCACAGGAAGAAGTAATATAAGTTACTCGTTCATTCAAGTATGGGGACACTAAAAAATAAATCTCACATATCTTTCCTGTTTCGAAATTAAATTAAATTTATCTGTACCTTCCATGTGTGATATACTGCTTTCCTTACTTTCCTCATCACCGCTAATAGCTTTAACCCTTATATTTATGGTCACATCGTATACATATTCAAAATTCATGGTGTTAGCGATGTTGTAATTGTTTCTTGAACAGCTCCATGTTCATATGTTACTTGGTACAGAATATCACACTGCTCCTGTTTTCTGTGACCAGTCCATGTGACATTTAGGATATTATTTTCAATTGGTTTAATAATCTTCAAATTTTGAACCGGTTCCAATTCTACAAAGCAAGATCTTATACTAAGTTTGTAATTACAGAGAAATAGTGAAGTCTTAATTGCACTAACCGTAACTAATATGAGTTGTACTCATTTCACTGAAATGGTTATCATCATAAAATGTACGTACTCCAACTTCGATAGAGAAACAGTACAAGTTTTCTGGAAATTCAATCGGTGATATAGCGGCAATGTAAGTAAAATTACCGATATCCGTCCAAAATTTTGCTTCGTAACTCCATTCGCACAATCCCAATGGTGGAACTGGCGTCCAGGACAAGGATATTGATTCTACATTTGTCCCGATGGTCAAATCGGTGACTCTCGCAATGTTCTTTGGATCTAGAGAAGACATACGTCATCTTTAGTTTATGTTATTTTAATTTTTTTTTACACTGCGTAGCTTCTACAGTTGTTGTAGATCCTGAGATGGTAGAATTTGGTCCAATAATTGAAATGGAAATATTTGCTCTGTCGCAGTAAGTGAAACTGAAGCTAGCTTCGGGATTTACTACACGTTGATTTTGAATTTTACCTTCATTAGGTGTGTATAACACTTCGTACTGCAACAGACACAGTTCTTGCTTAGGGTGGTTGCTCCAATCAACAATTAATGTGTTAGGGTTGTTAGAGGACACGGACAACGTGATATTTTCGAGTTCATCTCCTGGAAAGTAATAATAATAATAATAATAATAATAATAATTTATTTTCAACATGCAAAAGAGCCCAAGTACAGGAAATATATAACCTAGTAACATACGCAATTACTAATTAAACAAAATAATTACTTAAAATATTAACCCCAAAAAGCAAAGAAAAGTAATAAATAAAAGAAATAATAAATAGTACAAATTTAACACATACAATAATATTCAAGAGTCTAAACGAGTGAAATACCAGCATCTTGCTTCCTTTTGCAAGAGTGCTGAAAATACAGGGTGTTTTGAAACATCGTTTAAAGATTTTAAGGGCATGTAGTACGATCGAAAATAGGGTTAAAAGTCATAATAAATACATGTCCACAAATTAACTGTTTACGAGATAACAGCGATTTTATCGCAATTGCAGAATAAGTTTGCTTTAGCGGTTTTTATTAAGATGTTATTGCATTTTAACATAAAATAGATTATAACTAAAGAAGATGTTCAAAATGACGCCCTTCCATTTCGACACAGGACCTAAATCTGCTTTCAAAGGAAGCGCGCCCTCTTTCAAAAAACAAGGGTTTTCTCGTATTATCTGGCAACAGTGTTCTATTCGTTGGCGCAACTCTGGAAGATCGTTTACCGGTGTTGCGTACACTAAACTTTTCAAATAACCCCAGACACTAAAGTCCAACGGGTTTAGATCGGGAGACCTTGGAGTCCAAGCAATGGAACCTGCTCGCCCTATCCATCTCCCAGGAAATTCATTGTTAAGATGTCCCCTAACAGCACGCGTAAAGTGCGGTGGAGCTCCATCTTGCATAAACCAAAGGTTCAGTCTTGGATTTATAGGTAAATCTTCCAAAAGTTCAGGTAAAATATTTTCCAAGAACTCGAGGTATGCAGGACCTGTTAAGCGTTGTGGCAAAACAATCGGTCCTAACAACCGTTCCCCTATCATGCCTAACCAGATGTTTAGAGAGAAACGTTGCTGGTGCCTGGCTTCAACGGTAGCATGAGGATTCTCGTCACACCAAACGTGACTGTTGTGGAAATTAAATATTCCATTTTTAGTAAAACCAGCTTCATCAGTGAAAAGGATGTTATCAGCGAAATCTGGCCGATCAGCAGCTGTTCGCAAAAACCACTCAGAGAAAGCGCTTCTCGCTTGATAATCCGGAGCAGTAAGGGCTTGTACCGTTGGATATGGTAGGGGTATAGGAATTGCTCCTGAAAGTTCTCCAAACAAGATTGCTGCTTACACCCACTTGAGTCGAAATTCTTCTAACACTAGTTTCGGGATTTTCATCAATAATATTCAAAATTCGATCTTCTATCTGTGGAGTACATGCTATTCTCTGCCGTCCAGTATCAGAAGACCGCTTCTCAAACGAACCAGTTTCTCTTAATCGTTGAAACACCGTCTGAAACATCACATGCGAAGGCAGTTGACGATCAGGAAACGTTTCAGCATAGAAGCGACGTGCTTGTAAAGAATTCCCATTAGCACGACCGTACATGAAACACCATATCGCTCATTTCAGCATTAGAATACGCAACCATTGTAATTTGCTTCAAATTGCACAAAACGTCAAATTAAACTGTCATAAAGCGATAGCTGATAAGCACCTGTTTACTGGATATGTTATATCCATGTACTACTAGGAACACTCGCAGTTATCTCGTAAACGGTTGATTTGTGAACATATGTTTATATGATTTTAACCTTTTTCGATCGTACTACATGCCTGAAAATCTTTAAACGATGTTTGAAAACACCCTGTATATCGTCCTCACCTGGTTTTGGCGATTTAATCACTCAACTAAGTATATTGAATGTTAACACTGCTTAGGCTTTCACTGCCGATATAACTATTACTAATAATAACTGAACAGTTCAGTTATTCTGAAGAATCTGTCAGTATGGACAGCGAAACGTCGAATGAAAGTTTTGACCCACGTCGAAACTCGGAAAAAGTTGTTGGTAATATATTGAATGTTACTGGTTTTTCCATATTTGCCAATCAATCAACTTATTAGGACGTTGGCTACTGTGAGTTGTAATGTGGTGTAGAGAGATAAGCTGTAACGTTGTCATGCCTGATGTGAGTCCGTAATTATGCCATCCGCTTGCTTCAGCCCAACAAACTAGATCTCTTCAGAGTATTTTGCAGATCCTGGTTGTGTCAGACGTATCTTCCTTCATGAGTCGTCTTGGCTCTCTTAATCTCTTTATTACAGGTCGTTACATTGAGAAAAAATGTGTTAACTCAACTTGGGTTGTATAAAAACGACAATAAATCTACAAAAAGTTATTAGTTTACTTTAAAAGGTTAATTTAACAAAGTAGTGTTGAACTAACTTTTAAAATAATCTTTAAAATAAGGCAATGTTGAACTAACATTTTGTCGGTTGCATGAACCCAATTAATTTTTACTTATATTCAACCCAATCTTGCGTTGACTTAACAAACTGTTTCTCCGTGTGTTTCAGTTTAACAATATTGATCCAAGTTGACTAATGTTTTAGCCCAATTGAACAAGGTTCGGATTTGTTTTTGTACTAAAAGCTGAAATCATTGATTTTCCCAAAGTGTGCCTCTGTAGCTGTTTTCACCTTTAGTGGATTCATGTGATATGCAGGGATTATGGCATCATGTTTGCGCAAGCTGTAGGCATAAAACGCTGGATTGGCTCCAGCTTTAGATTGTCTGGTTGCTGTTCGTTTTGTCATCAAATCGAACAGAAATGCTTACGGCTGTGTTTCACTGCGTGACGCTAGTGCCAAAACGAACAACCTAATATCTGAACAGCCGCTATCTCTATTTGGTTACCACTTGAAAATGAGTTTGAGTGCCGTTTAGGTCAGGTCGTAGAGAAGTGAAATATGATTTCTAATAAGCACTTCGGATGATACTCTGTAGTTCTGAATTCTCGCACTCATTATGAGAGTTGAGTGTTAATTCTGGTACCCACTTATGTCTATTAATGTACAATACTCTTCACTGAATTTTTGCAAAGCCCAAAGATGCTCCAACCTCTGGTAGTGATTTTAAACATGCCAAATATGAAACTAACAGTAAATGAGTAAAAGGCTAACATACAAACCACCCAACTAACGAAGAGATAAGAAAAGAAAGGTCACTTGCCGTTTTCAGCGGATCCACATGCATAACTTTGACTTCTGAGAGCAATGTCCACTTACAGAGAGGGCGCCATTGCAGTTAGTATTCTGACATTGATTTTGGCAGTTATTTAGCATAACTGAGCAAAAACATTATTTTTGGGGTATTTCTAACGTGTTTTTAATTCAGTAGAGATTGCGTCTCCCCCTCTAACATACGTTCTTTATGATCGGTGTTAAATTTAAAGGAGAAAATTGAGGCACCTGGTGCTAAAATTGTGAAGCAGCACCAGCAACCATTTTCGGGGCACACAATATCAAACGCACTGACAGAAAGTGACCTTTCATATTTTAACTCTTCACTGGTTCAACCACCTATATGATCCAATGTTAAACTTACGGTCGCCATAAGAAATCACAGTAGTGGAACTGATGAAGTCATCAACTCTCACATTAATAACAATCGAAAATCGAAAACAGAATCGTTCTGTAGGGACCGTTAAGTTTCCAGAATAGATCTGGACTGTAGGTGAAGTATAGAATTCTGTGACGTATAGCGCATCGTAGAATACATCGCAAGCATATAATTCCGGTGGTTTTGACCAAGTCACTTGTACTCCTGCTGGTACGATGGAGAACCTCAGATCGCTGATGATGGCATTCCGCGGAACAGCTATAATTATAAAATGAAAAATAAAATTGTTCCTGTTTAAAGTCTTACTGAAGCAAAACAAAAAAGGCAAATTTTTACTGTACCACGAAAGAAAGTACCTGTATAATTACGTGATATGTAATCCTCATACATTTCTCCATGGGCGTCGATTGTCCAAAGATTTAATTGTAGGACGGAACAGACTTCTACGTTGTACACTTGGTGACTAAATTCGGTGGTGTTGATTTGAATTGATTGGTTGTTATTTACCGCATAACGTAACAAGTAAGTGAAGTTGTATTCGCCATTGTTCATGTCCCATGTCAGTAAAACGTTTGTGTTTTCATATTCAGCTGAAAGCCGCTTTGGTGCTAAAATAGTCGCGTAAAATAATTATATTTGTAGTAATCTAAGAATTTAAAACTGGAGGTTGATGTTATTTTAGTTACATTTAGGCAACATCAACCTAAAAGACAAGGTTTTCCTTCTGTTTTTGATAAAACATTATAGCTGGATAAGCAAAGTAAATAATGAGCTTGAAGATGATTTATTGATTTTTTGCTTTTTTTTTCTGAAATTTCAAGTCGAAGAAATTGTAGTATCGTCGAAAAAAAAAAATTAAAAAAAAAGAAATCTTGAAAATTACTTTAGATATTCAAAGATTGTGAGTGATATGATAAGAATACTGTTGTATATTGTGTTGCCTAATATTGAATATTGCTATGTGCTCGCGGAGTTATCAATAAAGCGCTCTCTTGTACGTTATCTCTGTCGAGATCAAGACAAAGGGTCCATTGTTGTCGGTACCTTTCATATTACGGCACCAGAAAAATGACTATAGGCGCTACTTCCTTAGTTTGACATCAGATACCTCAGCTTCCCTGTTCAGTATACACTAACCACAAAGAATTTGTGTTAGAAAGGCAAGTGAAATTGGCGCGCTTTGAATTCAGAATAGCCTCTATTTATTATCTGTTGTCACTTCCTGGGATAAACATATGTATGTCCTATTATTCTCACATAAATTAATATAATACAATCTAACTTTGGCATTGCGTCACAATTTTCTAATATTGCCTACTGTAAACATTGTTGTATTAAGGAAATAAAAAAAATTGAAATATTGGTCCACTTTCTCACAAATTCTTTTTAATACCCGTCCAAACAAGAAGATCCTCAAGCAAGAACTAAAAGCAGATTAAAAGCAAAGTATTGCTTTTAATTCTTGCCTGAGAATGTCCTCATTGGGACACGTTTTAATTAAAAAGATTTTAGAAAAAAGATCCAATTCTTTTATTTCCTTGCGAGTAGATCAAATAATAGCCCCTAACTCGGTTTTATTTGATCTACCTTCCTACCTTGATTCTACCTTTAATAAGAACTAAACTTCCTCAGATTTCCTTTTTACTTTTCAGTATAATCTCCTTTTGGTAGGATACAGTTTTCCAAACATCCTTGTCATTTTTTTAAATCCTCTAAAAAATATGACTTGTTAATCTGTTCAAAATAGGCTATGTCTGGACGATGACCTTCTAGTTCGAGCCGATTTTTTTTCCTTCGAGACATTTTCATGTTAGTCAACAGAAATAAGTCGTAGGTAGGAAGCCAGAATGGGAGAGTACGGTAGATGCGGCAGCTATTCATAGCGCAATTTTTGGCTTCTTTGCGACATTTCCCGGTGAGTGACCTGGTGCATTGTAGTGATGAAACAAGATCTTTTTCTCTCCCAAGTAGGACCGTGTCTGTTTGAATTTCTTATTGAATCAGTCTAATAATTCACTGTAGCACTTCCGCGTGATTGTTCTTCCTTTATCCTAGAAAATTGCCTTCGCATCCCCAAAAATTCGCAGCCATAATCTTTCCAGACAGCGACACCATTTTGGCCTTCTTTGGAGGAGATTCGTCAGGAAAAGCCAATTGTTTTGATTGTCGTTTGGTCTCTGGCGTATAGTAATGGATCCAAGTTTCATCAACGGTAACTACTCGACATAAAAACTTCTGCAGATTTTGCTTAAAGGGTTCGAAACATTTGCTTCAAAGTTGACAGCCGTATCCGCTTGTTATCCGAAGTCAGCAATCGCGAAAACTATTGGGCCTTAGCTTCTCTTATTCCTAATTTATCAAGAAAAATATTTATCCCGGCATCTGCTGTGATCAGCAAGAATCATCTCATTGACTTCTTCAACGATTTCCTCAGTAACCAAGTCTGCTGGGCGAGCTGAACGCCTCTCACCAAAGCCGGATGTACGGCCACGTTTAGATTCGTTAAACCAATATCAACCGCAGTGGGCAGAGATGGTGAAGTATCTCTAAAAGCTGAATTTAACTTTTATTTCTCTATTCTTTCTATTAATTTTACCGAAAAACACCGAATACGTTTAGTACAAATGGTTATCAAATGAAAACTAATCGATGAACCACTTTGAAATTTTATTTGTGGTCATTTAACAAATGGCAGAACACCATAATAATGTCAAATCCCTTCAGGAACGCCATCTGTTTTCAAACACGAAAAGGCCTTATTTTTAGATTACATTAAGTTTGGGTTGGGGTGACCGACGGACCTGTTTTGCCGCGACCTCTTCAGATCTATTGTGATCCCCTTTTTCCTAGAAGAAGCTCCCTAATTTTGCTCTCTTAAATAGGCCTATCATCTTTGAGAGCAGCTTCCTCGTGTTGCTACTAACTGTGGTGTTCTCCACGCCCATTATTAGAAATCTTGTTCTCGCCAGGCCGTCACTTTGGCACAGCACATGAACTGGCGTTTCTTGTTCCTCTTGGCAGAAGTTGCAAGTAGCGTAAACTACCGGAACTATGTTATATATAAATATATATATGCCTATTCAGTAACCAGTCAGCAGACCTACTATCATTTTAACAGTCTTCCTGTCTTTATTCAGTAGATCTCTCGTGAATTCTCTCTCCTCTACTCCTTTAGGAACTCTTTTGCCTATCTTTTTCCCGGTGATTCTTGCCACCACTCTCAGGACTGTGTATGTATCCATCCATTGATGGATTTCTTAATTTGCAATTCGGTAATGCCAAAAGAAAGGCTAGCTGCAGTAAATTCCGCTTCATTTCCCCTCACGCACATAGCTAGGAACCCAGGCCAATGTTAATTCCTTTTTGGTGCTCACCTCATTTATAGCGTTTACGCAGTTCCAAATTAGCTTAGAGTCCACACTTACGGAGCTAATCGCTTTAAATGTGGACTGTCTGACAAACAAGATAGCACGCTTTTACCAAGCTTGGTCCATCTTTCTATTTCTCTGATACAATGCTGAATTGCAACAGGCTCAGTTTAACGAGAAAAGCCTCTTTAGGCTTCTTTGCGTATATTTCAGCTTCGATGTTGTAGTCCGTTTTAGAGCAGTCTGTGTACCAGTTTGAGTTCTCTCTTACTGGAATGTCGATCTCCCAATCCTTCTCATCTAGTTTTATCACCTGATATTTGCTACCTAGGTTGAATTTTTGAACCATGGCGCATTAAGAAGCATGGGCGGGATTCCATGTAACCCAGTCTCCGCACCTACTTGGGGCTATAATGCTTTTGTTGGTTGCTTCTGGATATGTGGCTTCTATGTAAGTCTTTGATCAAACCACACGGCAAGATATTTCGCCTCTTATACATATGGAATCCTTTCTCCTCCGATTACTAGTGGTAGTATTTAATTTATTTAATAACGTAAACAGTGTTAATCAAATATAGCCCTGCAGCTGCTTTAATAATATCTGTGCTTTTTTGCTCTTAGGACATTTTTCTGCCATGCTTTACACAATGATAAAATGTAGATTAGATTTAGATTAGATTTAGGATTGGGGTGGCCTATCGACCTGTTTCACCGCGACCTTTTCAGATCTATGTGATCCCCTTTTTCCTAGAGGACGCTCTCTAATTTTGCCCTCTTGATTAGGCCTATCATCTTTGAGAGCGGCTTCTTTATGTAGCTACTAGCTGTGGGTTCTCCTCCCCCATTATTAGAAACCTTGTCCTCGCCAGGCTTCACATTGGCACAGCACATGAACTGATGTTTCTTCCTCCTCTTGGCAGTATCTGCAGGTTGCATCATCTGCCAGGCCTATGTTATACATATGCCTATTCAGTCTACAGTGACAGTCAGCAGACCTACAATCATTTTGACAGTCTTCCTGTCTTTATTCAGTAGATCTCTCGTGAGTTCAGGCCTCTCCTCCTTTAGGAACTCTTTTGCCTGCCATTGTCCCGGTGATTTTTGCCACCACTCTCTGGACTGATTGTATATCCATTCATTAATGGATTTTTGGTTTTGCGATTTGGTAGTGCCGAAAGAAGGGTCGGCTCCAACGAATGGCCTTGACGAACCTCGCCTGGCCAGCTCGTCCGCCGCCTCATTTCCTCTCACGCCCGAGTGGCTAGGGACCCAGGCTAGGGTACTTTCCTTGGGTGCCCACCTCATTAGGGCGCTTACACAGTCCCAAATCTGCTTAGAGTCCACGCTTGAGGAGCTAATCGCTTTAAGTGTGGACTGGCTGTCAGAGAAGATAGCGACGCTTTTACCCGGTGCGGTACATCTTTCTATCTCTCTGACACAGTGGTGAATTGCAGCAACCTCAGCTTGGAACACAGTCGTGTCTTTGCTGAAGCTTACCGAAAGAGCCTTTTTAGGTTTCTTAGTGTATATTCCCGCTCCAACGCCGTAATCCGTTTTAGAGCCGTCAGTAAACCAGTTTGAGTCCGCTCTTACCGGGGCACCTGCCTCCCAGTCCTTCTTATCTGGTATTATAACCTGATATTTCTTATCTGGTTAGGGGTTCGAACCATGGCATCACATGGCATTCCTAAAAGAGGTGCCTCCTTGAGTTCGTCTAGCAGTTTTTTATAGTCAGCCCCGTGCGATTTACTTATCGGTACTTGACTATGTAAGAGTCTATGTACTGTGGACCTTGCGGCTCCTTGTACAAAAATATGTATTGGGGCAGGTTCAGAATTACTTCTATCGCGGCGGTAGGAGTCGATCTCAACGCCCCCGTGGCGCACAGGCACGCTAACCTCTGCACGCCACCCAACGCCTTGGCCGCCCCCGCCCGCCGCGCCTTTGGCCACCATGCTACTGCTCCATACGTTAACATGGGTCTAATTACCCTTGTGTACAACCACAGAGTCATCTTGGGGCTAAGGCCCCAATTCTTTCCACAGAGCCTCCTGCACCTGCCCAGGGCGATGGTGGCTTTGCTAGTCGATTTTTGGATATGTGAATTCCATGTGTGCCTTTGATCAAACCATACTCCCAGGTATTTCGCCTCTTTGACGTATGGAATTCGCTCACCTCCTATCACTAGTGGCTGTAAACCTTCTAGCGTTCTTTTTCTTGTAAACGTGACAGCCTGTGTTTTTTGAGCATTGACTGATAGTCGCTCTTGTGTACACCATTTGTCAACCGTGTTGAGAGCGGTTTGCATACGCTCCACCAGAACCTTTGGAAACCGCCCTCTGACGACTATTGTAAGGTCGTCAGCATGATAAATGTAACGAATGTGACAAATTATGACAAAAAAAAAACTTTTGAGAAAAATTGTTGTATTAGACATATATAGGAATGAATAACTGTATTTCTCGTGTGGAATTTGAATGGTAATAAAGAAATTATTATTGTCATTATTAAATAACAAAACACTAAGTAATAAATAAAATAACAACGAATTATTATAAAGTAGGACATGTTAAAAAGTACTACAGAAATAATATTTAATTATTGTCAGTTATACCCACGTTAAAGTCATGCGGACCAGCTAAAAAGGGCAAGTGACCTTTCTGGTCTTATCTTTTCATTGATTCGTTTAATTTTTGTATTCATTTAAGCACATTAAAATAAAAAAATTAAAAAAAAGATTGCTGAAGGATGAATTACTACACAAGAATTGACTGATGAGATTTATTATAAAAGTTGCATTTTGAGACTTATTGTTAGTATAAGAAAAAAGGAACAACCATCAAGAAGAAAAAGACTAGAAAATTATTCTATAACAATTGGAATAATGCGAAATATTCATGTTAAAGTATACCAAATGAAATACCAACTTATATTCTTATCAAAACATGATTCCCTAGGTACCAAATAAATAGCAATTACAAATAAGAACCTCAAAATACGCAACCCATTCCATGTTTTCTAGATTAAATAATTTCAGGATGGAATTCATTCTAAACTGTGGCATTTTTAAGTTGATATTTTAAAAGAAATTATACATATTCATCTCCTTACAGGACAAACATTTAAGTAACCGTCTACAAGTTTATTTTCTGCTATACTACCCTTGTCAGCTCAAAATAATAAAAACATCGTTTAAATACATGTGATGTAATGAACTGAATGAATTTATAGTAAATACTCACTTTGACAATCACTATCACTTCCTTTTAAACTGATTCCTAATACAATACCCACTGTTACAAGTCCTATTATTAATATAACCACAATCCCAATAGCTGTAAAAGCGTCATTTGAGTTGTTATACATCTTTTCGAAGATTCTAACAGAATAAGAGTGATGTTTACTCACCAATTTTTGTCGAGGTTAACATTATCTTTCCTGTAATTTAAGCTGGTTTAAAATCAAAATATTACTCTCAAATTCCACCTTATATGAATAACCTTTCAAATGAATGCACTTTCGTACGTACATACGGTCTATTATCATGCGCGTTCAATGTTCACATTGTGCGGTTAGATAAATAATAACTCGTACAGTATGTGACATGCCAGAGATATTCTTAATCATAAATACGATTTATAGTGAAGCGCAAAAGATTGGAACAGTGAAGGCATAGATAAACGATCATTTTCGATTTAATCGTGTTCACTCTCATTTTATGTTTCTAATATTTGTTCTGATAAATTTAACGATTTTTTACCCGAAAATATATTGAAGAACAGTCATTATTTCGACTTGGATTAGAATATTTTGGCTGTTCTATGGTAAACGCATAATGTAAATAAGCGTCGCTACCTGCTATATGTTTGTTTTCATTCTGATTGTATATTTAGCGGTAACTAAATACTTTAACAATTACTGAAGAGATTGTTAATGTATATTTGTACTGCACAATTATGAAGATGGAAATGAGAGCGTGTGAATTCTTCTAGGTTTTCATTGTTTAGATTCATACATTTTTAAGGTGCCTCAATATTTTCTTGCAATCAAACAATAGTAATTGACGAAAAGGAAAACAGTAGGCGCTTATCAGCTCTTCATTGATAACCGCCTACTTATTTTACAACGGAATAGATATAATATACACAGAAAAAAATTAATAGTCATTACAGTAACTGTAAAAAAAGATACCACGGTATTCTCGGAAAATTTATCCTGCCCAAATATACAGCATGTTTCACCAAAAATCTCTTCGAAATTATTGTGAAAAAATACCATAAATCAGTGGTTCTCAAACTGTGGTACGCGGGCGAGCAGCTCAAGGAAAAAAAAAAAAAAACCCGAAAAACTGCCAAATGAATATAAAAGTAAAAAGAGAAAATATGACGAGTTGTACTTAAAATTAGGTTTTACTTGGACTGGAAGCTCAGACGAGCCTAATCCACAATGCGTTGTTTGTTCAGAAATTTTATCCAACAATTCTATGAAACCTCTCTTTTAAAACGCACTTTGAAAGCAAACATGAGAACTTAGTCAAAAAGGAGTTACGGTACTTTGAACGTCTTTTGGAAGATTTGAAAAGTAGGAAAAACACGATAAAACACTTTCTGGTGCAGAACAAAATGAAAGTGCTCTAAAAGCTTCTTACAAAGTTAGTCATTTAATTGCGAAGTCTGGTAAAACTATACTATTGACGAAAACCTAATCCTCCCTGCCGCAGCAGAAATTGTTTCTTGTATGTTTGGAGAGAACGAGGCAAAAAGAATTACAGCAATTCCATTATCAAATGATACAGTTTCAAGGAAATTAGTGATATGGCGTATGACACAAAAGAACAACTTGTTGGAGCAATTCGAGCTAGTCCTTGCTTTGGTATACAACTCGATGAAACCACGGATGTCGCTGGCCTAGCCCAACTGATCGTTTTGTACGTGGCATTTTTCAAGATGAAATATTTGAAGATATTTATTTTGTAAGACACTTAAACATCGATAAAAGGTGAAGATATTTCAATTTGTTAGATTCTTTTTTTTCCGAAAACCAGCTCAAGTGGAAAAACTGTGTGTCAGTGTGTATGGATGGTGCTAAGGCTATGAGCGGTCACATCACAGGGCTGGTAGGCCATATTAAAACGGTTTCAACTGAGTGTAAGTTCACTCATTGTGTCCTTCACGGAGAGGCTTTGGTGGCTAAGCACCTCCCTGATGAACTTAAAGATGTCCTTGATCAGAGTGTGAAAATTGTGAACTTCATAAAAACTAGGCCCCTAAAATCTCGTTACTTTAAAATTCTATGCCAGGATATGGGGAGCCTCCATGAGAACTTATTGCAACATACTTAGGTACGATGGCTTTCTCGGGGAAATGTTTTGTCCCGTGTATTTGAACTCCACAAAGAATTACATATTTTTTTTACCGAACACAAATCCCATCTGTCTTCTGTACTTACTGATTTTGATTGGCTTTTGAAGTTGGCTTATAAATAAGTGATATTTTTGGAAAACTCAACATCTAGAATTTATCCATGCAAGGCAGTGTTTCTGATATTTTTAATATAGAAAGAAAACTGATGCAATGGTAAAAAAGATCATTCTCTGGAAAAAACAAATAGAAATAACAACTGCGAGCCGTTTGATAGATTACTTACATTTTTGCAAGATAATGAGAAAACATATCTGATTTCACTGAACTCAAGACTCAAATGGGCCAGCATTTTGAATGCATTGAAGATCCGCATAAGAGAGTACTTTCCACCTTTGGAGAAACAGTATAACTGGATACGTGACCCCTTTAATGCTGATGCTATGGACACTAACCTGACTATCTTTCAAAGGAACACCTCATTGAAGTATCATGTGATTCCACGTTGAAAAACAAATATTTGACTGCTGGTACTACATTGTTAGATTTCTGGATCGGTATTGGGAAGGAATACAAAGAACTGTCAAGCACTGCTGTTAAATTTCTTGTTGGGTTTTCCACCACTTATTTATGTGAAAAGGGTAATCTTAAAAATAAATCTAGAAACAAATTAAATGTTGAAGATGATTAAGATTGTATTTAACTAAGTTAAAACCAATTTGATAAACTGTGCAAAGAGAAACAAGCTCACCCTTCTCACTAATCTCTTTGAAAGTAAGCGCTTTTTGTTCTTTAAATTTTGTGTGTGTTTGTTTTTAATGTAATAAAAATGTTTGTAAACAATATCTCTTTGTTTTTATTTAAACATGATGCGTAATTCAGTTTCAAAGGTTAACACTATACTTCTAGTCTACATAGAAGGCTTTAAGATTTGTTTAATATTTTAATTATAGTTTACTTAGTACCGGTAACTGAGAAGGTGTACCTAAAATGTTTTGTGGGTAAAAAGGGGTACAGTGTCTAAATAAGTTTGAGAACCACTGCCATAAATAATTTCATAGAGACTGTTTAGATTTGATCTCTGAAAAACTGCCCTTATGAATCTAGTTCTTTAATGTATTGTATTGTTATATTATATCTCTGTCTGATAATTTAAAAGAATACACTCGAGCAATGTAATTTGGTTATATTTTTTTTTATATTTTATTAAAAAATATGTTTAAATTTGATAAATGTAGATCTCTCTAAAATACAATAGATGACTAAAGCGTTATTTTGGGATCTACGAGTGGACGTGCCATCTGTGTATTCTGAAAAAGTGGGGATAGCTAGCTAACTGTTTATTATGAACTGTGCCGGTACTATCCTCGCCACAGGTCAGTATGAATAGATGTTGCATTTCGTCGATGCAATTCTCTGGACTTGGAAAATAGTTAGGTTCCAGTTACCGACAACGTTATTTTACCGCGTTAATTTGAAAATGTAATTATTGGTCTTCAAATTATTTATTATTGATAGGAGATAATTTATGGCCAAACAAAAACATGCTACATAACGCTCATTCTTTTATTCATCGATATTTAATTAATATATAAACAGAAAAACGCTATAATCAGTATACCTATCAACACTTATAACTTTATTATAGCTACATAATACACACAGCATTTCGTTTTTCATTATCTTGTATTCAATAAATTTTATTTTTTCATACTATATTTTGTCTTTCTTATATACTCTTAAAGTTAAAATTGTTTTTCAGTGCCTACTATTAATTAAACACTAATTAAAAACTAAATTTTCTGAAAATCGCTAATTCTAAAAGAAACGTTAGAGATAGGTATAAGAACACCTATAGCTTTTCGATAGAGGATTCAATTCTACATCACATGGTGTAAAATATACAGGGCGTTCCATTTGAAAAAAAACTTTTAGTACTAAGTTACCCCAAATCAACCCTAGATTATGGAACACCTGTATAATTTTATTTACTTTTTATCTCCTGGTTAAATAGTAGAGGACTCATACTCTCAGCAGTCAACATAAAAACTCTCTATCTTTTACTGTATAGCCGTTATACGCATTTACAGCATACGCATTTATATTTTTGAGAGCTTTTTAAGTCCGTTATATTATTTAAGTAGAGAAAATGGTATAGGATTGCTGAAAAGTTTGTAACATTAAGGCATCGTAGCTTCTATGTGTATTTGTTTTAGATATTCATATTTTAAATATCATACATATATACTTAACTTAACATAACAGTGAAATTAAAATCGATATAATAATATACAGGTGTCCACTATAGTCCTGAACATTTCCTTAACTTTAGTCCAATGTAACTTGATTTTTTTTTTTAAATCAATCCTTACACAAAACTATTTTCATTTATACTAAACAATTATAATAGTTCATGCAAAATTTTGTAGATAATTAATGATTTTGAATAAATCCTGCGAATGTTCCATTAATTTTCATGTTTTAGAATACCATGTATAGTCAAAAATATTATTAGGCTTGAATTCTGTAAAACTTTTGTATAAAAGATATTTTCCTAAAATCAAAAATTGAGGTGTAATTAAAGATCCAGTCTTCGGTGGACACACTGTATTTACAACAAGAATAGGTAGCCTCGTGTAGTACCTTTAGGTAGAGCACGGGGTTTATCATGAAAGGTAATTAATTAGGTTTTCATAAATAAAATGCAGGGTAAAAACGATGACTTTTTTATTTACATTTTATCATACATTTTCCTAACCTAAAATATGTTGCAATAATTTATTGCCCTACATTTCCGCAATGTTCCGTAATCGTTATTTCTTCACTTCTCAATTCGCCACTAACTGCCTTCACTGCAACTGTAAAGAAGTCGCAATTGTCCACTTCGAACGTGTGGCTTGATTCTTTTGTAATCTCTGCGATTATATCCACACCATCCGAAACCGTTATTTCATAGTTTATGTTACACTGCTCCGGTTTGCTGTGGGCAGTCCATGATACTTGCCAAATATTTGTGTCCAATTGAGTCAAAGACAAATCTTCAACCGTCGGTAAAACTGCAATCTCAAATTTTCCAGTGGTGATCGCGAATGGCGATTACCAACCCAACCCTCGAGAATTATATAAACTTCGAAGCAGAACAAGTCGCTGTGAATTAATATACTTTCCGAAGCCGTCTCATACCCCCACAAATCAGTATCTGTTGTACATGTAACGGTGTAATGTACGTTACATTTTGGTGATGGCGAGGGATTTTCCCAAGCTAGAGTCAGTGCGCCGTCTTCATTTAATGACTGTGTCGTGTTAACAAACGAAACGGTCTGAGGATATACTGGAATAAAACCATTATTTCCCAAAAATATCCATACACGGAAAACGACAGATGTTAAATTAATCCAATTTTGCTCAGTTTAACAATATTACGAGGTTAAATAGCCTTGCATAGTTTGGTAGGAGGATTCGAAAAAAAGCCCACATGAAAAGGAAGTTGCCCTTGAAGTATTATTAAACATAGAGGGCGCCTTTGATAACACATTAACACCCTCGATTAACCGATCCTTAATGGACCAGAAAATTACCCACACGACTAGCAGATGGGTTGACTGCATGCTAAGAAGCAGAGTGGTCTATGCCCAGATGTTAGATAAATGAAGACCCCATGAGGACCACTAGCGGGTACTCTCAAGGGAGGGGGAAGGGGAGTACTGTCACCATTGCTGTGGAGTTTGATCGTGGATGATCTCATCAGGTCATTGAACGACAAAGGAATATGGATTCAGGGGTATGCTGATGATATTGTTATAGTAGCTAAAGGGAAGTTCCCGAGCGTAGTGGCAGGCTTCATGCGTAATAAACTGCGAATGGTGGAGGAATAGTGCCTTTCACAAGAACTCTCAGTTAATCCGCAAAAAACAAAGTTGGTTGCTTTCACCGACATAAGCAAACTCAATGACCTAGGCGGCATTAGACTGTTTGGGCAGGAGTTACAATTAACCAAGGAAGTAAAGTATCTGGGGCTTACCCTTGATGCGAAACTGAGCTGAAGAAAACACTTAGTTAAAACAACGACCAGGACTAGGCATCTATTCTGGCGCTGCAGGAGAGTTGCTGGTAAAACCTGGGGACTAAAGGCGAGGGTGTTCCATTGGCTATATACTAAACAATTATAATAGTTCATGCAGAATTTTGTAGATAATTAATGGTTTTGAATAAATCCTACGAATTTTCCATTAATTTTCATGTTTTAGAACACCATGTATAGTCAAAAATATTATTAGACTTGAATTCTGTAAAACTTTTGTGTAAAAGATATTTTCCTAAAATCAAAAATTGAGCTGTAATTAAAGATCCAGTCTTCGGTGGACACACTGTATTTACAACTAGAATAGGTAGCCTCGTGTAGTACCTTTAGGTAGAGCACGGGGTTTATGATGGAAGGTAATTATTTAGGTTTTCATAAATAAAGTGCAGGGTAAAAACGATGACTTTTTTATCTACATTTTATCATACATTTTCCTAACCTAAAATATGTGGCAATAATTTATTGCCCTACATTTCCACAATGTTCCGTAATGGTTATTTCTTCACTTCTCAATTCGCCACTAACTGCCTTCACTGCAACTGTAAAGAAGTCGCAATTGTCCACTTCGAACGTGTGGCTTGATTCTTTTGTAATCTCTGCGATTATATCCACACCATCCGAAACCGTTATTTCATAGTTTATGTTACACTGCTGCGGTTTGCTGTGGGCAGTCCATGATACTTGCCAAATATTTGTGTCCAATTGAGTCAAAGACAAATCTTCAACCGTCGGTAAAACTGCGATCTCAAATTTTCCAGTGGTGATCGCGAATGGGCGATTACCAACCCAAGCCTCGAGAATTGTATAAACTTCGAAGCAGAACAAGTCGCTGCGAATTAATATACTTTCCGAAGCCGTCTCATACCCCCACAAATCAGTATCTGTTGTACATGTAACGGTGTAATGTACGTTACATTTTGGTGATGGCGAGGGATTTTCCCAAGCTAGAGTCAGTGCGCCGTCTTCATTTAATGACTGTGTCGTGTTAACAAACGAAACGATCTGAGGATATACTGGAATAAAACCATTATTTCCCAAAAATGTCCATACACGGAAACCGACAGATGTTAAATTAATCCAATTATGCTCAGTTTAACAATATTACGAGGTTAAATAGCCGTGCATAGTTTGGTGGAAGGATTCGAAAAAAAAGCCCACATGAAAAGGAAGTTGCTCTTGCAGTATTTTTAAATATAGAGAGCGCCTTTGATAACACATTAACGCCCTCGATCAATCGATCCTTAATGGACCGGAAAATTACCCACACGTCCAGCAGATGGGTTGACTGCATGCTAAGAAGCAGAGTGGTCTATGCCCAGATGTTAGATAAATGAAGACCCCATGAGGACCACTAGCGGGTACCCTCAAGGGAGGGGGAGGGGGAGTACTGTCACCATTGCTGTGGAGTTTGATCGTTGATGATCTCATCAGGTCATTAAACGACAAAGCAATATGGATTCAGGGTATGCTGATGATATTGTTATAGTAGCTAAAGGAAAGTTCCGGGCGTAGTGGCAGGCATCATGCGTAATGACACTGCGAATGGTGGAGGAATAGTGCCTTTCACAAGAACTCTCAGTTAATCGCGCAAAAGACAAAGTTGGTTGCTTCATCGACATAAGCAAACTCAATGACCTAGGCGCATTAGACTGTTTGGGCAGGAGTTACAATTAACAAGGAAGTAAAGTATCTGGGGCTTACCCTTGATGCGAAACTGAGCTGAGAGAAATCACTTAGTTAAAACAACGACCGGGACTAGGCATCTATTCTGCGCCTGCAGAGAGTTGCTGGTAAAACCTGGGACTAAAGCCGAGGGTGTCCATGGGCTATATACTAAACAATTATAATAGTTCATGCAGAATTTTGTAGATAATTAATGGGTTTGAATAAATCCTACGAATTTTCCATTAATTTTCATGTTTTTAGAACACCATGTATAGTCAAAAATATTATTAGGCTTGAATTCTGTAAAACTTTTGTGTAAAGATATTTTCCTAAATCAAAAATTGAGCTGTAATTTAAAGATCCAGTCTTCGGTGGACACACTGTATTTACAATCTAGAATAGGTAGCCTCGTGTAGTACCTTTAGGTAGAGCACGGGGTTTATGAATGAAAGGTAATTAATTAGGTTTTCATAAATAAAGTGCAGGGTAAAAAACGATGACTTTTTTATTTACATTTTATCATACATTTTCCTAACCTAAAATATGTTGCAATAATTTATTGCCCTACATTTCCGCAATGTTCCGTAATGGTTATTTCTTCACTTCTCAATTCGCCACTAACTGCCTTCACTGCAACTGTAAAGAAGTCGCAATTGTCCACTTCGAACGTGTGGTTTGATTCTTTTGTAATCTCTGCGATTATATCCACACCATCCGAAACCGTTATTTCATAGTTATGTTACACTGCTCCGTTTGCTGTGGGCAGTCCATGATACTTGCCAAATATTTGTGTCCAATTGAGTCAAAGACAAATCTTCAACCGTCGGTAAAACTGCAATCTCAAATTTTCCAGTGGTGATCGCGAATGGGCGATTACCAATCCAACCCTCGAGAATTGTATAAACTTCGAAGCAGAACAAGTCGCTGTAAATTAATATACTTTCCGAAGCCGTCTCATACCCCCACAAATCAGTATCTGTTGTACATGTAACGGTGTAATGTACGTTACATTTTGGTGATGGCGAGGGATTTTCCCAAGCTAGAGTCAGTGCGCCGTCTTCATTTAATGACTGTGTCGTGTTAACAAACGAAACGATCTGAGGATATACTGGAATAAAACCATTATTTCCCAAAAATGTCCATACACGGAAACCGACAGATGTTAAATTAATCCAATTATGCTCAGTTTAACAATATTACGAGGTTAAATAGCCGTGCATAGTTTGGTGGAAGGATTCGAAAAAAAAGCCCACATGAAAAGGAAGTTGCTCTTGCAGTATTTTTAAATATAGAGAGCGCCTTTGATAACACATTAACGCCCTCGATCAATCGATCCTTAATGGACCGGAAAATTACCCACACGTCCAGCAGATGGGTTGACTGCATGCTAAGAAGCAGAGTGGTCTATGCCCAGATGTTAGATAAATGAAGACCCCATGAGGACCACTAGTGGGTACCCTCAAGGGAGGGGGAGGGGGAGTACTGTCACCATTGCTGTGGAGTTTGATCGTTGATGATCTCATCAGGTCATTAAACGACAAAGCAATATGGACTCAGGGGTACGCTGATGATATTGTCATAGTAGCTAAAGGGAAGTTCCCGGGCGTAGTGGCAGGCATCATGCGTAATACACTGCGAATGGTGGAGGAATAGTGCCTTTCACAAGAACTCTCAGTTAATCCGCAAAAAGACAAAGTTGGTTGCTTTCACCGACATAAGCAAACTCAATGACCTAGGCGGCATTAGACTGTTTGGGTAGGAGTTACAATTAACCAAGGAAGTAAAGTATCTGGGGCTTACCCTTGATGCGAAACTGAGCTGAAGAAAACACTTAGTTAAAACAACGACCAGGACTAGGCATCTATTCTGGCGCTGCAGGAGAGTTGCTGGTAAAACCTGGGGACTAAAGCCGAGGGTGTTCCATTGGCTATATACTAAACAATTATAATAGTTCATGCAGAATTTTGTAGATAATTAATGGTTTTGAATAAATCCTACGAATTTTCCATTAATTTTCATGTTTTAGAACACCATGTATAGTCAAAAATATTATTAGACTTGAATTCTGTAAAACTTTTGTGTAAAAGATATTTTCCTAAAATCAAAAAATTGAGCTGTAATTAAAGATCCAGTCTTCGGTGGACACACTGCATTTACAACTAGAATAGGTAGCCTCGTGTAGTACCTTTAGGTAGAGCACGGGGTTTATAATGGAAGGTAATTATTTAGGTTTTCATAAATAAAGTGCAGGGTAAAAACGATGACTTTTTTATCTACATTTTATCATACATTTTCTTAACCTAAAATATGTGGCAATAATTTATTGCCCTACATTTCCACAATGTTCCGTAATGGTTATTTCTTCACTTCTCAATTCGCCACTAACTGCCTTCACTGCAACTGTAAAGAAGTCGCAATTGCCCACTTCGAACGTGTGGCTTGATTCTTTTGTAATCTCTGCGATTATATCCACACCATCCGAAACCGTTATTTCATAGTTTATGTTACAATGCTCCGGTTTGCTGTGGGCAGTCCATGATACTTGCCAAATATTTGTGTCCAATTGAGTTAAAGACAAATCTTCAACTGTCGGTAAAACTGCAATCTCAAACTTTCCAGTGGTGATCGCGAATGGGCGATTACCAATCCAACCCTCGAGAATTGTATAAACTTCGAAGCAGAACAAGTCGCTGTGAATTAATATACTTTCCGAAGCCGTCTCATACCCCCACAAATCAGTATCTGTTGTACATATAACGGTGTAATGTACGTTACATTTTGGTGATGGCGAGGGATTTTCCCAAGCTAGAGTCAGTGCGCCGTCTTCATTTAATGACTGTGTCGTGTTAACAAACGAAACGGTCTGAGGATATACTGGAATAAAACCATTATTTCCCAAAAATGTCCATACACGGAAAACGACAGATGTTAAATTAATCCAATTTTGCTCAGTTTAACAATATTACGAGGTTAAATAGCCTTGCATAGTTTGGTAGGAGGATTCGAAAAAAAGCCCACATGAAAAGGAAGTTGCCCTTGCAGTATTTTTAAACATAGAGGGCGCCTTTGATAACGCATTAACGCCCTCGATTAACCGATCCTTAATGGACCAGAAAATTATTCACACGACCAGCAGATGGGTTGACTGCATGCTAAGAAGCAGAGTGGTCCATGCCCAGATGTTAGATAAATGAAGACCCCATGAGGACCACTAGCGGGTACTCTCAAGGGAGGGGGAGGGGGAGTACTGTCACCATTGCTGTGGAGTTTGATCGTGGGTGATCTCATCAGGTCATTAAACGACAAAGGAATATGGATTCAGGGGTATGCTGATGATATTGTTATAGTAGCTAAAGGAAGTTCCCGGGCCCTAGTGGCAGGCATCATGCTTAAGCACTGCGAATGTGGAGGAATGGTGCCTTTTAACAAGGACTCTCAGGTTAATCCGCAAAAAAACAAAGTTGGATGCTTTCACCGACATGAGCAAACTCAATGACCTAGGCGGCATTAGACTGGTTGGGCAGGAGTACAATTAACAAGAAGTAAAGTATCTGAGGGTTACCCTTGATGCGAAACTGAGCTGAAAAAAACACTTAGTTAAAACAACGATCAGAATTAGGCAACTATTCTTGCGCTGCAGGAGAGTTGCTGGTAAAACCTGGGGACTAAAGCCGAGGGTGTTCCATTGGCTATATACTAAACAATTATAATAGTTCATGCAGAATTTTGGTAGATAATTAAATGGTTTTGAATAAAATCTACGAATTTTCCATTAATTTTCATGTTTTAGAACACCATGTATAGTCAAAAATATTATTAGGCCTTATTATTAGGACTAGGCATCTATTCTGGCGCTGCAGGAGAGTTGCTGGTAAAACTTGGGGATGAAAACCGAGAGTGATCCATTGGCTATATACTGCCGCGATAAGACCAGCGATAACATACGGGGTAGTAGTCTGGTGGAGAAGGACAGAAGTGTCCTCTGCAGTGAAGCTGCTAAGTGCTGTCCAGAGATAGGTATTTGCTGGGAACACTGGCGCAATCAACAGCACTGGGACCGCTTCTTTGGAGACCATTGTGGGCCTTCCCCTGCTGGAGCTTTAATCTTAGACTAAAAGCTAACAATTTGTGGCATCCCAACTTTAGGGTCGGAGGGCACACTTATACTACGGATACAATGCTGGGCGGGCCATTGCCCACGGACAGTATTGCACCCGACATTATTTTCACTGAAAAAGTGAAAATCTACGTAGTGGAAGCACATTGGAATTAATACAGCATTATCTGTTAAAAACTTACCCCGTTTTTTACGTCTCGAAAAAAAAAAGTTATTACATCCATGAAAATAATAATTGGTTTCTATGGAGGATGATGAAGTGATGTTTTACCTTAATGAATAAAATATAAACCAAAAGGGCTAGAGAATGCGGAGCCGTTAATAAGACTTTAAAATAAAGCCATTAAATAAATACTTCCTCTTATTTATTTAGCACGTATTTAAACAATACATACATAATTTTTACTTTTGCTTTTTTTTCCTTCCAGATAATAATAATGCTTTAATTAAATTAGTTAAATGCAATTTTAAACATCCTAGTGTAACGTATTTTATTACTTTTTAATCATAAATATACCTCTTCTAATCCCAGTTGGCATGAGGGGAAAGAATTTCTGTTTGCAACAGTCTGGAGGACGCTCGATCACTAGAAAAATTGCAAATACGGAGATAACCCTCTTTATTCTTCAGTACGACCCCCGGACGCTATGGTGGACTATTGCCCTCTATCCCAATATTTAAAGTTAAAGTAGTTAATTTACATGAAATCGTGTGACAGAGTTTCTTATATAACCAGCATCAAGGTTGTTGATTAACTTTGTGAGATAAAGAAAACGTTTAAGTTAAAACACATGAGATTATTATTTATAAAAGGTTCGAAATGTGAAACCGTGTAGAAACATAAGAATATAAATATCTCAGGTAAATAAAATGAGTTCGCTTATTAAATAACAATTACGTTTTTAATTAGTTAGTTTTTCAATATGAATTCCTCATAGTTTCTGCGTTTTTGAGACGTTTATCTGTTTGATTCCATGCTCAAATCACGGGTAGATCAGTATACGCAACATTCGATGGTAAAAGTTACTACCTATTACCTTATAAAAATTTTCCACCAGTGCACGCAAACTGGTTGGCGGTTGTGTACAAAATTTCTTAACTCAAAATTACGTCGAATATAATGAAATAAAATTTGTTATAAATACATTAAAATTTAGATAATAATTAAAATAATACGTTTATTTTTAGGGTTATCTGGGCGCAGAATACCTTTGGAAGAAGCAAATCGGCAATCATCACAGCGCGCAGTTCTGGTCAGGCCATCGAAAAGGGGCGCTCGTACTTCTAATTACGGAGACTGGCTCAGGATGGGAACATATCTCGGGAAAATCGTTGTTGCAGAAAATTTACCCAACAATTATGTAGGTACAGATGTGATTAAAGGTAAAATACCTGTACGGTTTTAGAGCCATAAAATTGCCCGAAATCCACAGGAATTTTACCAAAAATTTTTATAATGTGTATTTTGCTAATTTAACATCTGTCGCTTCCTCAATATACAAAGCCTATAAATTGCGAGCTCACCTATGAAATTGTCCGACACAAAGGATTCACTCACTTCTCCTTTCGTAACTGCCCATAGTTGTACGTCCACCACATCACAAGGTTCCAATTTCTCTTCCACCGTCCAAGAAGTATTGGATAGATAAACAAGGACGGGTGGTTGATCTCCTATTGTGTATTTTAACAGGAAAGTGACATTACATACAGGTTTGTCCCAATATATCGTAAACGTTTTATTGTATTGTAAAGTAGAAAAAATATGGGGCAAGGATCCAGCTAGAAAACAAGAAGCCATGTAATATTATGATATTTTGATTGATTTTCTGCAATGAGATATTCTTATAATTACAAGAATCAGTTAAGATGTCCAAAGCTATGAACAGAGGGAGGCCTCATATAATATGAGGTTACTAAAAGGTTATTATAAATATACACAGTATATTTATATTATGTATTGTAAAAATAATAAAAAAAAATTTAGCTTTTTGCAAAACTTTATTTTTACTGAACTTCACTGAACTACAAGTTTTAGTAGTTAATTTTAGATGATTGCAAAATGTTTGTTGACTTTTAGATGCCTGCATTTCAGTTTAGTTTGCAGAAAATCAGATTTCAGAATCAATATTACGAGATCAAATAAATACATTCGACTTAGCGTCTCTTTCATATTGTTTTATTCAAACTCCAAATGTCATGTTCTTGATTTTAGTTTCTCTACCCTTGGTTAGAATAATTAGGATTAAGTTATTGTGTTAAGTATTAGAATAGGTACTGCTGTTGTTTTGTTTGTTTTTACGTCATTACTTCTTTTCCTGTTTGAACGTCCAATGTGTGAAAAAGGGAGCAGCTAGGAGCTAAGGAGCTAGCTAGGCCGTTGGAATTTAAGGAAACGTGGAGGCTACTTACTTCTTCAGCACTCAAAAGGATAATTGTAATTTACGGCTGCCAGTAATAAGGTCTGGGACTTCTTCCTAGATCCTCCCAGAGTAAGGTTTTTGCCATGGTTTTCTCTTACTCCGTGGTTATTGATTTTATATAAGCATATTATATATAATCAATGTCCTTGGCGATCATTATTTGATAAAGTAATATATGAAATATATAAGAGGGAATTTAATATGGCCTTGTAGATTTACTAATACTGTCATAGTGATATGCTAGATTTGTGTGTCCATTACATTTTAAACATTAGGTACTTACTGTCACATTTATCATAACTGTTCCAAGTCAATACTAACGTCAAGTATAGAATGAATAATCCAATAACCACTGCTGCTATCACCGAACTGATAACTGTAAAAATACACTCGTTCTTAATAATCATTTAGCAAAAAACATCAAAACAAATAATACCTATTTTTCTATTCGTACGCATCATGTCCTACACAATAACCAATTCGTGCACAATATTTAAATATTAAAAAGCAGGACCATTATATATTTTAGTGGCCAGATAGGGAGAGATACTCCGACAGATTCCTACTTATCGATTGATTATCACGAGTTGAAGATACTCCTAAACAGTAAATCATTATCAACTTCGACAAAAAACCAACCTTCATTCCAAGTAAACACACATCCGTG
The DNA here is from genome assembly GCA_004143645.1 of Protaetia brevitarsis. Taxonomy (NCBI): domain Eukaryota; kingdom Metazoa; phylum Arthropoda; class Insecta; order Coleoptera; family Scarabaeidae; genus Protaetia; species Protaetia brevitarsis. The sequence continues at coordinate 103,953 of RXPK01000108.1, forward strand.
ATGTATTTACAGTTCGTATGTTTGTATGTGAATCAGCACGTTATCTAGATTAATTCTTCAAACCATTCTGACGTAGGAATTAATAATAGTTAAAGTTAATTGTCTTGATTATCTTGAAAAAGAAAGTGGAGGTGAACTTAGTCGATTCAAGCTTGAAGCAAATTGAATTGTAATCTGAAATCTGGGGGTTTTTAATTACATTTTACTGGATTTAAACTTATTGATATCAAAGCGTTTATAATTTCTCAAACTTTATTTTTGATTTCTCTGGTAATAGATTAGAAATTGCCAGTGGCGGCTCGTGACTTTTTGTTCAAGGGAGGTTACTGTACCTAGGTAACTCTTCTCGCTCAATCAATTATATTTTTATAGTTATTATTATAGTATTGTAGGTGCTTATTCTGCACCTACCTAATGTTAAATTGAAAAAGTTACAGATTAAAATAAAATATAATTTATTCTCCAGCAAAAACCGCGTGGAGTTGAGAGTGCAATCTGGCTGAGATAGGAGAATGGATGAGGTTATAGCTGAAAAGGTAATGAAAACTTAAAATGAACTCTTCATAAACGTAATAATAAACCAAAAAAGAAACTCTAAAAACAATAACAAACACTTAGCAACTAACAATAAATATAATAATAACTTCTCTCATGAAATTCTGCAAAAAAAATAAAAAGGTAATAAAAACTGAAAATAAACTCTTAATAAAAGTAACAGTAAACCAAAAATAAACTCTAATAAGTTATAACAAACTCTTAGCAAGCCAATATTTATTAAAAAGTAAAAAAAATAGTCTAATATTTTTTTGAAATGTGGAAAACTGTATTGCTTACGCTTTTCGATAAATTGGAGGAATTCGCCTATTCTTTATACTAACAAAGTAATCAATTACCCAACCGCTCGTGAAATACTTCATTTTGCGTTAATAAATAAAGAACACCCTTTTCAGTTGATACTAAGGACATACTGCTTAAGCGATTTTGATTCATAGTGTTGCGGCTGTACTTTTTAATTCTTTTTAGTGTTGAAAAACTTCTCTGTACTGAAGCTAAAGTTACCAGTATAGCGACCATAATGTTTACAACTTTACTCAGTTCCGGCATACATTCATACAAATCGTTCTTATTGATATAATACACTCCGCAAAAAAAAATATGGAATCACACAATTTTTTTTGAAAATTTTTTATTTTTTCAAAATTGCATATTCTGTAACTAAGTAGTACACAAACATATTAAAAATAGAACAAACTGCAAAGGAAAAACCAAAGACCGCAACTTGATAAACATGATAATCGAAAAACTAACTCCGACGCAAAGAATTTAATTAATGAAAACTTGAACTAATAATGAGTATTTCCGCCTCGGGCCCGTATTACAGCGGCCATCCTCCTAGGCAAAGACTCCAAAAGACCTCTGATGTAGTCTTGACCCACTTGGTTCCATTCTTCATTGACCGCTGCTTCTAGCTCTTCTAGCGTCCTTGGTGGAACTTGCCTGGTGTGTAGTTTCCTCCCAATGTGGTCCCAGACATGCTCTATTGGATTCATGTTCGGGCTTCTAGCTGGCCACTCCAAAACACGTATGTCAACCTCATTTAGGTAATTTCGTACAATGTTGGCGATGTGAGGACGAGCGTTATCATGCATTAAACGGAAATTCGGGCCCATATAAGGAGCAAATGGAACCACATGTGGCTCTAAGATAAACCTAATGTATCTATCTGCGGTCATAGAACCATTACGAATAACCACCAACTCCGTCTTAGCCTTTGAAGAAACACCTCCCCATATCATAATCGAACCACCTCTGAAATTTATTGTGTTCCTGAAGTTGCACTGACTGAAGCGCTCACCATCTCGTCTATATACTGGCAGGCGTCTGTCTGGTGAGAACAGGCAATATCTAGACTCATCTGTGAACAAAATGTTAGCCCAATTTTCAGCGGTCCAATCACGATGATCTCTCGCAAATTGTAGTCTGTGAATTCGGTGTTCTCTAGTGAGTATGGGACCTTTAGCTGGTATTCTTGCATATTCCTTGTACTCTAAGTCGGTTCCTTACCGTCTGAGACGTAACATTTACATTTCGAACGGTAAGCAGCTCGTTTTTAATCTGTCTTGCAGTGCAATGCCTTATTCGCAAGGCTGTAAGTCGTAAAAAGCGATCGTCTATGGCCGTAGTTAACCGCTTCCTACCTTGACCTGGTCTCCTCTTATATTCCCCAGTTTCTCTGTACCTGTACACCAGTTTTGAAATTGTCGATTGTCGGACACTTAACACCCTACAAACGTATCTTTGACTCCTACCATCGTTAACTAAGGAAATAGCTTGGACAATTTCTTCGTGGCTCAAATTACGTGCATTGCACATTGGGTGACCGTCATTCATCTTTACCAAACCAGGCAAGAGGGCTCTGCAAGGAAACACGTGATAAATGTTAAAAGGAAAAACTGTAGTTTTCAGCTTAACAATTTTTGAAAGAAATGAAAAGATGTAAAGCACCTAAAGCTCAAGAAATTAGATTAGTGCGATGACAATGTCATAAAACCAAAACAAACAAACATTATTGCAACGATTTACTTTGCATAGATAAGGTGATTCCATAATTTTTTTGCGGAGTGTATATAAATATTTGTGGAGTACGATGCAACAAAGATTTTTTTATTTGAATTTTATAAAAACAAGAATATTGTTCAAGAATTTCTTATAATTTATATTTATAATAATACAAATAATAATAATAATAATATAATATCTTCGCAGCTTCTTAATTCGTTCATTTTATCCATTTTCTATGTATAACCTAAGGAAACTTAAGTTATTAGTATTAGGGGTTACATGGGTAATTGCGTGCCAACGTTTTACGCCCGAGAACGGACGATAACATGCCGATCTCATACGATATCACCTAGGAAGCAAGCATTCCACCATACGCATTCACCCTATAGATAAAGCCCATCTGCAGGGGACAGGTGCGGGAGTTTTCTCTCCAGACCTTAAGCTCAATTTAAAGTTGGCACTAGGTAGGTTCGCTACGGTTTTTCAAGGTTTTAGCGATCCTGCATGGTGCCGAAGACATTTTAGCAAGGGGCATTAAGGGACGACGTATTTAGAGTGATAGCCAAGATACCCTTAAAGCCCTCAGCAGTTATAAGATCGCTTGAGGCCTAGTACTTCAGTGTCACAATGCATTGGAAGCGATTGCTATTGATAAAGACTTGATACTCAGATGGGTTAAAGGTCATAAAGGTAATCTGGGAAACGAGGCTGCCGACAGGTTGGCGAGACGGGGTTCGTGTTGTCCTTACATGGGACCGGAGCCTGTTCTTCCCATTTCTTCAAATGGACCATTACTCCACATGAGCAGAGATGGGCATCCATAACCACCTACTGTCAGGTACGCAAAGCCATCCCCAGACTGTGATCCAGGACAGCAAGATACTGTCTGCAGCTTTCTCGCAGTAAACTACGTCAAGTTGTAGGGCTATTGACTGGCCACTGCAAACTTAATAAACACATGCACCGTGCACTCTACCGTGCATGTTACCTAGAGGACGAGACACCGGAGCACATTTTATGGCACTGCCCGGCGCTTGCCCAACTTAGAGGTTCCATCCTGGGGGAGTTCTGGCCCAATATGGCCAGCTTTGGCGGCACCTCATATGCTACACTATCTTCGCTTGAGTTGGCTCAAGTAGGCTGCGGGTGAGTGACTCCGTTTAGGAAGGGCACCCTCTCCAATCAACAGTCCAGAATCCCGAAGCCCATATGCACTTACGGGGACGCATTGATTTCAGCGATGCCATTAATTATCGGCGCGAAGCCAAATTTGTGGTTAGCCTCCTCGCTTGCTACTATAGTGCGTATACAGTAAAATTTCAGGCATTGTTTGCTTTTTTTAATTAAGTAATGAATAAAATAAATATACTATTTGTTATATATTTTTTTTGCAAAATTGCTTTCGTTTAGTATGCCCATAGCCAATCCTTAAACATTACTTTAAGCATTGTTTAAATATATCTAGTTAGTCAACGTAATGCATTGTCAGAAAAATGAAGTATTGCTCAGGGAAGTGGTGCACTCTGTCAGTGAATGTAAATTGATTTAAAAACGCGATAAATATAACAGGTATCTCGGTTAGAGAGAGAGACAGATTTCTGTGTTCTATCTATCTGCGGAAACGACGGAATCCCGTATCGGTGTGATGTGTGATTCATTCGCATTAGCGAATTGTGTGGCGCGGGAAAAGGGAGGGTGGATACACGATGAAGCTGTGATGACACACCTCGCGATAATTCTCGTATTTGTTTAAATTAGAAGAGAATACCTCAGAATACTAACCTTCTGAGGTATTCTGTTATAAATATTAGAAGAAATTGAATATTAAGAAATTGAACATTAATTGAACAATTTTCTAAATTGAGGTTTTTTTCTTTTAAGAATAAAATATTTAAACTTAAAACAAACAAAAATCACTGAAAAGAGAAAAGTTAAATCTAAAGAGACGAAAATTTGCCGAGAAAAAAAAAACATAAAACTACTGCTCAATTTTTAGTTTTCTTAATTTTTAAATTAATAAGTTGTTTTGTTAACTTAATTTACTTATGTTTATGATTATATAATAATCAGAAAATGCTTGTTTTATTAAGAAGAATAAGTATTTAATTTGATAATATATAATCTGGGGTGGGACTCTGTGTACAATAGAATTCTATTTATCGCTTCATTTCTACATCATTTGTACTCTGTGTGGCAATAGTCGATTTTTATATGCCGCCATATTGTCGCCTAAAGACGATACGTCCACACACCTCGCTTTGAAGGATAGATAGATCGTTCGCGTAGAATACGTCGTTTTATACTAAAGATGCGCATTCCTTCTAACGCTTCTTCTTCATCCACACCCATAATTAATGTGTTGGGAACATTTAAATCAATAAATAAAGATTAGCGAATAAAATATACAAATATTTTTCGCAGTACTAACATAAACAACTTCTTTGTTCTCACTTAATGCCACCTATGTGTTGTCTTTTTCATAGAAATTACTAGGACGTCACGCCAATAAATTCTAAACGGTTGGTTTTCGCCCATTTAAGGGATTATATTTCTATTCCTAAATTCATTGCTATTTACAGGCACACAGAGTAGCAATTCACCATGTTGTCGACTTCAAACTACCATAGAAAACTATAATAGAATTCTATTGTACACAGAGTCCCAGGCCTGTAGTTCGATAGCCTTTTTATATTTAAAATTTTAATAAAACGTGGGTTTTTCGTTCTAACGTATATACGAGAACCTTCTTCTCCTCCTCTCTTCTATTGCTATCTTCGCTTTTCCCATGTATAGCGGTGCTGTCGCTAACTTCAACTGGTGTAAAGGCGGGAAATTTGAAATTTAAAATGTAGCCTACTATAAATCGTTATTTTTTTTTACATGTACGTACCATTTTACTTTACTTTCTTAGTTCTAATTTAATGTATACTTTATGTATATAGTTTTTCTTATATTTACAAAACATTTTTTATTTGATTTACTTATGTTTACTATTAGATAATAATAGAAATTCGTTTTTTATTATAATGAATAAATATGTAGTTTGGGAGTACAAATCGCCTTCAGTGTGACGTAAGTGTAGGTGATGTTTTGCCACTTTTAGTGTTCATAACAGACAACAACCTAAAAAAGGTTTTGACGGAAACACGCAAACAATTGGATGTTATTTGTACAACGCTCATGTCGACAGCAGAATGTGAACGATGTCTTTCCACCCTCAAACACATTAAACGTTTTCTAAGAAGTACAATGTCAGAAGATCGACTGAACGCATTTTTACAATAAAGTAATAGACGTCTTTTCCAGCATGACAAATAGAAGACTGGATTTTATGTACAAAAAATAGGCAAGTTGTTACTTTGTGCCCACCCTCTTTCATAACCCACGAGCCGCCACTGGTGTTAGGACAAATAACTTGATCTTAATGAAAAATTATTGATGTCAAAAAAAGCCGTTCGAAACGCCGGGAAAAAAAACAATTATTTTTCAGTTTAGGCTGTCATAGATTTATATGTAATATGTAAGATAGAATTAGTTATATAAGAAACGATTGAGTATGCTTTATTAGTTAATGCACTAATACAGTTTGTAGTAATTTTAACTTTTGCTTTATACAAATCGCAATTATCTTTAAAATACATGTTTTTTTTTGTGTATTTCTCAGTCTAATGTTAGTAAGAATATTAACAAAATAATGTAATTTGATTGTAGTTTTTTTTTTCATCTTTTTTAAAATCTAGACAGAAGCAGAACTTTCTAAGCTACAACAGGTCAGTGCAACTACGAGAAATCGTTTGTTCTGCTCCTTCTTTTTCCATTACTCACAACTCTCACTGTCACATTTACATAGTTGCAAGGTGCTACATCGAAGATCACGCTGGCTTGTTCACTAATAAGATTTTGTTGAACCGCGCCATTCCAGTATGTAACATAGTATTCTATGTTACACTGCTCCTGCTTTAAATGCGGCTTCCAACTTGCTATCCACGTATTTTCTGTTGTTTTAGTTAAATTTAAATCCTCTATCGACGACAAACCTATAATAGACATGCTTTTATTTGTACAAAATAATACAGAAATAAACATTACCAGAGAACTAAATCCGGATGGCTGTCCCAAACTTCTCCCACAATTGCTCGCACTTTTAGGTCGAAATAAGAAACAGTAAAGATCTCCATGAAAGTCCTTAGTTGTACCTTCCATTTCGTAAGTAAAATTACCCAGATCCGTCCTTAGATTGACAAGATATCTTACGTTGCACATTGAAATCGCTTTATTTCCCGTCCACGAGACCGAGGTTGATTCATCGCCTTGAGTTACATAAAAACTGGATACAATGCCGATTTCGATTGGCGCTGCAAAATACTAACTGTTTAAAGTTACAAATCTGAAAGATCTAAATCTCACTGTTTGGTGCATCGACGACAGTTGGAACCTCATTCAATGAGGCAAACGGACTAACGTGTTGCAATAGAATTTGTGCTCCAATACAGTATAAGGCTTGGAAACGCGCTTGCGTCTCGGATGTTTGCACAGCTCCCAACTGCTTTGCGTCATCGACATAAGTAACTCTGTATTGTACGGAGCACAATTTGGGGTTCGGGTGAGCAGTCCATGAAACGATTAGCATGTCGTCGGATGTCACCGAGAAATCGATATTCTGAATTTCGCTTGCTATAATAAAAATGTAAATAACTATTCGATTGAATTAGAGGGATAATAGTTTGAGAAATCGTATTATTTTTTTACAAAACAGAGAAATGGTTTGGAAATGTGCCAAAATAAGAAGTTTTGAGCTTCATTTGAAGATTCTGAAAGAATGCAGGAGCTTTAGACTAATTTGCAATCGTCAGGCTATGACCCCATGGCTCTTTAAGAGAGGCCGCCCCTGATATAAGTCACTCAAGCGAATATCTCCTTAATTAAGTGCATTACTTTACCTACACAAACATTTTGTTAGAAAACTATCATGCTTACCTTCATCGTAAACTACGAAAGTATATGAAGATATCTTCTCGTCAACCCAAACACCTATACTAGCACTTAGTCGAAAACAAAATTGATCGTGTGGGATAAGCACATATTCGTTATCTGTTCTGGTACTATAATTGAGCAATTCTGTGTGATAATTTACCGTATAATACGCATCACATCTGGCTAATTCCGAAGGCTTTTTCCAGCGCATTAGCAAGCCTACGTTGCTTGAGATGAACTCCACATCTTGTACATAAGCATTTGTGGGAATTTCTGCAAAAAAAGAAGCAATAAACAAGTAGTGAACGATGCTTAATGGTGAGTGTTTCAAATAGAAATTGCATAACAAAACCCATTTGATCATGAATCATGGTGGTAAGATCCATGATCACTTATACACTTTTAATATGATGGACGAAGGTGCAGCAACAAGCTACTATTACTGAACTTAACGAGATACCGAGACTTGCTTCTTTAGAAATAACAGGAGCAATGTAGGCTACTTTTACAGGAGAAATGGAATGCCTCCTAGACCATCCACCTCTTCATTTTGTGATAATTGACGAGGCAAGAATGGGACATCTCAAGTGGCCGATATGCAGTTTTGGGACACATAAATATTGTCCATCATGTGAAAGGCAACCTTTTGGGAATGAGATCAGACCACAGGATTTTGACAAATCTTTTTAGCAGAAAATTGGAAGTGGAAATCACAGATTGGATAAGTTGAAATCAAACCAACCACTGAAGTAGATTCGCGTAAACCAGATTAATTAATCTTTTTTTACAGATGGATCAAAAAGCCACAACGAGACTGGAGCTGAAATCTCAGCGGGGTGAGAAATACAATGATCACACAGAATGTTGTAGCAATGTAGAGTGGTGGTGTTGCACTTTTTTTTTTAGTATGATGGGCTTGCTCTGTTATTGTTTTTTATAGCACTATTCTGGAGACCACTACCAAAATTGCCATGCAGAAACTTTATCATAGTTCAAGAATAACATTTTTTACTTACCCGTGTAATTTTGCGATGTACAACTACTACTCAGTGTCCCCGCCTTGCTCAAGGTCCAAACATTTACATTGACTACTGAGCAGTTCGACAATTTTCCTGGTACAACGTAAGGGGGCTCAGTGACATTCACTTCAATAGGAGACTGATCGTCAATACGATATTGTAAATGGTAAGAAGCTTCACATTCATAGTTTGGCCACGGTTCTAACCAAGAAATCACTATTTCGTCGTTATTTTTTCTTACAGAAACACTATAAGGAGCTACGACAGCTGTAATTTAAAAATGCCAAACAAATAAATTTATTTTGGTATTTAATAATGTTTGTTAATTTTCTGTGTGACTTTATCTGGCCATTTAGCAGCATAAATTTTGATAAAAAAAATATATTAACTGAAGACAAAGACATAATAAAGAGGTGGCAATCAGAAATAGGAATTACAACAACGGGGGAAAATCGAGATCATAAGATAAGATGAGATAAGTTTTATTTCCAAAGTAATCACTATAACATACAGAAAGTCAACAAAAACAAAGAAAAATAATAACTTAGATAGAATAAATGAAAGAAAGAAGATTAAAGAAAAAATAAAAAATCAAAAAGAAAATACATCCTTATATGAAGCTTGAAATATGCATAAATTATTTATAATTGAAAGTTTTAAAGAAACAAAAATTTTCTTATACTAATGTATGTCAAGGTAAAGAAATAAATTCTGAAATGGTATAATAAGCCTCTCGTAATAACAATTGTTTTATCTCTCTCTTGAAGGTATTGATCGGCATCTCCCTGTACTTAAGGGGTAGGTTATTGAAAAATTTGATGGTTTGGTAGCGCATAGAAAGTTGAGTGGCCTTTACTCGATGGCACGGAATCTCTAAATTTATATTCATTCTTGTATCGTATTCATGTAAGTGTAAGCGTTGTTTAAAAGTATTGAAATTTTCTTTACAATATATTAAACAATTATAAATATACAGACAGGGTACGGTCAACACCCCAAGGTTCTTAAAAAGTAATTTACAATGTTCGGTGGGTGATACTCTGCTAATGATTCTAATAATCTTTTTTTGAATTCTGAAAACTCTTATAGCGGATGGTGAAGCTCCCCATAAAATTATACTGTAATTAACTGAACTAAAGAAATTGGCATAATATAATAATAATGCAACATTAACATCTGTGAAGTCTATTATCCTTCTCATTTGATAACAACAAGCATTAAGTTTAGAACATAATTCATTTATGTGATGCTTCCAATTTAGTTCAGAATCGATAGCCACACCCAACAGATTTATAGTTTTAGTGTTACCCCTTTTCAACGAAAAAAATAATTTTTGAGTCTTATCAGAATTTAATTTCAACTTATTAGCTGCAAACCAATCCGTAACAGTCTCAAACGATTTATTTTCATAAGTAAGTAAAGAAGGTATTGTTTCACTTTTGTTGACAAGAGTAACATCATCAGCGAACATAATAGAATGGCCAGTATCTAAGTTAGGTATAAAATCATTGACAAATATAATGAAAAAAATAGGACCCAGCTTCGAACCTTGGGGGACACCTAAACAAATATCTGAAGTACTAGTACTAGATAAACATTTTGATTTACATCCACCACTTGTTTGCGATCACATAGCTAAGATTGAAACAATTTTAACGGTATATCTCTGATGCCATAATGTTCTAATTTGTTTAAAAGAAATTCATGATTGACACAATCGAAAGCTTTGCTTAGATTTAGTGAGATAGCTAAACATTTTTGTGATTCATTAATTGCTTGTATTATATCTTCAATTACTTTAATTAATGCTAAGATAGTCGATTTGTTTTTACGATAACCGTACTGATACTGACAAAAATAAAAGTTTTTTTTCAAAATAATTAACTAATCTAGTTTTCAGTAAATCTTCAAAAATTTTTGCCAGCACGGGTAGAATTGCTACTGGCCTGTAGTTATTTATTAAATCTCTGCGCCCTTTCTTAAAAACAGGTATAATTTTAGCTATTTTAAGTTGTGCGGGAAATTTTCCTTCTATAAAGCATTTGTTAATGACCATTCCTAAAGGAGAACAAATGACATGACCAACTTTCTTTAAAACAAATGCAGTAAGTCCATAAATACCAGGACAAGTACTATCATTTAATGACAAAATAGTTTGATATATTTCAATTTCATTAGTAGGAAAGAGGTAAAAAGATTTACTATTATTAACGGGAACGTTATTTAAGTAATTATCAAAAGAATTCTGACTTTGCGGTATAGCGTCAATAGTTGAAATTGGAATTGAAGCAAAAAAGTCATTAAAGTCGGTTGCTGAAGAAAATTGTTGATGGACAGGTTCGTTTTTTAAATTTATGTGTGAATTGATAATTTGCCATGATGCTTTGCTCTTGTTATCTGAATTTAAAATATAATTAATATTGGCATGTTTTTTTGCTTACGGAGGAAATAAACGTTGAAGAGGTAAATAACGCAATCAGAAAAACAACAGGCTATGACGGAATGTTAATACACCTTGGAGAAAATGGGAGAGCAATAATAACAGAGCTGTTCAATAAAGTATGGAATGCAGGAAGGATACCTGAAGGTTGGGAAATTGGGGTGATAATGCCAGTATTCCAAAAAGGAGACCATAGAGAGTATAAAAGCTACAGAGGAATTACAATGATTAGCACAATGTTGAAGCTATATGAAAGAATACTTGAAGTAAGATTAAGACCTGTAGTTGACCCGCAGTTGGAGGATTCAGTCAGGATTTAGGAAAGGGAGAGGGGTTCAGGGCAATATATTTATGTTGAGACAACTATTAGAGAAGAATGCAAATAGCAATATATATGTGGCCTTCATTGATCTTTAAAAAAGCTTTTTGATACAGTTCCCTGACAAGTAAAGGGAGTAAGGAAAGGAGTAAATAATAATTTACAAAAGGGTGTAATGAGCATATAAAATGTTACGAGAAATTATGTAAGAACTGCAAACCTTGATTGTAGGTATGATGAGTTTATAACAAAGGAAGAACTACGGCAAGGAGGCGTATTGAGCCCAACACTCTTCAATGTGGCACTGAATGAAGTAACAAAAGAAGTACTTACAAGGCCAAACAAGAAAACTACAAGTTGCCTACAAAAACGCTTTTGCAGATGACTTTACCTTGCAGAAATTTACAAAAAAGTTTAGAAATATGGAAAACGTGTTTGGAAAAGAAAAATCTAAGAATGAACATAGATAAGACAAAAATAATGGTACTAGGGAAAGATGACTTGAAGGCTTCAATAGAACTGAACGGGAAGAAAATTGAATAAACAAAAGTATTTAAATATTTGGGGGTTTGGATAAACAAAGACGGTAAACCTGATACTGGAATAATGCAAAGAACGAATAGAAAAGTCGATAAAATTATATTACATGTTAAACAGACAATTTCTTAGAAACAAGGAAAGCTAAGGTGACGGTATATAACACCATATTCAAGCTTGTCCTTACATATGGGTGTGAAAGTTAGGTCTTCAACAAGCAGATGGAAAGAAGAATTCAGGTCACCGAAGTGTCATATTTAAGAGCTGTAGAGGGGATTACAAGGCGTGATAGAGTGCGAAATGATGGGGTAAGAGACGTGTTGAACGTGGAACCAATCATGAAAGCAATTGAAAGGCAACAGTTAAAGTGGTTTGGATATGTTACGAGCTATATTTTTATATTTGCATTCACGGCTTACAAAACTCGTGTGTTTTTTTAATGTACTATGGTATACTAGCTTATGTGACAATACAATTTAATAATATTACTCACAATCGCATCTGTCGACACTTGAACTGGTAGTTGTTACTGATACTATGCCAAATATTAATATACCAACTGCTGTCAATACCAAAGCAATGCCGACAACTGCAAAATGAAAACCAAGCTGTATAAGGAACACAATCAAATATATAAATATAGAGATATTTTTTACCAGTTTTTGTCGCGACGAACATGATTCTAATATTAACAATGAGATACTTACGCCAACGCTAAACCTAATCAGATCAAATGTCAACACAATTAATTAACATCGATATGCAGAATATTTTTTATAAAAGCGTGACGTTGACGTTGTGTACGTAATATACAATATCGCATAGATAAGATTTTGACGGGATAAAATAGTATTTATAGAAAAGAGAATCTCTTTAGATTTTAATACCCATAAACAGCTATTTTAATAGTGTGATTCTAGGGATGTCGCTTATTATTAAAGATTTTAAAGATAGATCTAAAAAAGGATATTTTTATTTCTAACATAAAACAAACTTATTTATTTCTTCCCTAAATAAAAATACATTCTTAGTAAGTTGATTTTCTAGTTAAATTTTATCTTGAATTAAATTAACGAATGAAGCAAAAGAAGGTACTACCAATTTAAAATATACAAATAAAGATCTAAGTGCTATGTCAAGACATCATCCTGAGGGATACATCAAAACGTCCTGCCTGAATTTGGACTTAAAAGCAGCCAAATATAAAGATTTAAAGTCTATTTTTCTTACTCGATAAACGGTCAAAGGCAAAGTATGCTGTCTGATATCCTCGTTTATTTTTGTCACTGCACCCAATCTCAAAATTTTAATAAATTATCTGCAATGTGGAGTGACTATTTTGCGATATATACAGACGGATACTGAATAAACTATAATCTTGGATGATCCATAAAAAAAAAATTAACCAATTCTTTGGATTAGCAAACATTTTTGTACATACTGCAGCATTAGCATCAATCTATGAAGCAATAAAATACCTCAGACGAATTAATGTCTGTAAGCACGTCTTAATTATTCTTGACTGCTGGACCGCTGTTCAATAATTTTAACCTAAAATCAATTATTAAGCTTCTGGTAGTGGAGATTCTGCAAGACATTTTCGACTTTCCATTCATCACAGATTTGCTGTGGATAAGAGGACACATAGTCATTGTAAGTAATGAAATCGCTGACGCTGCTGCTAAGGAGGGTTGTGATCTTTTGCAAAAAATAATTCTGCTTTAGATATATGCAACAAATTGTATCCTCTATGCATAAATCGTCTATAGAGATTTACGTAAATACAAATACAGAGTTTTTTATAAATCCAGTTCCTCACAATAAACCCGGGTTTCATAAGACTTCAGGAAAAGAGTTCGTAAAAGTCATATCTCGTTTGCAATGGAATCATAGAATTTGTAAGCTATATCTTCAATCAAAGCTAAATCTCAGCGAATCTGGTGAAAAAGGCTCCTTTGAACTTCTTTTGCTTATATGTTCTTACTTTCAACAAGATCCCCAAATTCTTTTTCGAAATTTGAGCACTTTTGTTATAAATTCTTTTAATTAGTTCACGTTGTAATCTAAAAATATCCATATTTATAAGGAAATTTATGGTTTTTTAGTTGTACCTATGTGTAATCACTTGGTAGAGTTTTCCTTCTACCGCGGTTCAATCTTTCTGTGCAAAATGCCTTTATAGGAAAGCGTAGTTGAGTTTTTATTTGCGAACAGTGTTTTGGTTGAGAGTGGTTTTATTAACTATTGTTATTATGTTTTCCCTTTTACATATTTTTTAATTATATAATCTAATATATACATTTTAAATGTTTTTATTAAATTACTAAACAACAAACCGTTACAGCTAAGTTATACTGATGCATATTGCAATAAAATAATAGAAATAATATTTGTATTTTTTTTATTCATTATTCAACTTTATATTTTTTTTTATTCTTTAAAACAGTTACATTTAAGTTATAATCTTAATAGTTCAATACAATATATGATGATATGTACTTATTTATTCATACAATTAAATAATATTGAAAGTATTGCAAATGTGATGCTAAAAGAAATCATAACTTAATGCAGTTTTAATTTCTAATATCATCTTTTACTTTCTTCGGAAGTAATAGCACAATCATTAATAGTCAATACCATATATTTATGGGTAAGATCCATATTTTATTCTATGTGAGTTGTTAATATAGGGGAAAAAAAGAAATCAAACAAAGTTTAAATTCTCACAAAATTCTTTAATATCACATTTGACTCGATCTCATATCTAGGTTCTTTCTCTTACAAAATTGTTAAAGATGATATAGAGCCACTAAAAAAGAAAGATGTTTACCTACTGACATGTAATGATTGCCATTGCACATACGTTGGAAGGACCTTTAGAAATTTCGGAATTAGTATAAAAGAGCATTTACGTAGCGTAAAACCTATTTCTACTGTAGATTCCTTGTTCGGCACACATTTAAAAGAAAATAAACATTACACTAACATCAATCACAATTTATAAATATTACATACGGCCAAAAAGGGTACCTACCTCAACAACTTAGAGGCATTGGAAATCTAGGTTCTTTCTCTTACAAAATTGTTAAAGATAATATAGAGCCACTAAAAAAGAAAGATGTTTACCTACTGACATGTAATGATTGCCATTGCACATACGTTGGAAGGACCTTTAGAAATTTCGGAATTAGTATAAAAGAGCATTTACGTAGCGTAAAACCTATTTCTACTGTAGATTCCTTGTTCGGCACACATTTAAAAGAAAATAAACATCACACTAACATCAATCACAATTTATAAATATTACATACGGCCAAAAAAGGTACCTACCTCAACAACTTAGAGGCATTGGAAATCTAGGTTCTTTCTCTTACAAAATTGTTAAAAATGATATAGAGCCACTAAAAAAGAAAGATGTTTACCTGCTGACATGTAATGATTGCCATTGCACATACGTTGGAAGGACCTTTAGAAATTTCGGAATTAGTATAAAAGAGCATTTATGTAGCGTAAAACCTATTTCTACTGTAGATTCCTTGTTCGGTACACATTTAAAAGAAAATAAACATCACACTAACATCAATCACAATTTATAAATATTACATACGGCCAAAAAAGGTACCTACCTCAACAACTTAGAGGCATTGGAAATCTAGGTTCTTTCTCTTACAAATTGTTTAAAGATGATAATAGAGCCACTAAAAAGAAAGATGTTTACCTACTAACATGTAATGATTGCCATTGCACATACGTTGGAAGGACCTTTAGAAATTTCGGAATTAGTATAAAAGAGCATTTACGTAGCGTAAAACCTATTTCTACTGTAGATTCCTTGTTCGGCACACATTTAAAAGAAAATAAACATCACACTAACATCAATCACAATTTATAAATATTACATACGGCCAAAAAGGGTACCTACCTCAACAACTTAGAGGCAGTGGAAATACTGAGGCAACAGCTTACTAGTAGAGACCTTTCATTAAACTCACAATTAATTTTCGAGTCCATCCCCCTTTTGCAAGTTTTACTCCATAAATTACCTTCCGAGGAATTACTTACAAGGCAAGGCTGTGAGAAATCTTGGGAGCTATCTCTAAAGTTAATCTACTGATCTTATGCGATGGTAGAACTACAGCGGAGACTGGTGCATATGTTACCGGGAGAGCTTCGATAATCATTATAATTCTTCGTATGTTATCGTGTAAAATACGAAAATGTTACCAATTTATACGATAATATTGGTGACAAAAATACTCCAAACTTTTGGACTGATAATACTGCAAACTTTTCCTAGACCCCTTACCACAAACTGCACTAAACTGGACGTACCTTTCAATAGCAAAGCTATCATCATCAGCAGGAACACTGAACTTCGGTGTTTCTGAATAGTGGAGATGGTATTTTTATGTTAACTAAAAAAAAACGATTGTCTGTTTTTTTTTTGTTAAATACATATTTGGCTGAGCGTGGGTTTAGTGCAGTAGCTAATTTACTGTCTAAAAAAAGGAATAGACTCCAGATCACTGAGCGCGGTTATTTCCGACTGATAACTAAATTGAAACCCGACATTAACAAATTGTAAAAACTTCCGGAATGGGACGTTTCAGCGCCGCCGTTTCATCGCCGCCGTTTCAGCGCCACCGATTCAGCGCCACCGATTCAGCGCCAGGATATTTCAGCGCCGGCCGATTCAGGGCCGGGACATTTCAGCGCCGGCCGATTCAGCGCCGCATTATTGAATGGTTAAACTATAGATAACTTAATGATTTTAACTTAATCATTCATTCTTACGAAGAATTTTTGTACCACGTTTATTTGGTTGCATGGGATGTTTCGATGCGGTTTATTTTGTTTTTAACATTGGAAGGGGTAAGGGCGGAGAGGGAATGATTTTTTTTAATGATTTTTTCTTTTTTTCGAAATATAATTTTTTTTAACATTGGATGCGGTGACAGGGGAAGGTAATGATTATTTAAATGATATTTTTTTCTTCTTTTCGACACATTGAAAGACAGGATGGATTGGAAATGTTCCAAATCATTTTTTTTTAACATTAGAAAGAGGAAAGGGGAAGCGGAGGATATTTCTTTTAATGATATTTTTTCTTGTTTTTTTAAACATCGGGAGAGGAGGCATTAGAAATGTTTCAGATAATTTTTTTTGAAGGGATGCGAAGGGGAGGGATTAGTTTTTTAAATGATATTTTTTCTCTTTTTAACATCGGGAGAGAGGATGCATTAGAGGTGTTTCAAATCATATTTTATCTAACATCGAAAGGAGGGGAATGAGGGGGGGATTGTTCTTTTTAATGATTTTTTTTTCTTTTTTTCGAAACATCTGGATAAAGGATGCTTAAGAAATCTTTGAAATCATATTTTTTCTAACATTGGAAGGAGGGAAGGGGAGAGTATATTAGCTTTTTTAATGATAGTTTTTCTTCTTTTTTTCGGAACATCGAGAGAGAGGATGCATTAGAAATGTTTTAAATCATATTTTTTTAACGTTAGAAGGAGGGGAGAGGGGGAAATAATTTTTTTTTGAAGATAATTTTTTTTTCGAAACATCGGGAGAGAGATGGCATGGCATGGAAATGTTTCATAACATTTTTTTTAACACTGGAAGGGGCGAGACGAGGGGAATGTTTTTTCAATGATATTTTTTTTTCTTTTTTTTCGAAACATAGAAAGACAAGTCGGATCGGAAATGTTTCAAATCATATATATTTTTTCTAACATTGGATGGGGGAAAGAGAGGGGAGGTAGAATGTTTTTTGATGATATTTTTTTTTCTCTTTTTAACAACGGGAGAAGACGCATTAAAATGTTTTAAATAATTTTTTTAATATTGGGAAGGTGGAGGGGGAAGGGTAAGTATTAGCTTTTTATATTTTTTTTCTTTTTTTCGGAACATCAGAAGAGAGAGGACGCGCTAAAAAATGTTTCAAATCATAAACATTGTCATTAAAAACACTAATGCCCCTTCCGCTCCACCTCTTATATAGATATCATTAAAAAAACATTCTACCTCCCCCCTCGTCCCCCCTTCCAATATTAAAAAAAAAATCTTCTCTTTCTATGTTTCGAAAAAAGAAGAAAAAAAATACCATTAAAAAAAACATTCCCTCTCCTCTCGCCCCTATTGACTAACCAAAAGTGTTTATGTATATCATTGTAATTACACTTTCGTACAACGCAATATTAATAGAAATGACTATTCGAACAGACATTCTTGTATGGTTATTCAAAAATAATACATGAATTTGACGTGAATCCATTTCAGAGCCAGCTAGAAACATTTAAAGATAGGGCTACTTAGTCTGTTTAACAAAAAGTCGCTCATATCTCAAAATCTATTAAGGATAGGTATAGGGAATGCTCATATAAAATGATAGGGGATGATAGTTACTTCCTAATTCCGAATTAAAATACAGAGTGTTCTATTTAAAAAAAATGAGTTTTCTGCATTTGAAAATATGTCACTTTGTTCCTCAGTTTTGAACACCCTGTATGTTAGAATGTAAAGTGTGCTTACCGTTTCTTAGAGTAATATCTGCATTCATAACATAGCAAATTTGGAGTCTCTATTTGCAGTATTAACCGAGATATTAATTTCTCAATGATGCAATGATTATGACTAAAAAAAAAGAAAAACTTAAATAACTCAAAAACGGCAACATGTAGCTATAGGAATAGCTAATGAAAACTGACGTATTTATAGTTGTAGAATTCAAAAATGAATAAAAAATTATATCATTCTATTTAAAATAAGAAAGTTGACATCCATTTCCGGTCAACCGGAAGTGATATTTTGGTTAAGGTATTTTACATTTATAGTTCCAATCGAACAGATACTGGTGCCAAAATCTCAAATATAAGTAAATAATAGAACATCATAAACTTTTAATGAACCAGTTACGTGGAATACCCTGTATAAAATTAATATAATTAACTATTACGTAAAGGTGGGTGTTGGATTTTTTTTTTTTCTTGTGAAGGGGGCGCTAGTCCATAAAAGGTCGGGAACCTATGCTTTAAACTATAATTCATTGCTCAGGCCACATTACAATAAATCGGCATTGTGTAAATTTATGCAAAAAAACTACTGGCAGCCAAATATACACTATAGTTTACTCTTAAGGATCGCATATTCTTTAAAGGTCTTCGCGATTGCCATGTGAACAAAAAACTACCACGAAATTTAAAACTTGCAATTTATTAACTTTAAATATACGTATATATACAACGAATGCAAGTATAAATATGTAGAATATATATATCTAGTTACACAAATACTTCCAACTTAAGAAAAATAATTATATACAATTCCATTAGCAATACATTTTTTTGTATTTATAATTTGTAGCAAATATCCAACATTAATTACATATAAAATTTAATTCCTGAATAAGACCTTTCGGTCAAAATTGGCGGCAAAATTAATAAATAGAATTTCTAAGGTAGCAACAGAATAATCTTAAACTCTATCTAAAGTAACAATCAACAAATATAATAAACTTTTTAGTAACCATAACACTAACATTAATTGACCTAATCCTATTACTGCATGATTGTTTAATGTGCTCAGGGATAAAATTATATCTATTTTGTTAATTTATTGCAGCAAAAGGCTGGGGGTAACAACTACATAAATAAATATTTTTTTTCAAAATATATAGTTATTATGTTATATTCATTATAACTTAAAGTTTAAGAAATAAGTGATATTTAGAACAAAAAGTGAGAGTAATTATTTACAATTAGTAAATAATATTAGTTAAAACTTGTTAAGTAGTTTAGTGTGTATATGAATGTACGTTTTAAACCACAAACGCAAACGTTTTTTATTGGGGAAAAAAGAGGAAGCAATATCCTTAATAATTATTTAGAAACTTCTTTAATTCGATATTACAGATGCTGTAGTATTGTATATTACAACTCAGCACATTGTATGTCTTCAACATTAATTTAACACTTATTTATTATAGTTTTCGGGCGGACACTCGTTATTTACATCTGCTGAAGCTGGAGGGCTCTCAGATTCGTCGGTAAACGCGGTAACGATGACTTCACCGACTGTACATGCCTCTAGGTTCAAAACTGCTGATGTAGCAGACGTTCTTTCTTCAATGTCTTTGCTGTCACCATCAACAATATAATCTGCTGTGTACACTAGAGAGCAAGTGCCACTACCTTTTCTATGGTTCCAACTAACAGTGAATTCACCTGAAGAAGGCACATCTGGCTCTACCGAAAGAATAGTAACTTGTTCTCCTATGGAAAA
Source organism: Protaetia brevitarsis (assembly GCA_004143645.1). Classification (NCBI taxonomy): domain Eukaryota; kingdom Metazoa; phylum Arthropoda; class Insecta; order Coleoptera; family Scarabaeidae; genus Protaetia; species Protaetia brevitarsis. The sequence goes on from RXPK01000108.1 coordinate 124,090, forward strand.
GAAAATTATTTCACTTTTGCAGAAAAAAAAATTTTTAAAAGCGAAACTGTTTGTCCTTGTAATTACTTGAAGGTTCAAGTTTTATACCTATTGAAATCACAATTATCTAGTATTGCTGTATACTACTTTCCAGTAAACATGAACGTGAACGAAGGATTTCATTTTTGTAATAAATTATAAATAATGTCAAATCGCAAAATATGTTTCATAGAAGTGTATAACACCATCAATTGGATTTTTGTACATATATTCGTTATGTTCCAGGAATATTTGTACTACATTTCACACTTTCCTATTGGTGTAGTAGTTGTCACGAAAGTTAGGTTATTCACCGGTCATTATGTTTTATGTTATTTCTGAATTATAAGGAGCAGTTAAATTTGAAACCGCTTAAAAAGTTGTGAGATCACTTAACGTCGGAAACTTAAACTAACGATAAATGTATATCATTTGCTTAAACCACTTGGCAAAATTTAAATTTCTCACAATCATTCTTAGTAACTTCAACATTGAAACACAAAATTACCAATGGTTTTGGATTAGATTACTAGTTATTTTGATGCCTTTCTATTGTCGGTTAAGTATATGAAAACTGCACTCGCATCTAATGAAGGGTTATTACCTTGTTTTTATTGTTCCTCACTTAAAATAGCCATACAATTAATCTCATATTCCTAACCCCTATTGTAAGTGAAAAATGGGAATGACAATCCTTAATGCGAACATTTTTTTTCAGTACCTATTGACGATATTTTCATGAAATGTAAACTGTACTTGACTCTCTAGAAACTCATTATAATATAATTTTTTCAAAATTTTTGTGACACTGGAAACTGTAAAAAATGAGAAGTATATTTTTTGGGAGTGAATTTTTATACTAACCCCTAAAGTTAGTAATATATTTTATTAGTTAGCTAACCGAAAAAAGTTGCCGCAATAGTTGACTTCAAGAAGAATATGCATAGTTACAAATAAATAGAGATAAAACAACACATTTTTACTGTACATTATGTGAATCTAAACAAATCTAAACTACTGTGCTTTACTTTACTGTGCACACTTTAAATGATCTTTTATCAATTGGCTTGGGGAACCGCTGTTTCCTTTTGGAATAAAAATTCTTCGTTTAATAAATGTTTGAAGCTAAGCCTGTAAAGGCACAGTAGTAAGGTTTTTTTTAGATTCACATAATGTGCATATTCTTCTTGAAGCGAACTATTGCGGCAAAACACTTGAAAGGTAGGATCATCCAAATTACTGCCGTAACTGTCATTTTTAACACTATCACCACAACTAGTAGACACGGTCGGTTGTGTATCAATATATTATAAGCCTACATTTATGACAAAAACAGACCCAATGTGTAGAGTATTTCTACAATAAGGTTGATATCTATTTAAATCTTTATTTATAATAATACGGTTTAGCTTTCCACTGGGTTTTCCGATATTTATTTTACAATTAACACATTTATTATTTTTATGACGTTCAATTGTTTTCTCCATTATTTTTTATCGCAAATGTTACAATGAAAAACAGGATCGCACTTAATATATTCGAAACTCCCGCATAATACTCAATAAAATAATTTAACTTTCATTAACAAAATTTTCTTTTGCCTAAATCTAAGTATACGTGGTCTGCCAACAAATATTTTGACTCGTTAGTTAACTTCTTATAACTTGTGAAAACTTGTATGAAAATCGAATCGTCCTGGAGACAGGTCACTGCATAATCATTATAGGGCATAGTAGGATAGGATAACATTGTGCCGATTCTACATCACACATCTCAACTTCTAAATTCGTGCGGTTGAATGTTGTAAAATCGCATATTCGACGGGTCCAATTTTAATATTTTATCGAGTATAGTACAGAGTAGTCGTCTTCGTATCTGATGAGCTACGAAATATTGATTGTTTGTAGTTTATTTGTACGCGTATATTTTGTTATAAGAACATATTTATGACGATAGGTATTGAGATAGTTTACAGGTTTTAATATAGTTTGTGGTCTCGTTTTTTACAGTTTCCAGTGTCACAAAAATTCTGAAAAAAAATATATTATAATGAGTTTATGGATAGTCAAGTATAGTTTAAATTTCATAAAAATATCTTCAATAAGTACTGAAAAAAAAATGTTTACGTTAAGGGTGACAATCCACCATTTTTCCCTTATAATAGGGGTTAGGGATGTGAGACTAACTGTATGGCTATTTTAGATAAAGAACAATAAAAACAAGGTAATAACCCTTGATCAGATGCGAGTGCATTTTTCATATGCTTAACCGCCTAGACCCATTTGCCAAGTGGGAAACTAATTTTTAATCCAACTATTTAAAGCAAAAATAGCATAAAGCCGCTGTGACAGCACATGACAGGTACAAACTTATTTTTTCTTCAAGCTTATCATAACTAACATTTTACTGCTGGACACAGCAAGCAGAACTACTTCATTGCCTGCCGCTGCGTCACAAATACAACTATCGAAACGAAAAATGCTACTTGTTAAATTACTTTAGTGCAAACTTATCAAAATCTAAAATTATACAGTTGAAAAGTATAGATAATAAATACGTTATGCAGGGTTGTCGGTCTTAATGAAAACTGTCAGTTTTAAAAATTCAGGATTACTTATTGGCACTTATTTTCTTTTTAAAATATTTTCAAGTTTCTTATACTTCCGGTTTTCGATGGAACATCTTATATATTATTACGTTTTTGAATTCTGCATAAAATTCTGGACTACAATTAGAGTTTCCCTATACCTGTCTTCAACTGTTTCTATAGATATGTGAAAATTTTGACATTTGTACCGTTCTACGTAATTGATTACTGTTAATTTGTTGTGATGCCAGCAGGCTTCGTTTTATACATACATTTATTTATACATTCCGGAAACATACAAATGTACTATTGATGGTGTCTCTGATAAATTAAAACGCTTCAAAATATTGTTTCGAAAATTGTTTTGTTATCTTACACAAAGGCTCTACTCCGATAAGCTATTGAAAAGTGTCCCTAAAGCTATCGGGCTGAAATTAAAGCAAATGAGTACTACTGTCACACATACTATAAATACCAAAAATTAGCTCAATCGATGCCACCCCATTCGAGATATTACCATAAGGGTGAAAAAATTCAATATTTTTTTCTCAGGTATTACTTAAGCTATCACGTTCAAAAAAATTATATAAGTAAACACTGATTATGGGCATTCTTTAAAAAAAAACAAGTACTAATTCTGTTCATTCAGTTTAAAGTTGTCATTATTTTTCTCTTTATATGTGTGGTTTCTTTGAGTTTGGTTTAAGGTGCCAACTTGCCTGTATACATTTAGGTTTATTATATGTTTTTTTCAGTTTTTTTCTGTGTGATAGAACATGTAAATAAAAAATTAAATCTCTTTGAATGATCTTAATAGGGAACAGTTTATTATTGTTTAATTTAGGGTTAAAATAATTGTTAATCCATCAGTTTCTGGATTATTTGTATGTATGTTTCAGCCCTAGTAGTTATAAAAGTATCCAAATACAAAAAAGAAAAATATAACAACAAAATAATTATTAATTATTATTATTTATTTCCGTACACGCAGTTGAAAGTTGTTATTTTTCCTTTTCGTGCTGTGGTTTTCTTTTGAGTTGTGTTTAATATGCAACCTGATTTTTTGCTATATAGTAATGTATCTATTTGGGTTCATTATATATTTTTTTAAGTTCTTCCTGCGTGGCAGAACATATAAATAAAAAATTTAAAATAAAAACGGAAAATCATCGATCAGTTTCAGGATTATTATATGTTGTACATTTCAGCCCTTGTAGTTATGAAAGCACTGCGATAAGGAATATATTATCTCTTGTTATTAAACATATTATGCATTTATAATAAATAATAAAATAATATTTAGTTCCGCACACGAAGTTCAATGTTCCCTTTTGGGAGTGGTTTTTTGAGTTTATGGTTCCAACTTGAGTTTTTGTTGTATAGAAATTTGAGTTTACTATATACTTCCTTTCCACTTTTTTTCTAAATAAATTCTTTACAATTGATGTCATATGAAATGAGAAATATGCTCTTGATTTGCAACCTTCACTAAACCTTCTGGAAAGATTGAATATCTCCAAATAAGTATTTCTATCATCTTCAGCGTTTATTTATTTTTTTTAAGTTTTTTTTCCAGATATTTTTATTAGCAAACCACGCGATTAATACACTTATGTGAGAACATATTTTAACTTATTTTCTACAGCACTGCTGTTTATTCTACATAAGGATATTACATTGAAGAACAGTCTCCAAACTCTCACAATCAAATAATTGTCATATTAAAACAAATTATGCATGTTTCAGGGCGTTAATTAAAGAAATGTAGGCACGTCTCAAATAGGAAAAATAATAATAACTTTGAACTGCATGTAGGGAATTAAATATTATTTTATTGTTACAATTTGGTTTTGTATATTTTGCTACTAAGGATGAAACATTATACAAATAATCAATGAATAATTATGTTAACCCTAAAACAATCAATAACAAATTGCTTCTACCAAAATCATTCAGATGTTTTATTTTTTGTTTACATGTTCTACCACACAGAAAAAAAAAGTGGCACCTTAAACCGAACTCTAAAAAAGCACCCCTCATAAGGGAAAAATAGTGATAAGTTTTAGTGATCACTTTGAATTGAGTGAATGGAATTAGTTCTCATTTTTTTTTTATAGAATGCCCATAAGCTGTATTTACTTATATAGTTTTTTTTGAATGTGATAGCTTAAGTAATTCCTGAGAAAAAAAAATATAGAATTTTTCCACCCTTATGCTAATATCTCAAATGGGGTGGCAGTGTGGCAATGTGTGACAGTAGTACTCATTTGCTTTAATTTCAGCCCGATAGCTTTAGAAGTACTTTGCAGGCTTATCGGAGTAGAGTCTTTGAGAAAGTTTGTTTCTCTGCAACAATAAGTTTATGTAATATAATTAATCAAACTTTTAGTAATTTGTTTCTTATTGGATTTGTCGATTTGAATTACTTCAATGTTACATGGACAAATGAGTTGGTAATAATAAATAAAGCAACGTATTTTATAAATAAATTGGTTAATGTTAAACAATTTTAATGTTTTGTAATACACACCTTCGTATGTGACAGTATCGGATTCGCCCTCTACGTTATTTCCGCCAGCGACTTCAATTACTGCTTTCACAGATGCTTCAAAAGTGAGACAGTATTGGTCTTCATCGATCGGTTTTGTTACTTGTGATACTATTAATTCGTTTTCAATTATAGCGCCATTATCTGCGGTGACAGTAACAGCATATTTTATGTCACAATCGCCAATTGGCTCTATTGCATCCCACGAAATACTGTCTGGTTTGACTTCTAGGCCGGTGACTTTAACCAATTCACTGGGATCTACCAAGGAAAGAAAGTGAATCTTAAACAACAAATTTATACGACTACATACATTCCTGCACTGGTTTTTCCTCAGCTTCGCTTCTCAACTCATCAGCGACGGCAATAACCTTAATTGTGCGTGCAGCACAATAAACCAAATCCAGTTCATAGGAAGGTTCATTAACGGTAGCAGGAGTTCCAGTACCATCAACGCTGTAGGTGACATCGTAGGTTAGGGGACATCCTGTTTTGGGAGGGTTCCAGGTAGCTATGTACTTATTAGCTGTCCCAGTAGGATTTACATCAATATTTGTAACTTTGTTTACTGAAACAAATAATTACTTTTAATTTTGCACTGTGAAGTATGCTACAGCAAACATTGAGACTTTTAGTTAATTCTGTTAGGAACCATGTTCTTGCAGCTTGATGGCCAACATTTCAAACCGGCAAGACACTATGGGATTTCACAGTCGCCGAAACAGTGTGTATTAGTACTAACAGTTCATTGATCCATTAGGCAGTAAAATCGTCTGCAATTTCGTTATATTGCCGTTTAAGAATGCTTGTGCAGATTCTATTCGATTTTGGGTTAATTAATGTTAGTATTTTATTCACAGTAGAACCTTTATGGGGAACTCAAAGTATTTACCACTCGCGAAAGAATCTTATTTTGAATCGTTTCTGAATGAAACAGAAACACATGTGAATTGATGTGTATCTGTTATCTTACAAAAAAGGTGACTCACTTCATTGTTGCTTATGTATTAAAATAAAGAACTGTCGGGAAGGAAATGAGAAGTCCTTTTTTCTATTCTTTCGGTAACATTCGCTCTTAGGAACTATAAAAATATGATTCTTTTGTACATTTATCGTTTGCGGACACAGTTCTTATTTTTTTGATAACATACATATTAGCCATAATTGAAAAGAAAACGTGTTATGTTGCCATTAAAAGACGAGTTAAATATAATTAATGGTTTAAAAAGAGATAATTCGAGTTGTTGACACTTCAAAGATTTCTAAATAAAGCGAAAAATAATACAATTTATTTATTGCATATTACAAATTATTAATCGTGCACAACAATATCACAGGATGGCAATACAGGGTGCAAAATTATGAAAAAGTGTGGAATGAAAAAGTGGAAAGTGTATTTTCATGCGGTTTGTTAAAAAAAAGGCTTTCAGGACAAGCATAGAGTGATATGCTGACATGATAACCAGGTGTTTGTAGTTAGCAGTTACACCGTACTTTAATTCTTCAAAAATCGCCATAGCTTCGGTCGCATAGATACTGATTTTAGGATCCAACATGAACTTTTTATGGACATTCGCCCGGTCAGCGTGAAACGCACAGTCACATGGCTTTACATTCTTTGACCCGTCTGTATACATAATTAATGCTTCGGATCGCCTTTATATGGAGGAAAAGTATGTGTGATATATTCATGGAACTCATTTTAATGAAACATTATATATTTGTGAATAACGTATAAGTTCATGATCTTTAGCGCCAATTATACGAAGGCCGTTCAACGAAGGATTATCGTTGAACTTAGTTTACTGAAAAAAAAATGCATTGTACGAAGCAAGTTCAGCTTTGATAGCTATTTCAGCGTTAAGATCTGTTGAACGGTGCGCAATGATCGTTCAAGGAAGGTTTAAGCCCGGTCCAAAACCAGCTGTCACCCTAGCTGCCACAAATTGTCTAAAATATTTGAGCACATTATTATTGTTATATCATTTTTCGAAAATGGAGTAACTATTTAGAACAATTAACCGATGATGAAGATTTTTTTGGAGTTTGTCGATCATGTAAGACCCAAGATTACGAGAGCGACTACATCACTTTGAAAGGAGGAGTAAAAGCGAATTCAAAGCAAGGTTTACTATGTTATGTTAGATTAATTTCTCAATGATGCAATGAATGCAAAACAAAAAAAACAAAAACTTAAATAACTCAAAAACGACAACATATAGCTATAGGAATAGCTAAACTGACGTATTTATGGTCGTAGAATCCAAAAATGAATAAAAAATTAGATCATTCTATTTAAAATAATAAAGTTGACACCCATTTCCGGTCAACCGGAAGTGATATTTTGGTTAAAATATTTCACATTTATAGTTCCAATCGAACAGATAATGGTGCCAAAATCTCAAATACAAGTAAATAATAGAACATCATAAACTTTTAATGAAACACTTACGTGGAATACCTGTATATAAATTACTATTTTATGTAGGTACTGATCTTTATCAGAAGTCATGCTCTTTCATCCCCGAAAATGGTGTTGCTTAGATTACGATTCTTAGCTACAAGATGCTTTCTACAGGTAGAGACTTTGGTAGCATTGATCAAGTTACTGCGTGTGTAACCGTATACAAAGTAACTAGAGCTATAGCTAACCTCAATCATAAATTTATTCAAACGCCCCCAACTGAAGCTGATATACATGCTCTTCAGAAAGGTTTTTTTTAATATAATAATGTACCTAAGTAGGTTTCCACGGTCTATGGGGGCTCAAGATCTAGCATAAGTATGTTTACCATAAAACTAACCAATTTTATATCCAAACCTCTAAGTGGTTCACACAAATTGGGACGAATCGTCTAGTTGGTTTTCTCCACCAAAGCAAAATGACAGAACAGTGACATAGTGCGTATACGTAGGCGTCGCGACAGAATAGCCAACACTGCTTTTAACGGGTTCAACTGAACCGCTCGGAAAATAGTTTTGTACAATGCACGTAACGCTGAACGAAGATCACTGTTGATTTTATGTTCAAGTGATCTGAGGTTCAACGGAGTTTTGACAATTGGTCCTGATGTATAACGAAACGCTACAGTGGTTCGAAACACACATTGGTGATTTTTTCTTCTTTAGTAATTATTTATTAGATCTTCCTTCGACAGGGTACACACTTTAGTCAAAATTCTAGAATACCGCCCGGCTAATGTTGAATACATATATTTGTTTCACCCCCAAATATTTTCTAGGTAGAAAAAGTGGTCGCTCCTGAGCTTCGATTTATAAAGTTGCTATAGGTGTAGATCTCATTGCCCCCACACACAACCGGAGAACCCTACTATGAATAACATCTAATCTTTTTAAATTCTTTTCAGATGTATTGGAGTAGATCGTGCAAGCATAGTCCAACAGAGATCGTATATAGGCTTTGTAAATGTTAATTGAACAATTAAAGTCGCATCCCCATGATACCTTCATTATGATTCGCATTAGATTAAACGCTCTTTCACATTTTGCACTGATTTCATTAATATGTCTAGACCAGGTCAGTTTATTGTCTATGTATAGATCCAGGTATTTAACATTATGTTGAACTGGGAATTGAGTATTACCCAGTTTTATTGTGTTGTCGGTAAGTTTCTTATTCCGAAGAAGAGCATAATGTTAGTCTTTTGTGGCTCCTGTTGGAAGGAATTGTGTAGTAACCACGTTTTCATCGTATTGATGGCTGATGACATTTGTTCTAAGGCGATCTAAATTTTTGTTATTTGTGCAGACATATATCGTCGGCATACTGTATAAAGTTTACAAAAGGTGTGAGGGCATCATGAAAGTCGAGCATATATATGTTGAATCAGATTGGATGTAGACTAGATCTTTATAAAAGTCCTTCGGGAAGAAGTCGAGGGCCAAGTATTCCGTTTGAGTTTGTTAGAATGTAAATTTTAATATCTCGAAAAATATTAATAATAAGTTCAACAGCTTCTCCAGGTAATCCAATATCTTTCTGTGTAGTCTGTTTACGTCAATACATCCGTACGCATTTTTAAAATCCAGAACCATAACTCCCGTCGTTTTACTATGGGATAAATTGATCTGTATATCGGTAATGAATTCCGTTAACGCATCTACAGTGCATCTGGCTCTTCTAAAACCATACTGTCCAGATGCGAGTGCATTTATTGATTCTAGCCACCGTTCAAGACGTTCTTTTATCATACGTCCATAAATCTTTGTAATACATAAGTGTTATACCTTTAAATTCCTTCATAATTTTTTCAACAATATTTTTGGAAGCGAAATAAATGCAAACTCTATTGTTAGCAATTCTGGATGCAAATATTATATTACGTGCCTCTATTAAATTCCCTACCGCAATAATGTAGTTATTCCTTTGGGCAGGTAGTTTATATTCTTTATTAGACAATTTACACTAAATTTTGGAATAATGTCGCCGGCGATTTGTAGTTCAGAAACAAAACTTTCAGGTAGCATAAGCTGCAAAATTGCTCATCAGTTGATTTTATACATAATCTTTCATGAATATCGTTTTAGAAATGTTTGTAATATGGACTGGCTACTCCAGTGTTGATATTATGGGCCAGTAGCCTATATTTAGTGCTTCTATACAAATGATAACAAGTACTCTTGTTTTGTTTACTTAATCTTTATTACGCCCTCGTATATTCTGTTTTGTCTTTCAATCTAATAATATGTTGGAGGGTTGCAGACTGGATTCGAGTATTTGTGGCTCAAAAGCTCATCATACGCTTGATTTTTAATATCAATAGTAGGGGTAGCTGCTGTGATGTGTTCAAGAATTATAAGTTGACGTTTCCTTCAATATACGTTTACCGTTGTGCTGTATTCGTGAAAGAAAATCTTAACAAGTTTTTGCCTAAGCATATATATTCTACCAGGAATTGCCGCTCATGGGCAGTTCCGCGGCATAATACGTTGTTGTTCTCTATTGTTCTCGTATATAATTACTTATAGCCAGTGTTTGGTAACTTGTTAAAGACTAAAAAATATTAAAAATGTTAAAACTTATAAAAGGCAACTTAAGTAGTATCTGGCACAGAGTTGTTTTTAGAATTATGACGAGTATAATGCTTTACGATAGTGTTTCCACTAATGTAATACATAACGCATTCCATCCGATGCATAATTGGCTTCTGAATAAAAACTGTTTATTATTATTATTTATTATTATCATGTTCACACGATCCATCGTCTTCTTCATTCATGACGTTTTACGAAAAGTGTACCAAGCTGTTATTTTCTGACGTTATCACATCAGCCATCAGTAGATCATAATTATATATAACACATATAGGGTTATTTCATTTTCATTTCCCGCTGTGTGATTGGCTGCTTATTACGTAACGTAACAAAAGTTAAAGTTTCTTTCGTCTTATTAATTATTTAATGTTACGTCATGTTTCTTATTTTTTAAGTAAACTATGAACAAAGGTGATATTTATGTAGCTTTAACCTTTATTTCGTTACGTTTTCTTTTATTATTATTATTTACATGCGTTGAGTGAATGTAAATTGAGCCTTAAGGTCGCTAAATTTACACAACCTAATACTAATTGATCAGGGAGAAACGGTGATTAAAAGTATCTTAGCTGCGAGAACATGAGCTGGTATTGACGACTTTGAACATACTTTTGGAATACGTACCAAATTCATATGTCTTAGACGCAGAGGTGGTACTCTCCGATGCGAATCCCGTATCGTCGGCATTTCTTATTACTGCTTTCACGTCTACTGTGTAGGTGAAGCAGTAGTCGGTTTCTTCGATCGTCTGAGATGTTGCTGATATCGTTTGATCTATCTTTCCAATTTCTGTATCCGTGTCAACAATAATAGCGTATTCTATAACACATTCATCAATTGCGTCTATTGCATTCCATTCGATAAGGGGGGGATTGAAGTTTGTAATTGTGACATCATCTAGTTGAGGGGGATCTGCCAGGAAAAAGATAGTGAAAATTTAAAAACAAATTTATACGACTACATACATTCCAGCACTGGTTTTTGCACAGAAGTGCTTTTCAATTCATCAGTGACAACTGCAACAACCGCAATTGTGCCTGCAGCGCAATAATCCAAATCTAGTTCAGTGGGAGGGTTACTAGGCGTAATAGGAAATTCACTACCACCAACGCTGTAGGTGACTTCGTAGGTTGTGGAACATCCTGTTTTGGGAGGGTCCCCAGCTAACTGTGAACTTATTAGGTGTCACGGTAGGTGTTACTTCAATATTTGTAACTGGTGGTACTGAAAGAAATAATTACTTTAATTTTGCATCACAGCAATGATTGAGATGTTTAGTTAGGGACCAGATTCTTGCAAACAGGTTGCTGCTTGACGGCCAACATATCAAACCGTCAAATGCCCTGGCACTATGGCATTTGCAAATTTTGCTCTAGATGAAATTAGAGAGCCAGTACATCCGCAGTTTTGTCTCGAATTTTGAAATGTTTGGAAGTGAACGGCCATCAATTTGAGAACTTGTTGAAATAAGTGATACTTTGCGTTTTTAAATCGAGGAAAGTTTCATTCCTGAATAAACTTGTAATCTTAAAAATATCTGTTGCTCATTACTGTTTACGTATATTTTATTAAATCTTCTATTCATTTGTATTCGCTACTTTTCTATATTTAGTGATTAGACTAAGCAAAATACAATAAAATGGTAAATTGCATGGCATCTGAATGGCTGTCAAATATTCACAACCTACATTAAATAAAATTCAATCAGGAAATGTAAAAACAAAATGCTTATTACTAAAAAAATCAAAGGTGTAAGGTATAGGAAGAAAAAACGTTTGTCAGGTCCCAACTTGCTGCTAGGCACTGTTCCCTTTGGAATAGACTTGCCGGCGCTAGACACTGTAAATCCCTAGGACTCCAACCTTATCAGGAAAGACTCCGTAAAGCAGTCTTTAGGTATGAGCAGGGACAGATTGAGATTACTCACAGGAATCTTAACTGGGCACTGCGCACTAAATAAACACAGGCACCGCATGGGGCTAGTGGACTCTCCCCTGTGCAGGAGGTGTGGTGGGGGGGCGGAGGAAACTCCTGCTCACCTTCTTCTCAACTGCTCGGCAGTGGATGGGGAGATGCAGAAGCACTTTGGGGTCGATCGGTTGGACGAACCCAGAGTTGACAAATTAACTCTCAGCCAGATTGCGAACTTCTTTGATAGGGTGCAACCTGAGCGAGAGGGCTAAATATGGACATGGGGGCACAATAGGTCTCTCTGGCCGAGCTGCCTTCCTCGGGTCTTACACCCGCCCATGGAAAAAAAAAAAAAAAAAAAAAAAGGTATAGGAACATTACACATTTTTGAAAAGCAAATTTATCAAGCTCTGTAAACAGCGATTAATATAGGTGTTTCATTTCAAAAAAAAATGTCAAGTTATTTTTTCAAAATTACTCCGTAAACGTAATTTATTTAATTTATTTATTTACCCTCTTGAGTACAAAAATAAAACAACGTTACATTACTAGCAGTGTAACAATCTAAATATGTATATCCTTACTCTGTTTTGTTGGTTTAGAATGTCGAAAAATAAGAGAAAACTATGGAATAGAGAAGATATGGAACGTGCAATAGATGCCATAAGATCAAAAGGAATGGTACTTTAAAAGCTTCTAAACTTTTTAAAGTGTCATTCAACATAGCAGCCATGTGCAAAACCAGATTTAAAGTCGCACGATGCTACAGGAACAAAGTTAGGAAGAAAACCTGTGTTAGGAGATGAATTGGAAAGGAAATTAATATGATATATTCTTATAATGAATCAAAGTTTTATGGTTTGACTAGGAAGGACCTTAGACGTATGGCATATACGCTCGTCATAAAAAACAACATAAAACAGCCGTTTGGAAAATTATTGGAAGCAAGCAGATCATGGTTAAAACTCTTTTTGCGTCGTCATAATAACATGTTACCGATAAGACGTCCAACTGGCACTTCCTTTACACGTGCTCAAGGGTTTAACAAAGAATATGTTTCGAATTTTTTTAGTATTCTAGAAAAAGAATACGACAAACACCATTATAGCCCAGACAGAATTTTCAATGTCGACGGGACATGTCTGACGGTAGTTAAAAACAAAATACCTCAAGTGATAGGACGCAAAGGTAAATGGCAAATTGCTTCACTAACGCCTTTAGAGAGAGGATCCCTAGTAACACTGGTAGCAGCAATGAGTGCCAGCGGTCAGTATATATCTCCCATGTTGATTTTTCCCCGGAAAAATATGAATAGTCACCTCATGCGAGGAGCACCAGCGGGATCAATTGCGGCTGTCTATCCCAGCGGATGGGTGCAAACGCATATTTTCGTTCAATGGTTCCAACATTTTATTTGCTTTGCAAAACCATCTGAAAATTTACCTGTTCCTTTGCTGTTAGATGGGTACTACAGCCACACCCGTAATATAGAGTTAATAGATCCGGCTAAAGCTAGTCATGTCACCATAATTTCTGTATAACCTCCCCACTATGCGCATAAACTACAGCCATTAGACAACACGTTTATGGGTGTATTAGAGACGTACTACAGTGAGGAGGTCAGAATATGGCTTCGTCATAACAATCGTCCTATAACATCCTATGAAATAACTGAACTTCTTGGAAGGGCTTATTTAAAATCCCAAACTGGGGAAATAGCAGTTAATGGCTTTCGAACGACAGGAATTTATCCCTTCTCCGATACTGACTTTATCGCAGCTGATAGAGAAGCCGTAAAAACTAGTAACACTCGGTTACTGGACAATAATGTGGATTTGAATCCTATCGATGTTGAACTCCCCCGCTATTTCTAATGAAAGTTTAACTGACCACGTCAGGTACTATTCCGACGACCCAATTCTATAGTTCAGATCATACATTTACAGCATCAGTGCCTAAGGATGCCGGTTAATGACTTATTTCAACCCTCTACTTCATCCAATAACGTTGGTGGATTAATTTCACCGTTTCATGTCGCAACTGTCCCCACTACAAAAAAGAAAACATCCAGTCGAGGACGAAATGCAACTGGGTGTACGGTTGTCACGTCCAGAAGGAGGAATTGGTAAACTCTTCTCGTAAACCTAACCACGCAAAAAGCCAAAATTATGAAGGTGAAAAAATGTTTACAGCAACATAAACAGGTTTCCAGAAAATAACGCCGTACAAAGAAACCCTGCATAGAATCGGATGAATATTCTTCTGATGAAGATTTTATTAGCAATAAGATGACGATAGTGACTTGGAAGTACCTAATGGGCAAATTCGGCCAGATGATCCCGATGCTAAATGTATCTTCTGTGACTCCTTTTTCTCAGAAGACCATCAGGGGGAGTTATGGATGCGATGCCTTATGTGCAAATTATGGGGTCACAATGGCTGCACAGATGCTGAAAAGAGCGAATACGTGTGCGATTTTTGATCGAGAATTCTAGTGAAACTTCGCTAGTTTATAGATCCCATGCACTGTTACTCATGGACACTTTTTGTCACTCCAACTCCGATTTTAGGGGGTGTAAGACGCCCTTGAAATTCGACCAAAATTTTGTTTATTCAAAATAACTTTTAAACGGTAAGAGACAGAAAAAAAGTTTCAATAGTGGAGGTGCACCGTTTATGCAGCTCTGTCCACTGGTAGAGCGGTTTATATACAGGGTGTTACAATAAGCACGGCACATGTTATGCTTATTTGATCGAATTTCAGAAATCTGTTCCACAAGGAACTCAGTAAACCATTTTCTAAATAGTCACTAGTTAGTTTATCAGAGAATCATGCTTCTGTTTGAACATTTGAAGTCTAATAGGAACAAAACTTAGTGTGTGCTATTAGGTTTTGATGTATTTTCAACATACAATGCAACCCCATAATAATATAGGTACAGAGTATCTCATTAGAACAATGAAGTGTATATGAATAAAAAGATATGAACTCAGTCAATATCAATAAATTAATATTATTGCCAATATGTAATTAGTTTTCTTTTACATATTTACGAGTAGCACATTTGATAGTAATGATAGTACTTTATTTTTGACGAGTAAAAAATCAAGTCGTAATCTGTAGCCAGATTATATACAATATATACAGTGTGGAATAGTTAAAGTATCGAGAACAATCAGTGTACATTTTTTTCTGCCTGTCCTCTGTTAAACAGAATGGTACAATTTTTAGTCCATTGTATTGCTCGCATTATTTTTTGATAAGTTTGTATTAATATCTCCTATTCCTAAAGCTGCTCGTTTTTGAGATATTTGTAATTTTGGCAAAATTTTAACGTTTGCATTCTTTCCAATAAAATTAAATATCTCATAGGGTATTAGACATTAAGATATTTTACCGATGTGGATATCAAGTACACGGTCATAGGTAGTAACTCCAATATCCTATACAGAGTATTCAGAAACTCATATCTAAAATTGATATCTTTAAAATAAAAAACTTTTTTTTCAAATGGAACATGGTATTTTTCAGTGCAGCATTAAATGCAGCGCAAAATTATACATCGATTAGTATTAAGGTACCTATTTCTGATAGTTTTTGAAATATTCACACTTATTTCATTAAACTGCCAGAAATATGCCAAAGTTCCTATCGTTAAGCAAGTTATTCGGAACACTGTGTATATTAGAATGTGTGAACATGATGCGTCATCTCTTCTTGCATTCATTTGTAATAATAATTGAAGTGTTCATTGCGACTAGTTTCACAATAAACACGGTGAAAAAAAATCATAATTTTGTGAACAGCCTGTATATATTTTCAAAAATCAAGTCTATATACGGTTCCCGCTACCAAATAGAGTGATTATAACAATGCTTATTGTAACATCCTATATAAAAATAACTCTACCTCTTGAAAAAGCTGTATAAACGGTGTATGTCCGCCATTGAAACCTTTTTTCTATCTCTCGCCATTTAGAAGTTATTTTGGATAAACGTAATTTGTGATTAAAGGTATCTCAGTTGCGAGAACATGAGCTGGCATTAACGACTTTGAACATACTTTTGGAATACGTACCAAATTCATATGTCTTAGGCGCAGAGGTGGCACTCTCCGATGCGAATCCCGTATCGTCGGCATTTCTTATTACTGCTTTCACGTCTACTGTGTAGGTGAAGCAGTAGTCGGTTTCTTCGATCGTGTGAAATGTTACTGATATCGTGTCATCTATGTTTTCAGTTCCTCTGTCTCTCTCAATACTAAAAGCATATTGTATATTACATTCTTCAATTGAGGGTGTTGGAATTATTGGATCCCATGTGATACTAGTAGCGTCGGCGTTTATATTTGTGACAGCGTCTAGTTGAGCGGGATCTGCCAGGAAAAAGGAACTAAAAAGTTCTGCAATAGATACGTTTTAAAATGACTACATACATTTTACATCCACGGTCGCTGTAGCAACATCGCTTGTAGAAGTGTCACTGGTATATGCCACAACCTCAATTGTACCTTCAGCGCAGTAAGATAGATCCAGAGTGCTGGAAAGGCTTCCAGGATCTTCATCTTGTTGGGCAATTTCATTACCACCAATCTTGTATGTAACCCTATACCTTGGCGTGCATGCGGCGTCATTGGGATCAGTCCAACTAACAGTAAATGTATCGCCATCGTATGTTATAGGCGCAATTGTAACTTTCTGCAATACTAAATAAAAAAAATAACAATCATTTCAATTTTGCAAAATATAATAAGTACAAGCGAGAAAAATAACTGCACATTGGCAGTTAATTCTTACGAGAAAGGACTACTTTTTGAATAAATTACTAATCGATATTTTATATTTGGGAATTACAAATTGGGGTTGGAGTGATATGGAACGTTGTACATCAGTAGTTCTTAACGTTTTAGGGAAATGAGAGTTAATTTATCGTATCAGGCGGTAGAATTAATAATAACAGGTCACGGTAATTTTAAACCATATTTATGTAGAATTGGGAGGGTTAATGATTCGCTAGGTGAATATGGTGAGGTAGATACAGCGGGGCATGTCTTATTTGAATGTCCACTCACTGATGAGTGGCGGCCGCCTACGGAAGTTGGGGCTTTAGCTTAAGGGGTTAAATTGGCCGCGAGGCGAAACAGATATTAGAGATAAGGAGTCCGCCGAATGGTGGGAATTTTTTCGTAATACTGATAAAGAATTAGATAGGTTGCGACATGATATGATAAATACAGAGCATTAGCTAACGGATTAACTTTATACTCTTTATTGGGCTGGATTAGTACTAAATTATAGCTTTTTACTTAGATATTTTCTTTTCCGTTTCCTTTACAATTCATTAACGTATTCTAGTTTTCCGGAAATTGTAACAATAAAATTTTGAATCTAGAAAATGAAACTTTTATTAGCGTTTCGTCAATGTTAACATAGGCTTTCTCAAAATTGTAAATAAATCTATAAATAGTTAGTTGTTTTAATATTTTAAATATTAAAAAAATCTGTTTTAGCATGAGAAACAAGACACATTGAGTAATAGAATTATATTTTTATAATCTTATCTTGAGTATTTAAATTTGTAAAAAGAGAATGAAATATATTCATATTTATAATCAACGTATAACTATTTATATCTTATTATTCTTCTGTTAATGTATTTAGTTTTTGTAATTTAAATTTTCATTTTTAAATAGTGTTTCGTTTTTCTTTTCGATGTTCACACATATTTAAAGAGAAACAAAACATATTTAAAAATTAAAATTTAATTACACAAATTAATTACATTAACCTAGAAGAATAAAATATTATGTTGGGAATATGAATATATCTTATTTTCTTTTTACAAATTTAAATAATTAAGGTAAAATTACAAAAATATAATTCCATTTCTCAATTTGTATTGTTTCTCATGTTAAAGCAGAATTTTTTTAATATTTAAAATACTAAAACAGCTATTATTTACAGATTTATTTACAATTTTGAGAAAACCAATGTTAACATTGGCAAAACGTCAATAAAAGTTTAATTTTCCACATTCAGAAATTTTACTAATAGAATTTCCGCAAATCAAGATATATTAAAGAATTATAGCGTTTAGTGTAGTTGAAGTATATAAATAAATATTTAATTTAATTGCTATTGGATAGAGTGATTAGGATTAAATATTAGGATAAATACACTGAGAAAAGAAATTGCATTAAATGAAAAGTTTTATAACTTTTGGTTTTTATCATGTTAAACTTTTCGCAAAAAAGTGTTTATTTTATTTGAAAGTAGCGTGCTGTTTTGTCGGAAAACTATTTTCTTTTTAAGTACATGCTTTCGGACGAAAAGTAACCGTAATTAAATGGAATGCATCTTAGTTTTGATTAATATTTTATATCTGTATAACGTTTGTTTTAAAGTTAAAACAATACACATTATCATATTATATTCTTATTATTATATATATTTAACAACATATTCTAGTTTCTTTTAAGCACGTTGTCATGTTTTTGAATTACTTTAAATAAAAAACCTTTAAGTAAAAAAAAAAATACTTTAAAAAAAATAGTTTATTTGCGTGAACACGCATGAATACATTGATTTGAAACTTTTGGCTTTTAGTGGAAAAGGCAAGTGTCTGCATTTAAGCTGAGTGCTTTTTTACGCGAAAGTATTTTAGTTTTATTTATATTTCCACGTGGATAAATCTCAGATACACAAACTACAGTAAACAAGAGTAAATATTTTAGTGCGAGATTGATGCAATTCCAGGGATAATTGGAATCTTTTCAATGAATGTTGCATTACTTGTAAGCGAACGCACTTTAAAGAAGTATGTATAATGTTCGAACGTTTAAAACCCACGCAAAAAAAAAGTTTTTTGTAAACACATTTGGTTACTAAATTATTACTTGATTCAAGTAATATTATAAAATATTCCTGTCTTCAATCAAACGAATAATTTGGTTAGAAGGTTTATTTGAAACAAGGGCAATATTTATTAATTTAACCAAGTATTTACATGGAAGTAAAAATAAATGTGGCAGATTATCTTCGTATAGCAAATTTCTCCCCATAAGTACAGCAAATATACTTATGCGTAGTGGAAAAATTGGCGCATAGATGGCCAATCAAAATCAAGCCGATATTCCACAGCATAGAAGGTGCTTTATGTGTCCTTCAAATATTAATAGCAAAAGTATGTTAATGTGTGTAAAATCCAAAAATAATATTTGTAATGAACATTCTGTTAGAGTTTATACTGCCTGTAACAATTAAAAAATACTTTTAAACAATATAGATAATTGTTTAGAAATATTATTTTAGGTTGTTTGTCAATAAAAACTGTATATTTGGCCAGGTAATAAATTAAGTAACAATAAAATGACATTAAACACTCTTTTCTTCTTTCTATTTTTGTGTGAAAGTGTAAAAATTTTTAGGCGTGCATCCTAGGGTTAATTGTGATAAGTATAAATTGCAAATTATGTGACATATCTTAACTGAATAACATTTAAGCATAAATATTGCAAGTAATAATTTTTTAATGTTTAAAACACTTTTTATTTCAACATTAAAGATGCTTATTGTTATGAGCACTAATGTGTATTATATATTTGCAGATGATGTTTGCGTTTAAAACACCTTTAAATTCCAAAAACACGATAAAATAATTCAATAAACTTCAGAAATGCATTCAAATTACGCGCCGGTAACGCTTAACGCCCTCTAAGAGTTGATGTCGGTACTTCTAGCATTATCCCCCACCACCGTCGCGAATGTATATCATTAAGCTTTTTCTCTCCTTGGTATATATTAACTCTGGCATGGATTTTTGCAGATAATTTATTTTCATTTTAATCAAAAATGATTACGGTATTTTACGCTTTTCTGTAAAACCGCATGAATGTCAAGTCTTAAAGTGAATAAATGTTATAAGAAAAGGGAAAAGGGATTCAAAGTGCTTACGGTTTTTCGCCAATGTGCATAATTTTCAGGTTTAAAATAAAGAGGACTTGAATCAACTGTCAATATCTTTCACTTAAAAGAATGAACTGCTTTAACGAAAAATATATTATTTACGAAGAAATGCGTTGGTTCAAAATTATATTCCTTTTCAAGGAAATACCAAATCGTGTTGGCCATATAGAAAACGCAAAAACTTTTGGTTTAATGCAATCCCTTTAAAATGAAAAGGATACTTCTATCAGGGTAGTGTTGTTGTTTTATTTTATGTATGAAGAATAAATAAAATTAGAACAGCTGAGAAAGGATGGACATGAAAGCCGGGTTCAGCCTCTACGAGGGATCATGGAGCTGCGTGAAGACGGCACAGCTATTAGAACTGAAAAGACGTAGAGGCTACCTTTTCCAAACTCGGAAAGATAATAACAATCTATCAGCAACAAGGCTGTTTCTCAGGTATTGCTGCCAGAATAAAGTATTCGTGGTTTTCCTTGATCCTCAACGAATGCTGAGAGATAACTAAGTTGCTTTGCGGACGAAAACTAACTAACAACTGATAGCTGAGCGATTTATTACATTTTTGTTATTATTATTAACAACGATAGGGAAATTATTTAATTAAAGTAAGAACACTACAATTATTATGGAATGGAACTATTACATGAAGTTAGAATAGGTAGTCTCGTATAGTGAATACCTTCAGGTGGAGCATGGGTTTAGGATGAGTTGTAATTATTTAACTTTTCATAAACAAAGTGTACAAGAGCGAAATCGAAAAGGATATTGTATTTAAAAGACATTTTAAGATGTTGGGTATTGCGTTTTAGTAGGCACCAAATATCCGTTTCTTAACGAGGACTCTAATGGAGAAAACTACGTTTCGAGATATAGGCAAATTCCTCGTTTTCTGTTGCTCAACTCTTCGTTAGAAGAATCTTTTGGTGATTACTGCTGTGTTTTTATTGATATATTTAAAAGAATTATTTGATGATCAGCATTTATTGAAATTATATTAGACATCTCTATCTTATGTTTTGACTATTTGATTCCAAGACAGGTGTACATGGTATTATTTTTCTCAATAGTAGAGAGTATTACGTCACCAAAACTTGCGCAAAGTGTAGTGTCTATCACGACCAATCAGGTTGTCATTATTTTTTTTTTTGTACAAAAGCCGATTACCATTTCTCATTCATTGCTCGTTTGATACGTACTCTTTACTATTGCAACGAGCTTTAATACAGTACGTTCTATATTTTAAACATGAGGTTGTAGTTTTCTAAAATTTGCTTACCCACTCCTTGTACATCTGCTATAGCTGGAAGGTTTTCAGTTCCTGCTAGGGTAAATGCGACAATTGCTACTTCTTCTGTAGCGCAACCTGCTGCTAGGTCAAAATCGACTATTGGGTCTTCTAGATTGTTTTTCAACTCTCCCGTTGCACTGTACTGGGCTCGGTACTTCAAAGAACAAATCTCATGCTTGGGATGAGGGGTCCAAGTTGCAATGAATTGATTAGTCCCGTCTGGATAGTCTACTTGGAGACCCTCAACTTTTGCGTCTAAATAAAGTATAAGATTAATTAATTAATTGATAACTTCAAGTTTTGGTAAAGAAAGGCGTAGTAGAAAATTGGGATCAGCAGGTAGTTCTTTCAAAAGACAACATTTTCAAAAACAAATTACGAGTTCACGTGTTCTTATTAGAGGGTCTGTTCTAGGTTCGAGTGATGATTGGATTATTATCGGAATAATTACCAAAATATACAAGTGATAGTCGGGAAGTCTCATTTACGCGTGTATGCATATTTGCTGTGCCTTAACCACATCCAAAAGAAATTAAAACTGTATATACCCATACCTTCTAGATCTGTTTTCAGAAATTTTAATGCAACTTTCTGAACATTAAATATGTAAAACAAAATAATAGTTATAACAACAATATTTACTGATAACGGTAATTTATTGCAGTGTTAATGCCATAACCTACCAAATGAAATCTTTCGGCCATTTTGATAAAAAAAAAAACTAGTAATTTAAAAGGAAACTGTTGGAGATGGATAGAGAGAAAATTGCAGCAAATCTGTGTAAAATTTAATTCTCCACCCAACATTATAAAAATATTTATTTGATGTTTTATTGATGATTAAAGTTGTACTATTTTGTAGATTATATTCGACAAGAAAATACCACTTCATGACCATTACCACGATCTGTAACGCTGTAGCTCTTTCGAACGTAGATTTTACCCTAGAGGCGTTGCTTTTGTTAATTTTATTTTTACATGCAAGAAAGAGACATTGCTTGCTATAAGGCTGCGCTGGACATTGTAGTTATTTATTACGTATTAATAGTTCTCAAAAATATATACGATTTATTACTACGTGTTTCGGTCTTTCAGGCATCCTCAGGCAATAATATCCTCGAATCTATTAGAAGATAAAACCAACCACACTCATATTGCATCTATCTGTCATTAGCGTTATGTGATGGGAAAGATTAATCCAAGATTATTCACAGTAAAATTAATGAAGTTTATAGTGTAATGTATGCACGACTTAAATTAATCTTTTCCATAAAATAACGTTAATGACACAAGGCAATATGGGTATGGTTGGTTTTATGTTCTACTAGATTCGAGGATATTATGAGCTGAGGATGGTCTAAAGGACCGAAACATGTAGTAATAAATCATATATATTTTTAAGGTTGGAAAGAACTTTTAATTCGTAATCAATACCTATACGACCAATCATAGACTTACAATCAAATTTTAATTATTGATTCTTTGCGGTGTATCATTATTGTGTACAGTTCAATTTTCAGTATAACGTTTACTGGAATGTATTATTTTTACCATATCTGCACAGTAGTTTTTCGATTGTTATTCACATGCCTAAACGGAACGATGACATTACCAACACGTTTTCTTAATATCAGGAATCGTGCTGGCCATTCATTTGATTCTTGCCTCCCTATCCATTGATTTGAAATATTAGGTTGAGGTACTGCTGGCCATTGATTTGGTAATGGAGTGGTGCTCCATCTTCCATATTGTATTCGCTGCAACTTGTGGGTTTGCTGGATCAGGATATAACTTTGTCAAAGTTGGTACGACATTATTTTGGAGTAGTGCTAAATAATTATCGCCATTCAAATTGTCATCAATAAAAAATGGACCTACGATATGATCTTCAACAATTCTTGCCCAAACATTAACCTTTACAGAGTATTGCGTATGTTCTTTTGACGAGTAGCATGACCGTGTAATGTAAAGGTGGATTCATCAGAAAACAAAACATGTTCTAATTGGATCTCATTGTTATCTAACATTGCCATCATTTGTTCACAAAAATACGTTCTCCTATCAAAATCGCTCCTGAGTTGGTATTATTTTAAAGGGATGCATTTTATTTTCTTTTAATGTGCGAATAATCGATGAATGGCTAACATCGAAGATTGTGGCTGCTTGTCGACTAGTAGTATATTGGTTTTCCTCAAGCTCAAGCAAAATATCCAATTTGTTATCATCACTTATTTGCAGTTACTTTTTGCCAGTTTTATGACTGTGTTGAGAAAAATTTTTGAAATTTATGGAATATGTCTACTGTAAATATTATATGGCATTCCGTCAATAACTGTATAACTGACAAGACATGGAAGTGTAAAGTAAATAATTTAGGCATAACTGAATTTGAATAGACTTTTTAGACAATGGAAATAAATACGATAGCATAGGCATATAAATTACGTTATAGGAAAATCATGCCACTAACAAGGGAACCTCGCGAACTGTAAATCGCAGCTTTTAATGAAGCTTTGTCAGTTTATAGACTCCATGGAGTGTTACTCAAAGACGCTTTCCATTGCTGCGGAACTTCAACTTTAGGAATAGGGATAATATAATCTTACATACATCCAAACGCGTATAACTCGAAAACTATCACATATAACCATTTAGCGCCTGGTATAAGTTTATACTGATTTTCGACATAACAGTATACAGAGTATCTCCTTAGAATAAGGAAATATGCTAAAATTTATATTTTTGTGGACACCCTGTATAACTTTAAATTAGCTTTCTATAGACTATTTGATCATAAAAAAGGCCATTATAACCGATTTCTGAAATTCGATAAAATAAGCACAACATACGTCATTACACGTTTATTGGAACACCCTGTATATAAATATCTATACCAATCGAAAGGGCTGACTAAACGGTACAAGTCCGTCATTGAAACTTTTTTTCTATCTCTTACCGTTTAAAAGTTATTCAGAAAAAACCAAATTTGGGCCAAATTGCAAGGGTGAATTGCACCCCCCTAAAGTTAAAGTTCCGCAGCAATGAAAAGCGTCCTTGAGTAACACTCCATTGAGTCTACAAACTGAGTTTCATCAAAATCTGCGATTTACAGTTCGCGAGGTTCCCTTGTAAGTGATAAGTTGATAATCAACAAGTAGTACCGCAGACAATTATTGTACCCTACATAAATGATTACTTACGAGTAAGTATTTTACCTACTCGCATTGTCGGATAAGCTACTCGCCGATTGTTAAGATAATACATTTTTATGTACTTGCGAGGTGTCGAATATATTTATAACGTATGGATTTTGTTTGAGTCAATAAGTTGTGCTCCAAACTACTTATCGCTAACTAGTAGCTTGAAATGTGTTTGTCATACATTGTCTTAGAGCTGGCTAGCAATTCGTATTAAAAAAAAAAAAACAAATGGGGATTCAGAAAATCGGTAAGAAAATCAAAAATACTGCTAAATGAAAAAGTTGACACTTAAAAAAAGTGATTTTAAATGCAAGTGCACCTTAGAAGGCTTTACATAAATTGATACGAGAAGTGCAATTTAGTGTAAATTTATAAAGACGAAAATTATTGATATGCTGAAAATAAAAAAATACTGTGTATAAATTTAAGCTTTTAAAATATGTTCAAGGGTGCTGCAAGTTATACCAAACGTTAAAAATAAAACACTAAGCTGATGTCTCAATTTATATAACAATATCATTTTTGAAAGTTGTAGCAGACTTTGTATACACAAAAACATTATAAAAACCAGTAAAATACTTATATAAAGATAGATATACAATAAATAAAAGTGCGTTTTCATCGATTTCGTCGATTATCCGATCAAAGCGGATAATGGATCAAGACGATTAATCGCTCACGACAATTAACCGGTGATGTCGGTTAACCGATTACGACAATTAACCGGTCATGTACGTCACGACGATTATAACTAGTTATACCGGTTATCCAGTTATGTACATACATACGATTTACCGGTTATGAAATCAGTTCGGTTGCACAGCACTAGTCTGTATCCTATAAAAACATCTAAATTTACCCACGTTACGATGATTTTTGTTTGACAATTTCCACTTACTTCAGATGTTTATGTTTATCTTTCATTTAGTTATTCTTTTAATTAACAAAGATGGCTTGAAGACGGCCAAAGGTCTACAGGAACGGTTGAAATTTCATATAATTTAGTGGTTCGAAAATAATAAACTGCTCATTCAGCCGTTATTTTGACTTCTGATCTTTAAAGCCTATGGCTAATCATCATTACCTAAAATTTAGGTAATGGTCATTAGCCATATTTTTTAGAATACGTACCATCTATAAAATCGTCGAACTGATACTTGTTGCTCTCCTTTACGGTGTTACCGTCGCTGGGATCCTTTACTAGCGTTGTCACACTGGCTGTGTAAGTAAAACAGTAGTCGTTTACGCCAATCGAGAAACTTATATCTGATGTTTCTTCTGGTGTAGGTGGAGAATCCCCATCTGTTACAAAATCGACAGCATATTCTATGGAACATCTGCCAATCTTGGGTACTGCTTTCCAAGAAATACCAGTTGCGCTGGTTTCTGGTTCTGTTATTTGAGCCACCTGATCGGGATCTGCCAAGAAGAGAAAAATTGAAATTTTCACAACCAATATCAACGACTACATACATCCTTTCGCCACAACCGCTGTATCACCTACGCCATCTGTACCGTCAATGTATGCAACTACCTCAACTATACCCGAAGCGCAGTAAGCCAAATTCATCGTGATTTCAGTGTCAACGACATCTGTTTTTCTATCATATTCTTCATCTGGATCGACGAGAGTATATGTTACTCTGTACTGGGACTGACATGTTGCAGGTTTGTCTTGTTGCCAGGTGACAGAAAACTGACCAGGGGTCGCGGATGGATTCACTACCACATCTGTGACTGGTGGTACTAAAAAATTAATAGAATTTTGCTAGTTTTGCATAATGAAGTAAAAAGCAACAAAAAAGCAATTATAGCCGATATTTTGTTCAACATTGTTATTCAGTTTCTGTAAATATGCAAGCGACTACTTGATGTACTTGAATTAAGAAGTATTTTGTAAAGGATCTAGTTAGATACGTGTGGTGAAATGGGCGTACAGAAGAGATTTTTGAATACAGTTAATAGGTAAACCATAAGAAGGTAATATAGGAGTATTTTACCACTTGACTCGTAGAAAAGGATACCCCAAGCAGTCCTTTCTTAAGTTATTTTCTTTTTAACTATTCTAGTAAAGAATAGTTAAAAAAATGGGGCTGCCGTCATCTATCTAGACCAATGTCTGATTCCCATTATGCGACTCAAGATTATTGCATCTGATATACTGTGATTCAATAGACAAAGTATATCAGATGCAACATTCTTGAGTTGTACAGTGGTGCCCAATTTCACAAGAGATAAATAGGTGTTTCATCCTCTTTCTCACAAAATCTATCACTCTATCTAAATTCAGATTCCTTTAATCCAAGCTTACTCAGGTGTTCCTTTAGTTTATAATGGTCGGAAAGAATATCTGTTATATACGGATATTGTTGTTACTCAAGTTGACGCTTCTGTAAATTTCTTCTGGTTATAAGCTCATAGAAGAACTTTAGCTTGCCGCTTTCGCTGGAGGTTCTTTAAAATAGTTGTATTTTCTCCCTTTCACTTCTTAGTGTTTTAGTATTGCACTGCTACTAAGGATTAAGAAAGGTGTTTCTTCATTCTTTTTGCAAGATTATCTGTTATTTCCTGTTTCTCATAAAATCTACAATCAGGTTCCTTTGCTAATACAAGCTTACTCAATGTCCTTTTAGTTCACAATGGCCTCAAAAAATTTCTGTTATATAAGGATATCGTTATTACTCAAGTTGATGCTTGTGCAAATTTCTTCTGGTTATAAGTTCTCCTGCTGTCAGGCACGCAAAGCCATCTCCAGGCTGTCGTCCAGGACAGCAAGATACTGTCTGCAGCTCTCTCGCAGTAAACTACACCAAGTTGTAAGACTATTGACTGGTCACTGGAAACTTAATAAACCCATGCACCGCATAGGACTGACTAGCAGCCCACTCTGCCATGCATGTTACCTAGAGGAGGAGACATCGGAGCACATCCTATGTGACTGTCTGGAGCTTGCCCAACTTAAAGGTTCCATCCTGGGGGAGTTCTGGCCCAGTATGGCCAGCTTTGGCGGCACCTCACATGCTACACTGCTCGAGCTCATTCTTCGTTTGGGTTGGCTCTATTAGGCTGCGGGTGAGTGATCCTGCTTAGGGAAGGAAGCACAATGGGTCCGGTTAGAGTGGTCTAAGTGCGCGTGGGTATCCACCCTTCCCAACCAACAATCCAGAAGTTTTCAGAAGAGTTTTAGCTTGCCTCATTCCCTTTTCGGTGTTTTAGTATTGTGTTTTATCATTGCACTACTAGTAAGGATTAAGAAAGGTGTTCCATCACCTTTTTTGCAAGATTACCTATTATTTCCTCTCCTTCGACTTCTGTGTGTCCTAGGGTTATGTCGCTCCTTTTACGAGCCTACTTCTTTTAATTTCCCTAGGTACTGCCACAGCTTTTCAGAGCTGATTACATATGAGCTAGGTACTTGGATGATTGCTTGACCATCAGACGTTATAATAGTCTCTTGCTTTCGGTAACTACTGAACTGGGCTACATTTTTCAATGGCGTGTTCCTTCCTGAAGGTGCTCTAGTATTTTTCCAAGCTTTCGAAATACTTGGATCTAAGCCTATATATTCTTATTTTATATTTCTTTCTGCCATTTAGGAGCTATCCCTGTACCATTTAATGGCATTTATATTAAGTTTCAAGTTTGCTCTTTTTACCTAGCTTTGTGGTAAACTCGTTTACAAAGTTGATTTTTTTTGGACATTGGTCATTTCAAGTCCGTTATTTGCAGGAGATTGAGAACTATGACTAATCGCTCCTTTTTTAATCACTCCCTCCACCACAGTATGAAGAGAAGTAAAAACCAGCACTACTTCAAATACATGCTAGAACACAGCCACATTCTGTTTAAGGTACCAATTCTGGGTCGCATGACATAATTTTAAAAAATTTAAATCGAAGAAATAGAATTTTATGGGGCAATGAATCGAAATTGTCATTATTAGTTTTTCGAAACGGATGAGAACAGAATAGATTTAAAACAATTTGGTTGGTGAATGTATGGTGTGGTGTATTATATGGGTGTTTGATTGGTTCACATCGTTTGGATGGTATACTGACTTCGATGAGATATTTAGCCTTTTTGGATAATATGTGCCCGAATCCTGTTTGAAGGCGTTCCGTTAAATGGAAGACCAACAGCGTGATGGCAAGAAGATGGCGCTACTCTACATTCTCATCGCGAAGTTTGAGAATACCTAAATCATTGGCTCGAGCGATCATCAAATTTAATTCCCTGGGGATATTTGAAAGGTATCATTTATTCGACGCCACTTAGAGATTTAGATGGCTTAAAAAAATAATTACAGCAAGCATGTCGAACTCTAATCCCACAAATGATTAGGAGGGCGTGTAACAGAAATCTAGTATCCAGATTGAAAACTGTGTTGTAGCAATTAAAGAACATATAATATTATATTACATGTGTGTCAGAAACATTGTTATTTAGTGTATGCATCGTATTAATTTATTGTTTTACGTTCGTAAAATCATTATGCTCATGTCACTGACCCTTCAAAATTTATTATTCTGAATACAAAAAAATACATGTGAGAATTGCATGAAAATGGTAATCAACAGCAAAACGTTGTAATTTATTTAAATAACCATTAACAGATGCCTTAATAGAAATTGTATTTCTATTGGACGTAAAATTCCCAAGATGAAAATTTACAATTAAATTCATTATGCAACAATAAGGTCAACTTAAAAAAAAAGATTGACACATGTGAAAAAGAGAAGGAAAATAATTAAGTGATACCACTCCAGCAGCAGTGTTCAAGAATTAGTTGGGCGTTTTATATCTGCTTTTCAAAATAGGCCAGTGTTAACTGTAGCAACAATCTTAAATATTACGTGCAAGTGTGAATCCGTGTATTGTGAATACCAACTGTCAAAATGTAATGACACACAATTTTCCTCTTTAGCAGGAATGATGTTTATTCCTTGAAAGTGAACTGTTGAATGGCGAACGTGGGATCTTCTCATGGTTTATATAAAAGCCGCATTCAAAATGATACTCTTCTATACCTTCATAATTCCTCCGCCAATTTATACACACTTTTAAATATCAAATATATTCGATAAAAATTATTAAGTATAGTTATTAGTATTCGATAATTCAGTATGTTTGTATATGTTTTGCAATACGTACTTTTTGTATGCTTGTAAGTGGTAGGTTCGCCTTGAACGGCATCGTCGCCCATGACTGCTCTTATGGTTGCTGTAAAGGTGAAGCAGAAGGCATCCTTGTCAACCGTATAGCTTGGGCCATCTACTGGATACACCTGGGGTTCAGGCTTCGAATCGCTGACAATAGTTACTTCGTACTTTACAGGACACTCGCCATTTGCGGTTACTGGGTTCCATGTAATATCAAGAGTGTTTTCATTCAATTCTACACCTGTGACAGCAGGCAATGTAGACGGATCTGCAAAAAAAAAGAAAGCTGATTATTTACAATAATTTTGAACGCGTACATTCATGTTGTTTCATAGTCGCTGGAGGTGTTGCTACGGATTCAATGGTCATCTCCCCTTCTTCTGTCGCTGTTTTAATTAGAATATCGGTAACTATTTATTAGGGTTATGAAACGTTTTCCTGGGAAGTAAAAATACTGATAACGGATTGATAATTCCGATCGTCTGATGTTCTTCCACGCAAACCTTCACTTGGTACCAGGCAGAAACCACTTTCTTCTTAGGTGTCTATTTTAATTCAGTAAGTTTTCAATTTATTATTGTTTAAATTTACTGTGGTCAGGTATAAAGATTTATTGAAGCCAAGAGAAGAAGGTTTTCGACCCCTACCGTGAGGACTTTGTCTACAATTAAGGAGAAGGGGTTGGAAATTTTGGCAAAGTTGCTGAATCTGTTGAAATGACGTTGGAGATTTCTTTATTAAAAGACGAAAGAAAGCACATTCATTTCTTTTACCCCAAACGCAGAGAAAACTTGAGGAATATTTCTAAACCTCTTCGAATCTTCCGTTTCGGAAATTATTGTATCATTGATAATATAGTTATCATATTAGATGTAATAGTTATTAAACTTTTGTAATCGAACAAATTATTGGAAAATATATTTTTTTTATTATTGTTAAAATTATTAAAATTTAAGATTTTAAAACGCTAAGAAATATTGTTATAATAGTATTTACATATGCATTCAGAAAGACAACAGCCATTTGGCACCATTTTTACAGATTTTGTTAAAAGGTTAGGCATGTAACTTGAAATAAAATCAAGAGAAAATCTAACAACCGAAAAATTTCATATAATTTTTTTATTTCTAACAATGAGATTGAAATAAGGATAACAATAGCAGTAATAATAGAAAAGAATTGCGTGTTTTTTTTTTGTATTTTGAATGGCTTTTTTATGATAACTTTTCCATCTAGAAGTTCTTCGAGTTGCGAAATATTTTTTTTAACCACTTATAAAAAATAATTCAAACGACTAGGTCAGCACTAGATCACGCCGTATAGGGTATGTTACAGCAAATTCTCTACCCAATAATATAAAAATATACAAGGTGTATTTGAAAAGAATGAGTTCTGCTACGTTCAAAATTCCGATATGTCTTTAAATTTTTAGACACCTGTATAATACGACCGGAACGTTTTGGTAAATTTTGATGAAATAATGTTAGTACTTGGTAGTGTTAAAATGAGGGATATCTGGCACTTAAAGCAAGTGATAATTAATCAATTACATACAACAGTTAGATGTCAAATTTTACAAAAATCGTAACATTTGAGAAACAATTGAAGTTAGATGTAGGAAATCTTTAGTTGTAACCGTCATAGATTTCATGCTGAATTCAAAAATTTAATAATATATATGGTGTTTTATTTATAATAAGGAAGTTCATAAATGTTGAGTGCTGAAAATATTCATTGAGCCAGAAAAACTCCAGTCCCCAGAAAATCCTCAATATAATAGCATAATTCTATCTCATTTAGGTGCTCACTAAAGAAAATTATCACGTTTAAATGTTTACAAATAGAACAAGAACATTTAAGGTTTGTGAAAAGATATAATGAACGTTCGAAACATCAGTACATAGATTGTGGAGTACTACAAGGATCTAAGGTGGGTCCGATAATGTTCCTTAGATATGTCAATGATTTATGCACTAATCTTCAGATGTGCCAAATAATTATGTTTGCCGATGATACTACCCTAGTATTTAAAGCAAAAACAGCAAAAGATTTGGCTGAGTTGGAGTCGGTGGGCATATCGGATGCGGAAAAATTATTTAGAGCTAATAAATTAAAACTAGATGATAACAAAATACAGAATATCGTATTTGAGACGAGATCAGAGCGGACAAGGTCTGCAGAAATGGTAGGTGTGCACATAGACTCTAACTTAAACCGGAGCACACATATAAATTTCTTATGTAATGAATTAAACACGACCGTTTACCAAATCCGGAGAACACTAACCCTAACAGATACAGATACTGCTAAATTAATATATTACTCAGATTTTTATTCCCTAGTTAATAATAATATTTTATTATGGGGTGGCACAGAATGCAGTGAAAGAATTTTTAAAATATAAAAAAAAAATGTGTGAGAGCTATATTAAAAGTTAGTAGCAGAGGACACTGCAAACCTTACTTTACATCTTTAAAAATATTAACTATTCCGTCATTGTACAATTACAACTGTTTAGTTTTTGCAAAAAATAATTTAGAATTATTATTATATTTATAATTATTCAACAAGAAGCAATTCAACTTTAACTATTTCTTATTACGGAATATCTTTAACGCAGCAGTCTGTTAAATTGCAAGCAATAAAATTTTATAATAATCTGCAGTATGAAATCAAAATATTATCTATCAAACAGTTCAAAAAAAGAAATAAAACAAATGTTAATAAGCAAGGCTTTTCATAAAATAGAAGCGTTTCTTTCATTGTATAATATAATAATTAAGTAGTATTGATATTATTATAAAATAATTGTTCATATTTCATTTTTCTTTATTTTGTGTTGACCTTCCTAATTATATACATAGCAGTTGTCAATTTGGAAATAAAGGTTATTATTATTATAAACTCAAGCAATTTTATTTTAGAACAAAATAAAATAGAACATATAGGTGTTAATGGTATAATCGCAGGAAAAGATTAATATTATTATTTCATTTCAATTCTTATTAAGTCTGCAATATTCAAAATTTTTAATAACCATATGTTGAATCCCAGATAGCAGAGTCACCTAAAAAGACGTTCAATTAAACGTCATTTTACATCACTCTGCTACCTGGGATATATAACAGTCCTATTGGTTTTACTTTTATTTTTGACAATTTTATATGACCAAAGTTTGCCCTACCATAACATTTTTGCAATTAATTTGATTAATTTTACTTATATTTACAGCACATTTGATTTCGGAAGCTATTGTATAACAAAAATCGTTATTTATTCCATATAAATCTTTTCCTTTTTTTAATATTAATGCCATTATGGGTAATAAAGAAACACGTTCCATCTCCTTCTATCAACCGTTAAAACTGCTGAAATGAAAAATTATTTCAATTTTAGTTGTGTTGTGGGACATTTTAACAACGAACTATATACAACACTAAAATGCAAGCTGTGTGCTCAAAAAAGAGGGCTAGGCAGCCGATCGCCATCTTTAAATGTGGCAGAATCCAAACGATGGCAATGCATCTATACGAAGATTCGATTTTCACATCTGTATCATGCTGCTTTTAATGAGAAAATAGTTCATAAAACATTCTTATTTTTCTATACTTGATAATGGTCTGCAAATAGTACTTCCAATTGTAAAGATTGCTTGTGAAAGCTTTTTACAGTATGGAATAATTAAAGAATTAATGCATTTTTGCTAATAACTGTGATAATTAACAGGAATTTTTCCCAAGAAACATTTTCTCCTTGCCCAGGATTCGAACACTTCTACACACTGTTGGGAAAAATTCCTTTTAATTATTAGTTATTAGCAGAAATACATTAATCCGTTAAGTACTTCCAGTTCACAAGTTATCAATTATTTCTTATTGCTAGTACATATTAAGAAAATGATATCGATCTTTGTAACAGATTTGCATGATTTGAAATGTTGGATATCCTTTCTCAGACATCCAACATGGCAATAATCTTAAAATAGATTCTGATATAAAAAATGCTTAATGAAATCAGAAAAAATAGCTATTTTTGACTGCACCAAACTTCAATGTGGCTGTGAGGAAAAGTAAAAAATAATAGAAATTCTATACAAACAATTCTTTGAGTACAGACAGATAGATGTTTGATACAAAATGGCTTCGAGAATGTGTTTTTAGGTTCTATATACAAGATTAAACAAAAAAGCTGGAGGCAAAAGTAGAATGAGAAGCTTTTTTCGTTCCTTTAAAACTCATCTTCATGTTTATGGGTAACACAAAATTAGCAACTTTACCAAATATCATTGTACCTGAAGAAAAGAGACGGAATTTTAATTTGTTCTACACTGGGAGAAAGAAATGATTCAATTAACCGTTTATCGGCTATATTTATTATTTTATTATTATTTAAATAAGAGCTATGAGAGAAAAATAAGAGAAAAATTAAGTAATCATAACAGCTACTTGCAATTATATTACCGAACAGTTGCTGAATCACCTAGATTTTAGCTTATTTATATATTCACTTTCGGTGTGTTAACATTTTTAAATTAGATGATATATAAATAGTTAATTTAAATAAAAGAATATTTAAAGTGACTAAACTTTAGTTACTATACGTTGAACTAATAACGTGTATACAAAACCCCTAGTAGTATAGATACTTTATCCATACTATAACAATCCACCTACAAAATAGAAGGGTTGTCTATATTAGCTGAAGAATGTTCAGAAAGAAATGTAATAAGAATTATAATTTGCTGAATTCTAGCTTAACAGCAATGTTCCATCGACGTTTAACTTGTACGAAAAGACAGAAGACGACATTAAGAAGTTACTTCTTACAAAAGTGATGAATGATTTATGTGGCAAACTTCTTTTATAGTAGAAGAAATAACATTAAAATTACGAATATTGTAACTGGTGATATATGCTATATAAGTATCCACTTGCACTTATGTCATAATGGACATAATTAATGGTGAGATTCTATATTTTACTACACACTGACCGTAAGCTCATCTGTAAGTCTGTAATTATCTACAACATGTACTTATATGCTTACAGATAATCTTGTAGGCGCTACAGATAAGCATAGAATCTCAACATTAGTTGTAAATTACGATATTGGTGTGGTTAAACCATTATTATGGTTTATTAAATTAATTAACTAATTAAACTATTAAATTATTTAAAAGTGGGAAAACACCAGAAGAAAATGCGCTAACGGCGGAGATGTTGCAGAAACCAAGAGATAATCTAGAAGAGGAATTTATAAAATAATAGTGGGGGTATGGACAAAAGAGATCATGCCAAAAAGATGGAATGCAGCATTAATCTGCCCAATATTAAAAAAAAGGAGATCCATTAGAATGTGAGAATTATCGGGGAATAGCACTATTAGATATTGCTTATAAGACGCTGGCAGCGGGTGTAAAAAACAGGATTAACGACATAATAGAAGCAAAGTTGGGAGAATACCAATGTGCGTTTCGGAAAGGTAGATCAGTTGCAGACCAAACTTTTATATTGAAACAAATCATGGACAATAGTATAGATCAGAAATAGCCACTGCATCTGCTCTTCATAGACTTTCAGCAAGTATATGGCAAAATAAAAAGAACAAAAGTATATGAAGCACCGAAGGAGCTAGGCATTCAGGAAAAGTTGGTAAGGCTAGTGCAAATGACGCTAAGGGAGATTATAAGGTGCATGGACATATATCGGAGAGTTGGATAGTTAAAAAAGGACTAAGACAAGGAGACCCTCTGTGAACGTTGCTCTTCAAGAGAAAAACAGGTCGAACCATATACAAGCAACACGTACAAATTTTGGAATATGCGGATGATTTGGTAATTTTAACCAGAAACAAGAGAAAATTAAGGGATGTAGTAAAAATAATGGAGCAAAGAGCAAAAGAGAGAGCAAGAGAGAGGTGAAACCCAAAGCCCACAAAATGGATCGCTTGAATTTATAGCAGAAGATTGGAGACAATACAAATATGAAGAAGTTGGGCAATTTAACTATCTGGGAGTAACCATTACAAATAAATCAGAAGAAAAAATGGCAATACAGGAAAGAATATCAAAAGGGATGAGATGTTCAGCAGGGGTGGGAAGAATGTTTAGATCGAAGTGGATAACGAGAAAAGTAAAAGTAAACATCTACAAAACAATTGCCTGGCCAGTGGTGATATGTATGGTAGTGAACTACGGAAGATTAACCAAAGGGAGGTGGAAGCAGTGACAGTATGGGAGAGGAGGGTATTGAGGAGAATATATGGAGGGGTGAGAGAGAATAACCAGTGGAGACGAAGAACTAATAAAGAACTCATGCAAATATATGGACAACCCTCAAATGTTAAAGTGATAATGGCCCAAAGAATGAGATGGCTGGGACATGTCGCCAGGCTACTAGACTCGAGGCCAACAAATCGAAGATCGAGGGGAAAACCAAGAACGAAATGGCTCAAAGCGTTGGAAAGAGATCTGATGGAAGTGGGGGTCAGAGGTTGGAAGAGATTGGTATGGAATAGAACAGAATGGAGAAGAATTTGCAACAAAGCCATGGGCACAAGATGCCTGCAGAGCTGAACATACATACAATTGTTTAGCTAATTTTTGACTAAACGAATTAGATATTACATCTAATCTTTGTTTAGTTTTATCACATTATTTTTCCCTGTGTGTGGTTAGATCAATGCCTGATATAATTTTTTTCATTTCTCTCAGTGTATAAACAAGCATAAAAATAGTAATACGTTTATTCCTTTGAAATGCTTGTATCTTTCTAACATTTAAAGTTAGTGACGTAGAATAAATTTTGTTCGAACGAGAAAAGTTTAGAGATTTAAGAAACAAAATTTCACAAATCTCTTTTCTTCGACCATGAGCACAAATTTAAACATACCCCCTATATCCAACAATAAATCCCCAATGGTAGGATCGAAAACCAATCAGCCTGTATAAAAAAAAAAAAAAATATAATTAGAAAATTACAAAATCATTGTTAACAAATAGAAGTCGTTGCATGTACAAACATATTAGTCCAAACCACTGCCTTGACACTTACACCTATCGTTAAAAAGGGATGAATGGTAAGATCTTATATTATAAATCTGTAGCTACATCATATATTTTAGTTACTAATTTACCACCTTGTTGTACTTTTCGAAGTTCACCCACTTGCTTGAGTATTTAATTTCAAGATGACAACAAAAAGGCGATTATTTTGAATTAGATCTCTTAATTGTATACACTATCTCGACCAAAGCCTTCTTTAAGCTGCTAAATTGATATAAAATTTTCAAAAAAAAAAAATATCGAACAGTCTGAAGAAGTCCAATTTTGGTTGAAACGTTGTGGGCAACAATTATATTAAATAAAATAAAAAAATCTGATTCAAAACAGTTGCCTTTCTGTTTTGTTTCCATGAAATAGATTTATTCGGATCTCTTTTACTTGCTTTCTTACCAGTTGGTACCTATCAATAAGCTATGTTTTAAATAAGATAAAATAAACAAGTTTTCATAGACAAATTTATTGCACCTCACAACTCCGTGATTTTACAAAATGGATATGCAATAGGAAACCAATTTTTATTACAGATGTTAGAGTAACGTATGTTATAATTCAGTACATTATGTATCTTAAACAATCACTAGCGACTTTATAATACGTTTCTCAATTTACTTACAATCGCCGGGTACAGGTTTAGTAGCTGGTTCAGTCTTAAATTCGCCCTCGACCGCAATAATTTCGATTTGACCAGTAATACAACCTTCTGGTGATTCTAATGTGACTGTGGGCACCTGGACTGTATCCGTGACAGTGTCCTTGCCTTCCACAGTATATGTGTACTCATAGTCCAGATCACAGGATTCATCTTTAGGATGCTTCCAAGTAGCGATAAAATTACCTGGAGGGTCTGGTGTTATTGTGATATCTGTAACTGGGTCCCCTAAATAACAAAGAGGATAATTTCAATTTTGTATAAAGAAATGTAACAAAAAAGATTGCATTTAAGAGATCTCTTGATCTTTGTACACACTAAAAAATTTAGGTAATTTTTCTTGGTAAAAAATTACTTTTTCTTAATAATTTTCCGCACCGAATGGGGGTAATTGTACAGAAACTTAAAGAAAATGTCGAAATATTTGTAATTTTCCCATAATACAATTATTTTACATGAATATTAATGGGAAAATTTCTGTTTCTTAGAAAAAAAATCGCAATATTGTAATATTACTGAGAAAAGCATCAATATCCCTTAGGAACTTAAAATTTCTTAGAATTCAGAGAGTTACTGCTATAGATAAGGTAATTTTCAAGTAGTAAGAAACTAAGCAAGGCGCGCATGCGTAAACTTAGTAGTTCTGAACTGACATCACATCATCGGTCACACGTAGTTCTATTTTCTTGTTGTTTTGGAACTGTTATATTGATAGTAGTAAGTGGTATTAATTCATATTTAAAAGTCTATTTGTTGTTCTTTTAATGTTTTAAAGTCAGTTACGTATTCTGCTACAATTTGAAAATGGAATATCCGAAACAACTGATATGCACGTTGGAACTAATTCACCGTCATCTGTTAAAAGCTCATCCAGATGTTGGATGGACAAACTCTTCACTTTCACATCAAGAAAATAAAAAAGTTATTACCTTTATAAGAATAATGGGTTTCTACAGAGGATGACTAAGATAAGTAAGCAATAATAAGTAGTATTTTATCCTAATAAATAGATTATAAAACAAATAGCGAGAGAATGCGGAAACGTTCATAAGTGCGTTAAAACAAACGCATTAAATAAATTTATTTATCAATTATTTAAACAAGTCATAATTGATTATACATTTACGTTTGCTTTTCTTTTTCTTTCCAGATCTGTGAAGTCAACAACTTATGATTATATTGTATATTAATAAATATTTATGACGATAACAAGTATGGAAAAACAGAAAAAGGAATATAGGTATGCACTTTTAAAAGCGTAGCTTATTATTTCCAACAATGGAAATATTATAACTTAAATATTTACACTTAATACATAAATGCAACAATTTTAATTTTATGTTAACGTAATTGATAGAAATTTTGTTTTTGTCTTTTCTGCATTAAACATATATTTATAATAATTGAAAGAGATTACTTTGTGATTATTGGGCATCTAATTAACAGCTGCTTCCCATTTGCTTTCCTTTATGAAATGGTAATATTGATTCTGTCACCGCATATTTCATAAATTTAGATTAGATACTCGATTAAAAAAATTGGAATATTATTTCGCACTAAAGTGAGTCGTACTACCAATTATATACGTGACCTTTACAAACCGGTTCCCATGGATAGAGAATTATTTTCAAGCTTAAAGAGATTCTGATGGGTATTAAATTACTAAAAGTACTCCTGACTCTTAGAATATTATGTGACATAAGCGTAGTAAAAATAAAAATGACTGTAATTTCTGAAAATTAATAAATATGAAAATTCATCCCCTTTTGCTTTTTTCATTTGATTATTAATTTATTTTGCAAATAATTTCAGCTGTTAGGATATTCTCAGTTAGAATGATCTCTCGGCGTATGTTAAAATGATAAAATGTCAACTAAAATGGTGTAATTATTAAATTGAAGTAATTAAAAATTGAATAAATTGCTGAAGATGAAAGGTTAATATGAAAATGTGTAAAAAATTATTAAAACGCCTGCGAGTTGAGGATAAACGATTTTTCACTTTTTTTTTTCACATTTTCGTATTTCCCACTAACCGTTCCTCTTCAATTTCTAAAATTCTCTTAACTTTACCATTTTAATTAAAAAATTTCGATTTTATTACATAACCTAAGAATGACATTTTACCATCTTAACGTACATTGAGAGACGATTGTAGCTGAGAATGCGCTAACGGCATAAACTAGTTCTATAGCAAAATAGTAATCGAACCAATAAGGATATAAAAAAGATTCTCAATACATTTCAGTTTAAAACTAACAAAAAAAAAATAAAAAAATCCAACAAAGGAACTCTACCAGGGAACTTCCATTACAACGATATTGTCCTTTTCGTTAGGAAAAAAAATCTAAATATTTGTTTGTAATTTTACTTCTAGAGAAGTAAAACTTTTCTGGAACACATGAAAAGATTACATACATTTTGAAATTTCACATGCGAATATTCTAGGCTACATGAAAGACACTTATCTACAATTAGAAGTATTACTTCTAAAAGTAAAATACCTATACGGTCTTAGGGGCAAAAAATTGCCCTAAATTTGTACAGGAATATTTACCAAAAGTATTTAAGTGTGCAGATGCCTGAAAGTCTAAATCTTCTTGCAAAATAGTCCTTCATTCTTGTACCATTGTTATTATTTTTACGATTAATAGTGTGATACGTAAAGACGTTTTAGACAAACAGTATAAATCATGAATGCTTATAGTTACATCCTTAACTGTTCGGTAAAGTGGAGATTAGTTTTACAAAAAGTATTACTAACAATGTCTGTTAACGACTAAGTTACACAGCATTATAAAGTACTCTACCTACAATGGACACACTAATCGCCGATCTTAATCTATAAAAAATTAAATTGCCCCGAAGTGTGACTTATTTGTCATATATTGGTGATATTTCTTTTGTTGAAACATTAGTGATAATTCAGTTTTTACAAACAACCACAAAGCACAGGAAAGAAGTTAAAAAATTGTTAGAATTAATTTAGATTTTAATGCATGTAGATGCATAAATAATTTATGAAGACATTTTTAAAACAAAAAACACCATATTTCCCAACATACACTGTTGAAAATTTTAACACTTTTTTGACTAATTTAATAGTCAGGAGAGGTCCACACTGTTTTCGTGTTATTTTGTCGAGACTATAGAAGTTTAAATTTGACGAACAAGATAGTCAAGTATTGTCTATTGCTAAGGATTATTTTGGTCCAACTAACACGTGGATTATGATATACTTCTAGTCACATTTATTTAATCTAGACTAGACAAATTTACTAGCTGTTTAACTAAATGAATGCGATCTATTGGATGATTTAACACCGTTTTCTAAACACAACGTCTTTTTAATATGCAACTCCTATTTCTTAGTGCTATAATATTCTCTCTTTAAGACGTTTTCTCAATTATAAATATGCAAAACCACTCATTCACAAGTTTTGGTTTCAACTAAACGTACCAATTTTAAAATGATTTTGTGAGAACCATTATAAAATTAAGTGAATGTTTATAATATTTGATTCAAATCTGAACTAATTACGTAAATAGTTGTTCTCAATACATCTTTAAGATGTTGAAATTTTTTATGCCCACTGGAATTAACGTTTAATAACACAAGGTTACACTTTGCAGGTAAGTCACATTTGGTGGTTTGTTTGGATATGTAATACGCAGAAACAAACTCGAAAACAGATACACGTGCAATGCAGGTGGTGCGTATAATGCAATACTGTATTAGATTAGGTGGGGTTCTATATTTCTATCCGAGGGAAAATCCTGATTGGTTGATGCTTCTGAATGTCTAGAGAAATAGTAAATCCTCATATCTGAACAAAGAATTCACACCAAATTCTAGTAATTTCTGTTCTACTAAACACATGTAGTCAATTCGTCTGGCAAAGTTTGTAAAAATCAACACTAAAATATTTGACTAGCGCAAAATTAACGCCAACACCGTAATATTTTCAACAGTGTAAACGACCATCTATCAATCCGTGTTGAAGGTTAGATGTTTATAAATTAATCCAGCATACGAAGAAATGAAGCCAGATCATAGCTCTAACAGTTTGCGTTATCAATTTTTCCATTATGTAGAAAATTCTTTTGTTGATAAATCTTATCGTGAATGTAAAAGTTTTATCTACTAATGAATTAAAAATCATTTTATGATGATATGATCTCAGATTCCCAAAATAAAACGAGAACGTCCTGCAACTAAGGCCACGGAGAAAAATTGCCGGAGTTTAACAGTTGTGAATAGATCTGGAAATATGGTAAGCGACCCAACTACGATTTCAGAATTATTTAAAGAACAATTTAACAATACAGCCTCGGTTGTACCCAGTTCCACGAACTGCAACCTATTTCTTTTACCAACAGATTGTTTCGATATAGAGCGGATAAATCAAAGAAGTATCAAAGAACGTTTAACTTGCTTCGATGTTGTAACCTGTTTTTTATTAGATCTTTTCTGCAACAATTTACTGTAGACACTAACATATTGAATAAACCGGTGAAGGTGTATATCTAAGTCGACTAAAACTTAACAATTCCTGTTTACAAGAAAAGGTATAATAATAAACACGACCTAGAAAATTATAAGCCTATATTTGTGTCATCAGCATTTTCGAAGATATTTGAAAAGATTATCAAAACAAGGTTAACTCCAAACTTTTTCTAGCCCCTCACCACAAATTGCACTAAATCGGACGTACGTTTCAATAGCAAAGCTATCATCATCAGCAGAACACTGGACTGTGTTGTTGTGTGGTGAGGGATATAGAAGAAGATTACAGTATTACCAGTGCTACAGTTTGGAGTATTTTTGACAAAAGGTTAACTGGTTATTTAATGAGGAATAACTTCATCTCGCCTTGACAGTTCGGTTTTATTAAAGAATACGTCCTATGCTATAGAGCATGCGTTAAAAGTGTTTATGAGGATTTGAATAGAAGCAGTTAGATGTCGGTGTTTTCTTGGACTTGTCGAAAGCTTTTCGATATAGTGAACCATTCGTTGCTACTGGAAAACTAACATCAATTAGGATCTATGAGTTGTCCATGACCTATTTCATTCAGTTTTAGATATCAGAAAGCAATAGTAAATATTAAAAGGAAAATAACCACCACTCTTCTGTCATGAATTTAGATTGTGGCATTCCTCAGGGTTCAATACTAGCTCCAACTCTCTTCGTAATATACGTTAACGCTTTAGGACAAACGCTCTCTTTGGCACAATATGCTGACGATACTAATTGCACATTAGTCATCTTTAACTGAAAACGTCGCAAAATTAGTGGGATGACATGAGTGACTGGTTAACTATAACGGCTTATTGTTTGTATTGAACAGTGACAAGATAGTCAGAGGGGGCAGGGATAGCTTCTATGTTCCTTACGATGATAGATCCCAAACCGGAAAGACAGAATATTGCATTCTACGCCTGATAGCAGATAAAAATTTAAAATTTCACGGTCACTGTAAGATGTTAATAAGTAAATTCATTTCTGTGTTAGGTGTTTAGTTTCTTGTCCTCCACTGTTTGAACAACTTGCCATATACCATCTACCCAACTACCATATCAACAACCAACTACCGTATAACAAGTTGCCAAAAAAATATAAAAACTGCAACTCATATTTCTGGGTTCAAATTTAAATTAAATATCTAAAGCATTCATAACTTTTTTACTATTCAGGGACATTTATATTTTCGGACCTATATTTATATATCCTAATAGAAAAGTGTATCGGTATTGTGTGCACGCTGTTCTGTGTCTGTGTTTTTGAGTGAAATATTACAGCATTAGCTCGACTATCAAGGTATAAACTACATAATTAGATAGAGCTAAATCTTCTGAATAATGCTATATACACACTTCGATATCTCATACATATTTTGCCTATGACAATTTTTCCGCCGTTGTTTTATTCCTGTGCACTTTCAGAGATTGGCTAATCTGCCCTTGGTACTACCACGGGATGCTTTTATTGCCCAAAAGAGGATAATGAGATGTTTAGTGAGTATTAGAAGTTATGAATCCTGTCGCCCGCACTTTCAGGGATTGGCTATTTTACCCTTGCCTAGTATGTACATCATGGAGTTGCTCTGTTATATACTTGATAATCAACCAACATTTTTAAAATGTTCTAACATCCATAACTATAACACAAGAGCAAAAGAGAAATATAAGGAGCCACTAAACAGACTGGAAATTACCAGAGGATCCGGGATCCCAAAAGGACTAACTGGGAGTCCTACAGGGAAGACCTCTCTGCAGCAGCCCGTAACTATCCTGTAAGGATCAGGAATAGTGAGGAACTAGAGTTGGCCCTTGTATGGTTGCAAGGAACCATTCTCTCGTGCTATGAAAACAACTGTCCACTAAGGGAGCGCCGCTCGCCAAGACAAGCCGCTTGGTGGAGTAAAGAGCTGAACACTCTCAGAAGAGAAACGCGCCAGTTATTTAACAGGGCGAAGAAAACGGGAAACTGGAAGCTTGTAAGGCTTAAACTAGGTACCTATAACAAAAGAATTAAAGAATCGAAGAAGAAGGCCTGGAGAAACTTCTGTGAGGACATAGAAAGTGTTCCTGACATGGACAGGATTCACAGGATTCTGAAGAAGGACTCTTCTAATACACTCAGGTCCATTCAGCTGCCGGACGGGAGGTGCACAACCACTACGGAGGAGATTCTTGAGTACCTTCTCAGCGTGCACTTTCCCGGCTCGGACAAGGTGGACTTCGGTAAAAACAACCAATCAGACGCAGTGAGGAGGGCGTCTATGGAAGATTGGAGGAAATCAAACGATATTTTCAAACCTCATCTTCTTCGTTGGGCAGTTGAGTCGTTTGAACCGTATAAATCACCGGAATCAGATGGCGTGTTTCCAAGGTTGCTACAGGAGGCAATTGGAGACATCATGGGGCCCATCTTTGAGATATTTAGAGCTAGCCATGCGTTGGGCTACATTACCAAGGCTTGGAGAGATACTAGAGTTGTGTTCATTCCGAAACCTGGG
The DNA here is from genome assembly GCA_004143645.1 of Protaetia brevitarsis. Lineage (NCBI taxonomy): Eukaryota > Metazoa > Arthropoda > Insecta > Coleoptera > Scarabaeidae > Protaetia > Protaetia brevitarsis. Next base: position 168,555 of record RXPK01000108.1, read on the forward strand.
AAGGACACATACTATCATCCGAAATCATTCAGACCAATTAGTCTCACATCTTTTATGCTGAAGACTATGGAAAAATTATACACCTAAACATTACAGAAGGAGCACTTGCGAGATATCCTCTGCATCCTCTGCAATAGGCATACCAAAGGGGCAAATCGTGAGAGGCTGCCCTGCATAGTTTGATGAAAGGACTCGAAAGGAGCCTACATGAAAAGGAAGTTGCTCTTGCAGTATTTTTAGACATCGAGCGCGCCTTTGATAACACATCAACGCCCTCGATCAACCGATCACTAATGGAACGGAACATTGTCCACACGACTAGCAGATGGGTTGCCAATATGCTAGATAAAAATATCGCCATGAGGACCACTAGAGGGTGTCCTCAAGGGGGAGTACTGTCACCACTGCTGTGGAGCTTGGTCGTGGATGATCTCGTCAGATCATTAAACGACAAAGGAATATGGACGCAGGGTACGCTGATGACATTGTCATCGTAGCTAGGGGAAGTTCCCAGGCGTGGTGGCGGGCATCATGCGTAATGCACTGCGAATGGTGGAGGAATGGTGCCTTTCACAAGGACTCTCAGTTAATCCACAAAAAACAAAGTTGGTTGCCTTTACCAACATGAGAAAACTCAATGACCTAGGCGGCATTAGACTGTTTGGCAGGAGTTACAATTAACCAAGGAAGTAAAGTATCTGGGTGTTACCCTTGAGCGAAACTGAGCTGGAAAAATCACTTAGTTAAAACAACCACCAGGGCCACGCAACTATTCTGGCGCTGCAGGAGAGTTGCTGGCAAAACCTGGGGATTAAAGCCGAAGGTGATCCATTGGCTATATACTGCCGTGATAAGATCAGCGATAACATACGGGGCAGTAGTCTGGTGGAGGAGGACAGAAGTGTCCTCCGCAGCGAAGCTGCTAACCGCTGTCCAGAGACAGGCATTGCTGGGTATCACTGGTGCAACTAACAGTACAGGGACCGCCTCTTTGGAGACCGTTGTGGGCCTCCCCCCGCTGGAACTCTATGTGAGAGCGGAGGCAATGAATGCGATCCTTAGACTGAAAGCCAACAACCTGTGGCATCTCAACTTCAGGGTGGGAGGACACACTTATACTACGGGCACGTTGCTGGACGGGCCATTGCTACAAATGCCCACGGACAGCATGGTACCCGAAATTATCTTCACTGAAAAGGTGAAAATCTCCATACCGAACAGAGACCAGGCACTTAGTGAGATCACTGCTAACGAAAACTGGTACACGGATGGATCCAAATCCAGCCAGGGGACAGGAGCCGGTATTTGTGGGCTAGTCCTAATCAAAGGATATTCGTAAGCCTGGGGAAACATACAACGGTCTTTCAGGCAGAGGTATTCGCCCTTGCAGCCTGTGCAGAAATGATTGCAAAAGGGGGCTACATGAGGAGGAAAATTAATATAATGGCTGCCAGGCTGTCATTAAGGCAGTCTCAAACCCTGTAACTAGGTCAAAACTAGTTAGGGATTGCAAACAATCCTCAATGCACTGGCACGAGACAACACGGTGTCTCTGATTTGGGTGCCGGGACATGAGGATATAAAGGGCAACGTAATAGCCGATGAACTAGCCAAGGAGGGCTCTAAGAGACACTTCATGGGTCCAGAGCCCGTATGTTGGATTACTAAGGATTCCGCAAGAAGGGAGATCTGGACCTGGTTAGATAAAGAAAGTACAAAGAAATGGAGGTCGACTGAAGGTCAACTCCATACCAAAACGCTGATAGGGGATGGGGATGGTAGTTTCTCTGATAACCTACTCAAGCGCAGTAAGAAAGAAGTTAAAACCTTACTGGGTTGGTAACTGGACACTGTCCTCTGAAAAAGCATCTATACAACACAGGCCGTGTAAGCGAACCGTGGTGTAGAAGATGCGAACTACAGGAGGAAATGAGTTTACATGTAATCTGCACGTGTGAGGAACTAAAGGTACTCAGGCAGAAATATTTCGGGAGAGATCTATTGGAGCCCTCGAAGGTCCTCAAGCCTTCACTGGGCAAGATACTGGGCTTTATAGAGAACACCAAGCTGCTCGAGTGGAAATAAGAGAATCAATAGGGATGGTACAATGAGCACCAAGCTCAAGTGCCCGGACATCTACTGCCCACCCTAACTTGAATGAATGAATGAATGAATACCAGAGGATCCCCTACTTCGATGGGAATCAAATTATTTAATTTGCTACCAAGCCATATAAAGTCTCTTGGCAGTTTGCGAGTATTTAAGGGTCGACTAAAGGCGTTGCTTCTTGAGCGCTGCATCTATGCCGTTAAGTTTTATGTTTATTGCGTGATTTATTATACTTTATAAACATTGACAATGTGTCTTCAGTATTGCTACTGGCATCCACAATAAAAGCTCTATCCATCTATCTATATTTATATAATTTTTGCTCATATTTCATTTATCGATATTTTTTTATATTAGTTTTATGGTTTTATCGATTTAATAATTGTATTTGATATCCATACTCTGTCTTAGAATGATGATAATATATTATTACTATTATTAAAACCGGCCTTGTTTCCAGGTAATTTTGGCCCAACCCACATTAATTGGGTCCTTTACTAAAAAAGTTAGTTTTTTTAATCCTACTATAGTTGCTTTAGGATCGCAACCTTTTCAAGAACCCTAGGCAACCACCCAAGGCCTTGGGGCAATCTTAACCTTCTCGGTTCGTATTTTAATATTTAACTACGTTTCAACTGTGTATAAAACAATGTTGCCCTTCATGAATCTAAATTACGCCTTTTTATTGTTCTTCCACTTACTTCCACGGGTTGATATAATAAATAATAAATGATAAATTGTCGTGGATCAATTAAATTAGTTACAGTGTTATTGGTATATGAAACATTAAGAAACAAACGGCTGGAAATGTTAGTTAAAGTTGCAGAATTGTTTAGGGAATATTGGCAAATTTTGTCAATAATATATTTTGCATATTTCGTACTTTCTCGTGGGCGTCCTGATAGATTTTTCAAAAAGTAATGTTTTCTATTTCAGTTTCTATCGTTTTGAGGATTGCTTCCTTCTTACGTGCCCTAACATTAAGACTCGATATTTTTAAGATACATACTATTCTCGTAGGTTTTAGTCTCTGACGGATCGCTTTCGGCGGTATTTATTTTCGCCCTAACGGTCGCGTCAAAGGTTAAGCAATATTCGGCCTCAGGGATGGTGAAAGGTGTAGTTGCTGGTGGAAGGTCAATCTCCCCTATTTTGATGATATACTCGACGTCACATTGGCCTACTTCTATTTCTGACCATGATAGGACAAGGCCATCCTCTGTTTCCTCAAGTTCCACACCGGACACAATGGGTACTTCAATAGGTGCTAGTAATAAAAAAGAAAAATCTCTATTTTGTCTAGATGACTTTATGAATTACTTACTTGTTGAAACCACGGCCTTGGTAGCAGCCCTACTTCCACTTATATCACCAACTCTCGCAACAATACTTATTTCACCCATCAACGCAATAAAGGGGGTTCAAGTCAACGGTAGTTCTGCCTTGATCTACTCTTACCTGGGGAATTGTTTTACCGGCGACTATATAGTTAACATCGTACACAAGTGAACATGATTCGTGTTTGGAATGCTTCCAAGTAGCTATAAACTGGTTAGAAGATTCAGTTGGGTATACGATTTCAATATTATCAACTGGTTCGTCTATATTACAAAAGAAAGATACTTCGAGTTAGTTATATTTGCCCATTATTTTCAATGGGCGTCGTTTATAGTCCAGGTCTTTGATTACAGCTATATTTTTAATTTTAGATAAAAATCTGTTGTGCAAAAATTTTGTAAAATTTAATATTGCATACCCAAAAAAAAATGTGTTGATATTTTAGAAGTTTCTAAAGTAGGAAAATGGGGAACTACATACACTTTAATTCCCCCTTATTCCATTTTTGAATTTTGGATAGAAAATGATAACTTTATGTAAAACTATTGATGATGATAACAGGAAGGTCTATTCCTGATCTTCAAATTAACTACACTTCCCCAAGTAAAACTGGAACTTACAATAAAGTATTCAATAAAAACATATATGAAAAATATGAGTGGATGTACGGATGTTCACTAACAAATAAAGTATTTTGTTTTATCTGCTTAATTTTTAATAAAGAGGTTAGTGCGTGGAATAAACAAGGGTTAAATGATTTAAAGCATATCGCAGAGAGGGCAAAGAAACACGAAAATTCCCTTTCTCACATGAATGCATGCGTGGATTTTTGGGTTCCTAGGCAAAGTGGATATACGTGAACAGTTAGACAGTGCTTATTTGCGACATAAAATTAAGTACAACGAAGATGTGGAAAAAAATCGTCATATTTTGCGCCGGTTAATTATGTGTATAAAATTTTGCGAAGCTTTTGAATTGGCATTACGAGGCCATGATGAGAAATTGACGTCGAAAAATCAAGGTATTTATGCAGGCTTAATCAGCTTTGCAGCTGAATAGATATGAAAGGTTCGCAAGTGTTTGAAGGCGCCTCAAAAGCTATTCAGAACGAATTGCTGGATGCAATGTTGCAAATTTACAAGCAAGAAAATATTAAAAGAAGTTAAATCTGCAAATTTCATTGGTTTGGAGGCCGATGAAACCACAGATACCTCTAATAATCAGCAAATGGTTGTTGTTATTCGATACGTGTTCAATGGACAAATTTTTGAGCGCTGGGTCGACATAATGCTGATGTATTAGCAAAAACATTGCTGAATGAATTTCAAACTAGTTTAAGTTATCCTTCTGGCTCTAATAATAATAAGCTAATCGCTCAAAGTTGCTATGAGACATCCGTGATGAGTGGTAAGACAAACGGTAACCGATAGGTAAGTAGATGTTTTACAAAATTGGCTTTAAAATTCCTGATAGAACCTAAAAATGCACTAAAAAATATAGGTTTCTATTAAAATATCAAAATTGGCCATTACTTTCCATGTAACCGAAAGTGCGACATAGATGAAATTGTTTTTTTCTAAAGAGATCATAGCAAACTATGCTGAACCGTAAAACTTCAAAATCTAGATATAATTGCAAAGTCAAAAACTTTTAATAAACGGGTTCCGTGAATCGCCCTATATATTATTAACAAAAAACAATTAATGCGACTGCAGACTTTGCCTTTAGAGATCGAGCGGGCTATCCACTACACCTAACGTCCCGCTTCACATAGGGGTATTTCATCAATTTAGGCGGCCAAAAATCGATTCCATAAAACTCAAACGAGGTAAAAATAAACTACCCTCCCACACCCCTGAATAGGTATATTACAAGAGGCAACCCTTCCCGTTACCCAATTGCAAAAGCGCACTCCGTAGCATCAGTCGAATTTCGATAGTTGTCGTAAGTGTACGAATTGTATTTTCGGCGAGCGTTGGAAGCAGTTATTCTAAATGTGTTCTTTCTGAAGAAAATTCTAATGGATTTGAATGTAGCAGGTAGGAGTACATCTATGTTAATCACTTTTTGCAGAACTTTTGAATTATTAATAACACTTTTACGGTTAGAGTATTATACATCAAGTTGCGCTATTTTGATTTTTATTTTGACTTTCAAAAAGGTTTTTGTAATACTTCAGGGTTCGTCCCAGTAGATTTTTTGGATTCAAAGTAGATATAGTATGGGTACTAAGCGTGCACACAAAAATTGACCGTGATTTTCTGTGAAAACGTGGTTTTTGAGGCTCTAAACAAAGATAATGCAAAATGAAGCGATGTATATTAATTTACTATATACAGTTTTTTTTTTTGTTTTAGGATCCGCGGGTACCTCTGGAGCTCGAGTAGTAATCCGTAGATTACTTTTCAATGTAATGCAAGAGCCAGACTTGTCGAATTTTGAAGAAAAATTAAATTATATTGAACGATATATTTTATCGCAAGAAGAAGATTGTGACGGGCAATTGGAGAAGGAAGTGAAACATAGTTTCTTTTATTTGAAATTCCAATTTAAGAAAAGATGGGGAGAAGCACATAAGAAAGCGGAAATTGTTAAAAAGAAGAAAGCGGAAATACAGGCAAAATTTCGAGAAAAAACAGACTTGATCATCGATGTACCCAAAGCTGGAACACCAAAGACGGAAACACAAGTAGACGATTTATCGCCAATCAAGAGATGGCAGCAAAAATTACGGGTGTCGACTACGACCTCATAAAACGGCTAAAAGTAATTTTAGAGGTGATTTCCAGCGGTCATCAAGTCGACTTAGAGAAATTTGCTAAATATGGATATGAGACTGCCAAACGTTACGTGGAATTATGTTCGTGGTATCCCATGACCCCTATCATGCACAAGTTATTGATCCACGGTGCAACGGTGACGGAAAAGACACTGTTCCCTATTGGATTACTGTCCGAAGAAGCAGCAGAGGCACGGAACAAGCATTTTCGTTTATATCGGATGAATTTCGCCAGGAAATTCTCCAGCGAGCAATGTAATTTAGATGTTCTCAATAGATTACTACTCAGCTCTGATCCCTTAATTACTAGTATGAGGCCAAAACCAAAAAGGAGATCAATGCCACATAGCCAGGAAGCAATGGAAATGCTTATTCCTGCTGGGCCCAATACTGATGACGAAAGTTCTTCTGAAGAATCAGTGAAGAGGTTTAGGACCCACCACCTTAGATAATAAGTTTTTTGTATTTTTATACGTTACGATGTATTGACCCTTTACTTGATTTATATTCCTTTACGACGACTAATCCCATTAAGTAAACTGTAAGAAAACATTGTAATTAGGGATTTATTTCATTACATCCATATCACTATTTACCACAGCAATCAACAACCAATGTACTCCAAAGAAGTCTTACAACTATAAAAATGCATACAAGCCTATTTAAAGTATATAAACACCAAGCAATAATTTTGGCCGCCTAGATTTACGAAATGCGTCTGTTCTCTAATATCATTTTACTTATATGACCAGTCAAAGGTCTGTTCACAAAAACCCCCGCACTCTTATCCGTTTTTTTTTTTTGGCCTCAAGAATCACCTCGATTATTTCAGCTCGATCGGTAATATGCGCATCTGACAGTCCCCTTGTTAATATGAATTTATAATTATATATTTTAAACACAGTGAGCGAATTAGAGAAAAAAAAAACAATTACTATGGGAGATATGCCAGAAATAGTACCACACAATCTTTTAATAAATATGAAACGAAGGATGAATGTCTGTCTGAAAGTTGGAATCATCCTTTGCTGCACAACTTCTGATGTGATTCACGTCAATCGAAATGAGAAAGTTTATAAAAATCAATACACTTTTTTAAACTTCTGAATAAAAACAGAAAAACAATTTCATTTAGATTTAATATGATTTTTCTGATATGAGGAAATATTGATATAACTTACATTTTAATTTTTAATAGCATATAGGGTATGTTCCACATAAATTAACGGTTTGTACATTTTCACTCACTTTTGACAGCACTCTGAATAGCTAAAAGGTTTTTAATTTTGATTATGTAGCATTGAGTATTATAAAACCTCTCCAGATTTTTTTTTCAAAATTCAAAAGTGGAGCTTTAATCAAAGATCCCGTCTACGTCAGGGCATCTATACGCACCGTTATTGTATTGCACGTAGGGAGATGTACTGCTCATAACGTTACCTATGACTGTTCCAACGGTTGCTATAAATTGGAAGCAAGCATTTTCAACGGTATAAGTTTCTGTTTCCGTGTAGCCCTGATCTTGAATATCCCCTTGGATGTTTATGACATACGTTGCGATACAATCGCCTATTTTTTGTATTGGTGTCCATGAAAGAACATTTCCCGCGATTTCCAAATTTGTAACGCTAGGGACACTAGTGGGATCTGTCGTAAAAAAAACAATGGTCAACCTATTTAAATCAGTTCCTAGGTAGAACTTACATGTATTTGCAACTTCAGTAGCAGCTTTACTTTCAAAATCGTCAATGAACGTTACAACTTCAATCTTATCTACAGAGCAGGCAGGCAATGCAACAGATAACGCAGGTTCAGTCACATTGTCTGTGCCAGATACAGTTTCCCCATTATAATAAATTACTCTGTACTTTACCTCACAGTTAGCCTGCTTGGAATATGGATCCCACGAAGCAATTAACGTATTCTCTTCATATTTTACGTCGAGATTCCCGACCTCCGGTGCTAAAAACAAAATTACATTTTTTGCTAATTTATATCGACTGTCGTTTTCGATGTTTACATCTGTAAATGTGCTTTTGGGGCTCCAACTCTGTATCGCCCATCACTGGGATAATATCGACTGTAAGTCCCACGCAGTATGAGTCTCCCCCGATAGTGTGAGTGCTTCCGGTAACCTCTACCGCGTCTGTCGGTTCGTTCAAGTCAGTATCGACTGCGATTTTATAAGAAATTCCGCAATGCTCTTGATCCTCTGGCGTTGTCCACACCACTTGCAATCCAGTAGCCACTACGTTAAAATCAACTTCCAAAGTAGCGAACTCTTTTGGGGCAGCTGTAATAAATATTATGACGTTAAATATATGAAATAGGCAACTGAATGACATGCCAAAGAATATTCAGCTTTGTTGAGTTTTGAATTTACCACATGGTTCTGTTACGAGAAGGCACCAGAGCAAGGTAATATATTTTTCCAGACAAATGATCACCAATATGAGTGTGTTCCTTCTCGTCACTAGCATCCGAAATTCTTCTAGACTTACCACTTTTGCCCAGTGTTGTAGAAAGGGAAATACAACAACCTTGGACAAGACCTAACGATTTTACAGGCTGAAATCTATCCCGATGAGATGTGTGCCAAGGATATTTTGATAAAAAAAAAAAACGTCAGATACAAATCAATATACATTTTAATTAACAGTCAAATGGTGCTGATGGAAATAAATACAAATTGAAGCTGCTCTGGAGCTGTATAAGTATTCTAAATGTATTGAGAACGGCTAATAATCAAATGAGGAAGCAAACATCATTGGGAAAAAGTGTACTGTGGTTGAATTGCGGGTACAGGAACCCTGCCACTGGTATAGCATCTACCGTGGCTGAGGAGTAAATCAATTTTTGCGCAAATCAGAGACTGCACTACTATTGGAACAGTTATCCTGGTTTAATGTTGGCGAAGGAGTGCTTTTGAGCTTTCAGAAGGTTGATCTCTCCTTGAGGGACCTATCACTCAACAAGATTCTCAACTACCTTAAGTATCTGTGCTTAAAAATAATACCTGCCTTAATGTGCGGGATGATTAATGGATCCATGCTATCCCTCTTAAATTTCAAATCCAAATCTGAATAACATTAAATGGAAAATGCAGAGCAGATCCCAAATAGTAGAGAGAATTGGAGTAAGAGCATATGGACCTACAACTCAAGTAATCGAAAGCTTGGGTAAATACCTTTAGAACAAAGATATACGGAACATTCGGGGTTGTGTAGAACTATGAGTTTATTTTTTAATTCACCCTCCTTATTTAAAATCTACAGATTCTTTTTTTTTGGATGGGGGAATCGCAGTCCCCCATCCAAAAGCATACATTCAAATCAATATTAACGAAAGCGAAAGAGTTTGATTGAAGTCCTAAAAGTTATTAGGAAAATTCGCGAAAACTCGTTCCATATATCTTCATTCTGCGATACTCTTTCAGGCAGAAGCACACGCTATTGAACGCAGGAGTGGAGCGGATCAAATAATAGATAATCTCTTTCAAAAGGAGGATGGAGACCAATTTTGAGGACGCAAACCCTTTTGCGGGATGAGTAGCAGCACAATGCTGAAGGTCATGCCAGAGAAATAGAAAAATGGACCGAAGTAGAAATATCGCTATTTTCTACAACAATCAGTTGACACTTAAAGCTATCAGTACCGCAAGTGTTAACTCTAAGCTGATTTGGGATTGTGTAAGCGCCCTAAATGACTTGGGCACCCAAAGGAAATCAACATTGGTTGGATGTAAAAGGATAAAAGGATACAATTGTCCTTTCCATTCATAAATATTTATTTCATTATATTTTAAATGACATGTTTCGACTCGAAATATAAGTGCCAATCTTCAGGTTTAATAACGTCAGATCTGAACATGGTATGCATTTCAGGCCGAAACAATTGTATCTATACATGCAATCCCAATCAACTCCATTCAATGAATTTCAATATATAATTAAGTTCGGTCTGGGTTTCCAGCCATTAGAGCGTGAGAGGAAATAAGGAATACTGAAAATCACAAGAAGAGAGAGAAACAAGGATTCCTAAATTTATTAAAGACCTACTAAGTAAAGACGGGAATACTGTCAAAACGATAGTAGATCTACTGTACTGATCACTGTAGATTAAACAGGCATATGCATAAGATAGGCTTGGCAAATGAAGCTATTTGCAGATTCTGCCAAAAGGTGAAGGAATACCAATTCGATGGCTTGGTGAGCACAAGGTTTCTAGTACCGGGCGTAGAAAATCCAGCAGCCAACACATACATAAAGGAGCTGCTTTCAAAGATTATAAGTTTAAATTAGAGAGTGCCTTCTAGGAAAAAAAAAAAGGATCACAACAGATCTAAAGAGGTCGTGATGAGACAGGTTCATATGGCCCCCCAAACCTAGGAGGTAATGCAGAGATCAGGAAACCTAAACATTGACGTAATTTCTGAAAAATGAGGCCAACTGAAATTCTTCTAGGAACCTATACCCAGAAGAAATCTATAGAATTTTTCAACCTTCGTAAAAGCAGGAATCATTTCAGGCCATTGCAAATTGAAGCGACATTTGTGCATGCTTGAAATATCAGAGAAAGTTTAATGCAGATTCTATGGAGAATTGAATGAAACATCTATTTGGAGGAATGTAGCCAATTTGGGCAGCCACATACTGCACTTAAAAAAAAAAAAACGAATCGGTTTGAACGGCTAGTTGTGAATGCATTCAACAATATGAGATACGGTGAATCGGTCTGTTAGATTACAGTGCTTTATCACTATTCTTTGCCATCACATCTAGACCCAAGACCTATCCTTTGATGAGATTCGCTAGGTTAAGAACTAGAACGGAAAGTATATAACAGTAACCCAAGACGGGGTGCAAAAACATTGTAAAAAAACGGCATTGTGCAACTGTAAGGGTGTTGTACTTTCACCTGAGGTAGTAATTACACCGCCAATGAGAGGAAAAAGTGCTATTTAGTTAGCAAAAACTTTTAGTAGCTTCCCTATCTTAAAAACGTTAATCTATATGTATCTACCTGTAAACGTATTTTCATAGGATTCCTCACTAAGATCTCCATCTTCATCTACCGCCCAAATTTGCACGTGCAGATCAGTACAGGCTTCTATTCCTCCGGTTATTGTGGCGGTCAATTCCTCTAAATTTACGGTCGCGTTTCGTACAGTCTCGTCTTCGCCTATACTGTAGCTCACAAGATACGTTGCTTCACAATCCTCATTTTCTTCCGGCTGGACCCACGCTATTATGGTATTTTCGTCGTTAAATTCGGCTGTTACGTTCGATGGCGGCTCAGCTGTATAAGAAAATCAGCCGTTTATTCTTGAAGCATAGATAATAAATTAAGTTTGCAAGTATCTTACGTGAGCATCCGCTAGATCGTGTTCCCAACACAACTCCAACAACAATTGCTGTTACTGCAACCGCTCCTATGATGCCACCAATCACTAAAATTTTGAAATAAAATGGTATATAATATATGGTACTGGATATTAAATTTTTACAAAATTTATTTTCGTGAAGTGAATTGTTATTCAATTCGTTTCAATGTCATTATTGTTGTTACTAATCGCAAAAATCACAAAGTGTTAAATGAAGGAATCACAAGAATATTTTTTAACGCCGCATCCGACATATTATTAATTCAAATAAAGGAACAACCAGGCAAGTCGTAAGAAGATAATTATTAGAACCCCAGTGAACCCAACAACAATCATTTGTATTTGATATGATATTCAAATCTAACGTAGGAACCTATCGCTTTCTGTAGCTCATTTGGTAGAGCGGCTTATCCGGAGTACAAGAGGGCATAGATTCGAATCCCACACGAGGCGGAAAATTCCTTTTAACAAAATCTGCCTTTTTTTTAGTAAAGGCCGGATTTATATTATAGGCATTTGCATATTTTTGTTGAACGGCATCAATTAATTTAATTTGTTTTAGGTTATTAGATAATATAACATAATTCTTATCGCGCATTTTATTGCATATTTACCAATAAATGCATACAGGGTGACCCACCGAACTGGGTCATTAGAATTTTTCCAACTTCTAGTAAAAATTTGTGTTTGAAACTTGCGGAGTGGACCTATTTAAAGAAAATATTTTCAGTCTTCTGGCACTTTTGGTATACAGGGTGTCGATATCAAATTTCTTATTTTAAATTGGGATGGTGCTTTATGGGTCCAGTGTATTGCTCGCATTATTTGTAACGAGTTTGTATTAACATTTCCTATTCCCAAATCTAATTGTTTTTGAGTGATTTGTAAGTTTGTCAAAAATTTTTAAATTTGCACTCTTTCCAATAAAATTAAATATCTCACAGACTATTGGATATTAAGATATTCTACTAACGTGGATTGAATTGTATAGGGTCCCTAAATTCAATCCTAAAAAATAAACAAATATCAAGAAGGCTGAAAATACAGACATATAGAACAGTGATCAGACCAATAGTTACTTTCGGATACGAGGTGTGGACCCTGAGAAAAGAAGAAGTGCAATGACTGGGGGGATATGGAAAAGAGAGGTACTGAGGGAAATATTTGGAGGAAAAGTTGAGAACGGTACATGGAAAAGAAGAACAAATAAAGAGCTTATGAGCTTTTCAATGAACCAGGAATTGCGGGAGTGGTGAAAACATACGCGTTTGAGGTGGATGGGGTACATAATAAGAATGGAGGATCATAGAATCCCAAATATGGTTATGGTGCGGAGTTTGGGAGGAAAAAAAAGAGTTGCTAGGCCGAAACAAAGATGGAAGAAGATATAAGAAGAATCAATATTAGGAACTGGAGGGAAGAAGTAAGAGACAGAGGACAATAGAAGGAGATTGTAGAACAAGCCAAAGGCCAATTGGACCTGTAAAGCTTTTATATGTATATACTAATGTGGATTATTATTATTTTTTCTAGAAAACTATTGTATTTAGAAAACCAGAGCTACCACCTTCTCTTAGACATCAAATCATAATGCAAACAGGGTTTCTCAGACCATTCGGCTACTACCTTTAACTCACGACCAATTTTTACCAAACCAACATTTATTTCTGTGTAGTTCGATTCAATTCATTTTGCGTTATATGATTAAATAAATCCAAAAGAAATAACTCAGATCCATGTGGTACCGTTTATTAAAAACTAACTCTCGATTCAACAAAGCAAAAGAATAATATTTACGTTTTTTTGTAACTACTGAAGTCGCATATCCGGTGAAACTCGAACGTCTTATCAGGATATTAAAAATAATACTTTGTAGACTTACGTAGAATGCTCTTAACAAAAAAATGAATATTTCTTTTATAAAAAGAAGAAATTTAAAATGTCTCAGTTTTGCTATTTTTACAAGAACCTTTATTTATTCAGAATGACGTTAAATGAACTTACGGCATACCATTAAAAATAATACTAAATGAGTGCAATGTATTTATACATAATACCACGTTTAGCGGGTGCTTAACATGACATTTCTTGCATCAGGGCCCGGACTAAAGAATTTTTGGCTCTAAATTTTACTTTTTTTTATTCTTTAATGATGAAATCCGGTTTCGGTGGGTTTGTGCTTTATATGTCGTGTAGTTAACACCCAAGCAAAATTTACTTTTTTATTTGATACACCTTGTATAGTTCCTTTTAGTTCAGTTATTTTGACAGTTATCTATGAAACTGATTCAAATAAAATCCAGATTTGAGAGTGCAGCTGAAGATTATTTAAACTTATCTTCTGGCAATCATAAATTTGAGGCATGCTCTCGTTTAGAAAGCGTGATATATAAGAACTTTATCTAATCCGTAATACCATAAACAGGAGGTAACAAAATTACATAAGTACAAAAAACCATAATTAGTCGCATCCATTCAATTAATGATTTTCTATCCGTCATCGGTGTGGAACTAAAGTATGAAAGTTAATTAATGTTTGTCCTGATTACCGATATGTTTTTGTTTCTTTTTTTTGCGACTTTATTAATACAACCAGATATAACTACTATAGATCTGAACTGGTTACAATATTTTTAGAGATAATATTGATTATGCAAGGTGTTCCGTAAAAATCGTGGCAAATTTAACATCGCAATAAAGATCATTAAAACGAGATATAATCCTAACTTTTGTTCCACCACCACTGATTTTACAACAGGCAAAATGAAAGAAATTGAATTCCACCTTGATCGTCAATCGATACAGATATATTCCAAATAAAAAACTTTACTAAATTGAAAAAGGACATAGATAACGTAACCACCAAAGTATTTAAAAGATGAAAATACACTTCATTAGTTTCAATTTTATCATAAATCTTTTCTACGAAATAGTTAGATGCGTATATTAGGGAATATTGATATAACCTCTCTATATAGATACTCTGAGATAATCATTAAATACAATAATTATAAGTAGATTGCATAACAAGATACTTATTCTACAGCTAGGGAAGCCAGCACACTGCTAAATCGAAGGTTCTGATGAAACTTTGTAAATTTATAGACCTCATTGGAGGGTTATTCAAGAACACTTTCTATTGTGGCGAAATTTCAACTTTACGGGGTTCAATGTGACTTTAAAATTCGATCAAAATTGTATTTATCGAGAATAACTTTTAAACAGCGAGCGAGACAAAAAAGTTTTACTGGTAGAGTTGCATCGTTTAACAGTCCTTTCGGTCGGTGTAGCGATTTATATACAGGCTGTTACAAAAAGATGGCGCTTATTTGATCTAATAATTACTTTCGTTTTCATGAGATAGTGTATGCAAAGGTGATTTAGGTACTTACAAATGAGATACTTTATTTACTGTAATTTAATTGGATTGCATGTCGAAAATTAATGCTAAATGCTTATATGCGATAGTTTTCAAGTTAAAGGCTTGTAGGAATGTAGGAATATATTACGCACAGGGGACAAACTGAATCAAATTTATACTCCCACTGATTGTTCCTGATACATATTGCATATACAAAGTAGTTACAGATTACAACTTCAACTTTAATTCGTCAAAAATAACGAATAATTATTATTAGTGTTCGTGCTGTTCGTGACTGTAGCAAGCTAATTCTGTATTGGCAATAATATCAATTATTATCGATTGATCGAGTTCGTATCTATTTATTTATATACTTTCCTTATTTGTACATTTATATTGTGTATACAGGGCGGCCACCACATCCGCGTCGGTTTATATACGAAAAGTGGTAACATATTTTCAATTTTTTTTTGTTAAGGGTTATACAGGTTCAGAAGGACCGCATTTCAACATTATTTTGAAGTATACAGGGTGACTCAAAGGAAAGTTACACACCAAACTTGTGAAAAAGTAGATGGAACAGCCTGTATATTATGACATATTTTGATAGAGGCATGCCTGTCATGAATATTAAAGCTAGATATTTCAAAAAAAATCTTTTATGGCACTTTGATGCAGAAAAAGTACGGGCCGCAGTGATGCGTATCAATGTACTCCGTAACTGTATTAAACTGCCTCAATATGTTTTGTAAAAATAGCCTTTAATGATTGACACATTCGAAATATTGGTAAAACTTCATTTATATATAACATGCAGGAATTTCGGCATTCAGTAGACTTGCATTTGTGGACGATGATTTTGCGCCCATAGAAATTTTCAGTGTGAGTTCCCTAGAAGAAAATAAAGAAAATACCCACGAAATAGATTTTGTGGAGCTAGAAAGAAGTCAAAATGATGAAGTTATTGATGAAAGTTGCGACAGGCCCCAGACCCAAGTAGTCCCTTAAGGCCAGTTGGATATGCGAATGTTATTCCATTTTCCAACGTTTCACTCCTTCCAAATGCTGGTCCGTCAGACCTTCAAACTAATAATGATGTATCCAGCAGCTGTGCGACCATATGCTAAAAGGCTTTCAACAAAAAGACATCTAAAAAAGGAAAAGAAAATGGCAAATCTAGGGTTTATGCTGACACGCCAGAAAAAGTAAACTACAAATGTTGCACAAAGGAAAGGAAAAAAAAGCGATAAATTAAATTCATGAAGCAGAGAGCAAAGGGGTCGAAAACGACAAAGAATTTATTGGGACTTACAGAAACTAAAAAAAACGTAAAAAGAAAAAAACCTGTTCTTATGCGAAATCAATGTCAGATTCTGATTTTAGTGAAAATGAGTTGATGAAATTAAGTGATAGGAACGATGATGCAGAATCTGATGCAGAAGGTAGAGAAGAATTTCACATTTCTAATCCTGAAAATATAAATATCGGCGATTTCCTTCTTATCAAATTTGAAAAAAATGAATATGTAGTTCATTATATGTGGCCAAAGTCATTTCTAAATACAATTTGACTGACTATGAAGCGTGATATTTTAGAAAAAATCCAAGGTTTTATGTTTTTATGCTTTCAGATGTCCATGTGATGTTGCTTGACACTTGACATATTTTTGGAAAGGCACAGCTCGAACATCATCTATGTATAGTTCTTAATTGGTTTAAGTGCACACAATGTACAATAAAAGTAGCAATAGTATTAAGTTTGCCATTTTTGTTAACCTCTTAGAGTTATTTACGGTTTTATTTTGTGAGTTCTATTTAGTTCATATTTTGAAGCATAAACTTATTCTAAACTGTTAGCGATAAAATGTAAGGCTGATTACATTCTCTTCACAATTTTCATGAAAGTGTTACAATTTGAACCAATTTCATACAATTCCCACTCTGTATTAAAGTGCCCCAAGTGATGTATACATCCATGATGTATGTCGGTGGGGTAAAATGATTCAAATGATTTTTTTTACAAAACATGTAATTTTCTTTTTATTTGATAACCTAGCTAATTCTTTACTTTGACATTGTAATATTTATATATTTATCTATACGCCGAGGAGAAAATAAATTAAAGAAGAATATTATGTTTTATCACATAGTATTTGATTTTTAATTTTTTTTGCATCAACCTGCCCCACCTCCCCCCTATATAATAACAGTAGTAAAGAAACAGCGAAGAGGTTCTTGTGTTTTGCTAACAATTACTTGGATTGAGCAGAGCATAGTCACTATGTCATCTCACAACTTTTGCACGGGGAATGGAACATCAACCAACAGCAAACAAGGGAATTGGAACGAGCAAAGATAATACAACTATCGACCTAGGCGGGAAAGGCTTAGGAAACTTAGGGAAGAATTAAAAATAAATGAAATTGTAGAACTGTCACTGCCATTTTTGTTCGTAATTTTCTTTTTCTTTTGATTGTTTTGATGATGTAGTTATCTTGTGTACGCACATCGAAATTGGTCCACCCTGTATAATACATCAACCCCCACCACACCTAACGGTGTCTACCTAGTCTAGCTTCAGTCAACATAATAGGCAAAACTAAATTAACGTTTTGATTGAAACATATTTCTTTCCAACAGAGTGGATTATTTTTTGCTTCAAACAAATTTTATCCGCCTTTATCCAAAACTATCACTTTCTCGATATAAACCAAATTACGTCGAATTAAAGAGCTTAATTAGAATATTTCATATTGCGTGTTCCTATAAGTAGGGGATATACAAGCATAATGCCGAAAATGTATTTTATGGCTGGAAATTGCGCTATCATTAATTATATTGATAATAAATACCTATATAAAAGTATTTTCTATTCAGCGCCGATCAATATCTAAATTGAAGATAAATTTCAACAAACACTGATAAAACAATTTAAAACACTTATCGCGATGATGTTATGACAATCTTACAAAAATCAAAATGAACACTTAGAAGCGTAACCATTAGTTCATTTATGTAATATTTTACTTCTAGCATTTCAATATGATAGGAGATAGTTTGTGTCATCAATTTTGGGATTACAGTTAAGGTATATCTACTTGTGTTCTAATCTAGACTCTGGCAATAAAATAACTATTTATTCTAAGCGGATTAAATTAATATATATCCAGATTTACGTCGTCTCAATGATAAACACCTTTTACATTTTAATTACCTTAATGCAGATTGTAATTTAGGCAAGATTAAATTGCATGATGTTATTAATATTTATGCTTGTCTTTACCCTTCACAGTTTGATTTTGTTTTAAGAATCTACTGAAATAAAACAAGACTCCTTTTTGTAATTATTGCAATTTGTTGATTATAACTGATAGAACACAAACACTAATACATTATGGAAATATTACTAAAATAATCAAAATTTCCCATATTTTAATATATTGCTACTCCTTGCAAAAAAAAAATCAGGTTGCGTTAAAGAATCGAGCAATTAGTAAAGCAATTTCCTCAAATTTACTTTAAAAACCCACTTAAATAAAATAAAGCTGCCTTTCCATAAAGAAGTATTCAAAAGATCACTTCAAGTAAATCCACTCACCAATCGTCTTAGTAGTCACCATCCTGCAATGACACTCCCAACCACTATGAGCACTTGCTTACTGAATGGAGAGTACAGGCGATGCACCCGTTTATTATACGTGTCTTTAGTTTTCGTTATTGTCAGTCTATTAGATTTGCATATCGCGTTGGAGATAAAGAATATGTCGACGCAAACGAAATACCTAATATTAGATCCAGATGATAATGACTCCTAATAAACTCCTAGTGAAACTTGTATGGCGTTCTGTGGCACCATTGGTGTTCCTGCGCTATCGGTATTTTGCCACATTGCAATCAGTACAGATATTGACGATTAAAAGCGATTTCCAGGAAATTGTTATGGCACGTATATGCAAAGATAAGTGGGTGAAATATGTTAAATGCCAACAATATAGAACTTTTTTTTTTAATCAATTTTTACCGGCAGGAAACAATGATTAATCAAAATCTGAGGAGGGCATAATGAATGTTAAAAGAAATCTTTTTAAATCACTTATAAATTTGATAGGTTCATGGGAACGAATTGAATTGACCTAATTCTTATACCAGCAACAAAATACAAAAAATGCATGCTGAATCAGATGATAGTAAGATACATTACAGCGTACCCACGATGATACGTTTCTGGGCTCATTGTTATTTCATTTTTAAACAAACGCAAAATAGAATTTCAGTCAAGACATATTTATTCAACAATATCTTCAGTTACCCCATTTAGATTAGATTAGATTAGATGGCCTATCGACCTGTTTCACCGCGACCTTTTCAGATCTATTGTGATCCCCTTTTTTCCTA
Source organism: Protaetia brevitarsis (assembly GCA_004143645.1). NCBI lineage: Eukaryota > Metazoa > Arthropoda > Insecta > Coleoptera > Scarabaeidae > Protaetia > Protaetia brevitarsis. The sequence goes on from RXPK01000108.1 coordinate 187,919, forward strand.
GAGGACGCTCTCTAATTTTGCCCTCTTAATTAGGCCTATCATCTTTGAGAGCGGCTTCTTTAAGTAGCTACAAGCTATGGGGTTCTCCTCCCCCATTACTAGAAACCTTGTCCTCGCCAGGCCTTCACATTGGCACAACACATGAACTGGTGTTTCTTCCTCCTCTTGGCAGTATCTGCAGGTTGGATCATCTGTCAGGCCTATGTTATACATATGCCTATTCAGTCTATAGTGACCAATCAGCAGACCTACAATCATTTTGACAGTCTTCCTGTCTTTATTCAGTAGATCTCTCGTGAGTTCAGGCCTCTGCTCCTTTAGGAACTCTTTTGCCTGCCATTGTCCCGGTGATTTTTGCCACCACTCTCTGGTCAGTTACCCCATTCTATCGACGAATGTGTTTAGGGATTTTCATTTCCGTTCTTCGAGATCTGCTTTTATAAGCAACTGGCTTCGTATTGTCCTAATCGATTAACACATTTGAATCAATCGAGAATAAATAAATCTCATCGGCTCAAACATTTTTGCTGAAATGAAAACTTTTAACATCTTTGACCTGTCTATTATTGGTTGCGCTCAAGCCACACTTGCTGGAGGCATTGTGCTAGCTCCCCTAGGCTACCTAACGAATCGATAACCTACAGCGAGAAGTACACACCAATCCTACGTGGTTGCGATTCCATCCACCGCGTCCAAAAGACCACTGGTTTGTAATTTCATAGTCGCACTAATTGTAAGCAATATTGGCTTCACAAACAAATCCAAAGGAGAGCTACATTGACGTGCTTCTACCACCGCTATCAGCGTGGTATGCATTGCTCCTGTTACGCTGAGGCATGTAACAATTTATCTTACTTAGCTATAGACATCAGCTTAAAGTGCTTCGAATACAAAAAAAAAGAAACTGCAGAAATGTCAGTCATACTTTCTCGATTTTTGTTTCGACTGGTTTGCTCAGCTCACAATTCTGTCAAATACGAGACACATATATTTAACTTCGCTTGAGAAACTGAGAGGGGCAGAGCTGCCCCTCAATTAAGCAGGCAGAGTTGTTGCATTCTTTCTTCAGACTACAATCTTTAATTTATCTGGGTTTACAGAGCGGCTACGTTCATTACTACACAGACGCTAGACTTTAGCGCATCACATTGCAGACCATGCTCCAAAATTTTCTGTCAGTAGGAACAGTGATACTCTCCACGTGTCCAATTGTAGAGAAACCATGATCTTCGCATTTCAGCCCAAATGTTTGTTGAAGAATCTCATAGTTCCACCATTGCTTAAAGTAGATTGGAGTTGGGTGGCCATATAAAGATATTTTCGTCATATCTGTAATAGCTGACAACGCATTTGAGCTCTTATAATATCCTGCCTTCATACCAGTCGGGTTTCATGGGTTCGAGTCATGAATTATTGTCTGCTATTTTTCATTATGTTGTTCTATCCGAAAATACCGTTAACTTATTAGATAACTTTTTGCGTGGTAGATCGCAATCTGTGAAAATTGAAAGTGCTGTTTCCCGGAATGGTGAGCTCTCTTCTGGTGTGCCTCAAGGTTCGACCTTTGCTCCTTTACTTTTTACAATTTATACCTGCGCACTGTTTGATTTGATTCTCTTCAATCTTGTAAGGTTTATCTGTATGCGAACGACAAACAAATATATTATTCTTTTTCCAAAGAAAATTACTTAATAGCAATGAATAATATTCAGCGAGATCTTGACATTATCTCCCAAACCTGCTCACTTCATGCTTTGCGCATAAATAATAATTTATGCTTTGGCATCCACCAACAGCTTTTGCCAATTACAGGGGCATCGGCTCAGCCATGAGTCATCATTACGCCTGCGCCTGTGGTACGACTTAAGATGTTTGTCTCTCAGCATTTGCCAAGGAGTGTGGGAAACCACGAAACCCTCACACTGAGAGCAGTTCGTCGGGTTGAAACCGAGGACTCCACGACTGATAGCTAAGCGTGCAAGCCAGTAGACTATCAGCCGGGCTAAATTAATGCATCAAAATCTGCGGTTCTCTTTTTTTGGAAACCAACAAGTGCGTAATACATAATTTGGCTTTGATATATGCATTGCATATAGATGATGATCGTCTGCCTGTAATGGAAGGTATCAGAAATCTTGGTATCGTATTAGACCCTAACTTTCGTTTTAAACAGCAGGTATGGAAGTATATTCAACGGGCTTACAGTAACTTAAGGATATTATACCAACACAAGTCATCGATATATTAAGTTATTATTATGTAACTCTTTGATTCTCTCTCACTCCCTATATTGTTCCACAGTTTATGACATGTGTATTGATGTTAGGGACCAAAAGAAAATACAGCGGGTTCAAAACTCATGCGTTAGATTTATTTATATATTGTCAGAACTAATATCGATGCCTCTGCCTTATTTAATAATAATGAATTGCAGGTTAGATTAGAGTTGGTGTGGTCCAAGATTTATTACGACCACTTTTTTTCCTGGAACACGCTAATTTTACCTTCTTTGAGAATGGCTTCTTTGTGTAACTGCTAGCTGTGGGGTTATTCACACCCATTACTAAAAACTTTGTCCTCGTCAGGGCTGTTGACCCAGCACATGATCTGGCGTTTCTTCTTCCTCTTGGATAAATCTACAAGTGGCATCATCGACCAGGCCTATGTTGCACATATGCCCATTTGGCCTACAATGATCCTTCAGCAGACCTACTATCATGTTGACAGTCTTCCTATCTTTACTCAGTGGATCTTTAGTAAATTCAGGCCTCTGTTCCTTTAGAAACTCCTTTGCCTATCTCTGTCCTGGTAATTTTTGTCACCACTTTCTGGACTCATTATGCACCAATTCACTAATGCGTTTTCTAATTTGCGATTTGGTAAAGCCAAAAGAAGGACCAGTCCTAACGACTTGTTAGCCATTTAGCTCGACTAAGTCGACAGCGATAAGTCGTTAGCCATTATAACCTCGCCCTGGCCAGATCGTCTGTTACCTCATTTCCCATCACGGCCGAGTGGCTAGGAACGCAGGCTAATGTTAATTTAGTTTGGGTGTACACCTCATTTAGGGCGCTTACACAGTCCCAAATCAGCTTAGAGTCTACACTGAACAGACTGTTAGACAAAATAGCTTTTACCTAGCTCGGTTAATTTTTCTATATCTCTGACACAATGGTGAATTGCAGCAACCTCAGCTTAGAACACCGTTGTGTCTTTGCTGAAGCTTACCGAAAGAGCCATCTTAGCTCCGACTCCGTAGTCCGTTTTAGAGCCGTCTGTATATCAGTTCGAGTCTGCTCTTGTATGTATGTATGTAATAGAAGGGTGGTGTTACACTGCAACCTAAAAGATCTATTGTGTCCCCTATTCTTGCTGCTTTACAGCTGGCCTTCCAATCCTATTCCTTTTAAAAAGTGTAGGATGTCAGAGGGCCCCAGTCTAGGTAAGTCTCCCTCTTCGATTTCACACGCACCCAGGTGCAACGCCCTCGAGTTTCACAGTGCTACGCAGTTTGAGAGGAGGTGGATGGATGTTTCATCCTGTTCCCCACAAAATCTGCATTCAGAATCTTTTTCCAATCCAAGCTTACTCAGGTGTCCTTTCAGTCTACAATGGCCTGAAAGTATTCCTGTTAATATGCGAACATTGTTCTTACTCAGGTTGATGCATTCTGTAAACCTCTTCTGGTTATAAGTTCCCAGAAGAATTTTACTTTGCCTCATTCCCTGGAGATTTTCCCAATAACTGGATTTTCTCTGCTCCATTTCTATTTTTAGTTTCTTCAGTATTGTACTGCTACTTAACCCGCAAAAGGGTTCAGGCCCTACGAAAGGCATTCCAGCCCCTTTTTTGCGAGGTTATCCGTTATTTCGTTTCCTTCCACTCCTGTGTGACCCGGAACCCACAGGAGGGTTACTTTATTTCTTTTGCCTAGCTCATTTAGTTTCCCTAGGCATTCCCAGACCATCTTGGAGCTGATTTCATATGAGTTCAGCGCCTTGATGGCTGCTTGACTATCAGACACGATGATAATCTCCTGCTTCCGATAGTTCCTTTCCATAATGAACTGAACACATCTTCCAATAGCGTGTATTTCCGCCTGAAATATACTTGGGTATTTTCCCAAGCTTTCGAAATATGTAGTTCTAGGCCCATATATTCCTATTCCAGGTCCTTCTGCCGTTTTGGAGCCATCAGTGTACCATTTGATGGCATTTCTATTCAAGTTCAAGATGGTGTTATGATCCCACTCGCTCCTGTTACTTAGCTTTATGGTGAATTCTTTCACAAAGCTACATTTTTTTAACATATCATCCCGGGGCATATCTCAGGTTTGATCACCGTCAGGAGATTGAGGCCTATGCCTAATCATTCCTGTCTGCTCTTACTGGAGTTCCTGTCTCCTAGTCCTTCTTATCTCATATTATAACCTGATCTTTTCTATAATTTTTGAACCATAGCATTCCCAAAAAGGGTGCCTCTTTAAGTTTATAGTTTTTGATGATCAGCTCCGTGTGATTTACTTATTTTACTTACAAGATATGTAACTGAGTTAGTGAATATTTGTGTTAGAATAATTTACCGAGCCCTAACTAATAATTTCGGCGAGAACGGTATTATTATGCACTATTCAAAGATTTCTATAACTTTAATTATCTTTAATTTATCTTCAAGCAGTAATTTGGACTTCATTAGAAGGAAAAAACGCTTTTATAATTTTGCGTCGTTACCTTTAATGGAATTATACTTCATGATTAAACAATTCAAACTCCAACCCATCAGACATTTGTTAAAAATATGTTAGTCATTAAATATCTATATATGTAGCTTCGGTTCCATTTTTTTTTTTTAGAGGGACATGTAGATCTTAATCATTGTATCGATATGGTTCACAAAACATATTATCTAATTTTACTTGAACAATTTCGCATCACTATTACATTAATTATAAAGATTACCGAGTTTGAAAATTGCCGCTGTCTTTTATTTTTAAGAAATTAGTCCAACTGATTAAACATCATTTAAATACGCGATGCGTTTTCAGCTTCGAAATTAAACATTCATAGCAATAATTTAAATTATCCCCAAGTTTAAGACAATTGCGATTATGAACGAATGCTGCAGGTTAAGTGCCAAAAGGTCGTTTTATCAATCATCCTGATATCAGTCTATTATCAAAATCCGGACGATCTATTTCTTCTGAGAACTTAAAACTGTACAACTATGAACTTTCTACGAAATCTAAATTATTTCAAGTGTTTTTTATCGCACGTAACGATTATATTTATAGAACAGTAAAATTCTATCAATTATGTTTCACAAACTCGCCTTTTTGCAATTTAATGTAATGTAGCTTTCAAAATTATACTTTAAATTAGGAACAAACATGTAAATTATTTAATGTACTTTTAAAGGGATTCGTAGGAGATTGGCCACCAAGGGTTAATAACTTAGAAATTATGTTTTTTCTTTTTTTTCTTGAGGTGCGGCTTTTTTTTTAAAATGAACTAAATTTTTTTAGAAATTAAAACATTCTTTGACGTTTCGACATTTTTTTTATTATTGTCTTCTTCAGAAATTATTTATTACAATTCAATTTTTTATACACATTTACAGACAACACAAAACATTTTAAAAATTACTTTAAAATTTACATTTTTCTAACCATTACAAACAAGGTTATTTGTCACGTACAATATTATTATGTGTGAAGCATACTAAATTTAAAGTGCCTGGGCATAATTTTACATTAAAGGCTGAGAACAATTCCATCAAAATAACTTAGAAATTAGCATCTTAGATGTCGAAAGTAGATTTGAATGAAGCTTTCGTAAACGCCAGCTAATGTTGTAAATCACTGCTATTCGTGTATGCGAGACTCCACCATTAGGTTGTCAAATGTGACCTTAAAAATTTGACGATTTTCAATTTTTCACTATTCACACTGTTGCTATATTTAAGTGAAACAAAAAAAATACATTGCCAAATTTGTTTTCTTTGGATATACACTCACTGACATTAGAAGGAATAATTTGTTCAAGTTGATTTTTGGGAAATGTGATAGTCTTACATCAAAAATGAAACGATAATATTTGTAAGAAATTTTATTAACATGTAATACGAAAAAAAAAGTGTGTTTGGCGCCCCCCTAGCTGAGTACACCCCTGTACACGTCTAGGCATCCACAAAATGAGATGGTCAATATCTGCTTGTGGCACCTCGGTTCAAGTAACATGAACTTCGTGGATTAACTATACCAGAGTATGTGGAGGATGATGCAAAGAGCACAGCCTCTTGCCTATGATATCCCACACGTGTAATGGGATTTAAATCTGATGAAAGGGGTGATCGCGGCAAAACATTAACGCCTGCATCTTGGAGAAACTCCTTAGTTCGTCGAGTAATATGGGAACGTGCGTCGTCTTGTTGAAAAAGGACGTGTGGACGACCATCTAGATGAGATAGTAAAGTGGTTTGTAGGACATTAACATAAGACGCAGCTGTTATACTGCCTCGAATAAAGAGAAGTGGTGATCGACTACCATACGCAATAGTTCCCCAAACTATTCACATGCGAGTTTGTCTGGTGGATCTACACAGCGGACCGATTTGTCATCACTACACACTTGCGGATCTGCTCGTCGAAAATAGAGATTTTCTCTTAAATTTAAAGATAGTTCATCTAAAACTTCACCAAACTCATTTTCTAAAGATTGTAAATATTTAGCCGCACTCAAATTCTCTCAAAAGAAAAATGGCCTCACGATGTGAGTATTTATTATACCACACCAAGCGTGAACTTTAAACGAATATTGGTTTTTTACATTCGAATATAAAATTCGGATTGTGATCAGCCCACTACTTGCAATTATTTTGAAGGTTGTCTCATCTGTAAATAATATTCGCTTTTCAAAATATACATCATCCTCCTTCATGCCCTGGAACCGTAAGCAAAATTCCATCCTAGCATGTAGATCTCGTTCTTGAAGAATATGAATAAATTAAGATTTGTACCGCAAGTACTTGTTATTCTTCAACATTCTTCTAATTGATTTTTCAGAAATATCGACTTCTTCTATTTCCGACAATGGCATGGTAGGAAATTCAGATGCAGATACTAAAACATTCAAACTACTTTCTGTTGCACACACTTTTGCGATGCGATTGTTTGCATTTATTTCTCACCGAACCAGTTTGCTTATTTTTTTCATAATTCTTAAAACAGTGGAATTATGTGCATTGCTTTTATGCCTATTGTTAAAAATATTTGCTGTTTTGCGATAGGTATGATAATTTTCGCCATGTATCATAACTATTTCTATTTTTTCTTTTAAAGATCACTGTTCAGCATTCATCATTTCGACAGCAAAACTAAATGTCTCAATGACAGTTATTTAATTTACTTGTTTGTCATGTACTCATTGCTACTTTGATTTTTACAATATGTAATTCTGAACTCTAAGAAAATAATGCATACCTGCGCAATTTTTTATAGTTCCAGTATAGGTATGGCACTAATAAAGAAGCAATTGGTACTATTTTGGAAAAAAAAGCCATTGAAAAGTTGGTCTATGTTGTAATTATTTTGTATTATTGAAAACAAATCAAGGTGTGCAGCAAAAATAATAATCCCATTTTAAAGTTTTCCTTTTCAAGGCTATAAAAAAACTTAAAGTAACTAATTTGGCATAGCATGCATGATTTTCTTTCATAAATTATACACAAAATAGGATATGATTGCTGTATGATCTCAATAATTTTTGTGTACAGGGTAATTTTGAAAAAAAAACGATTAAATCTCATTTTTTGCTAAAATTAAGCGAAACTATATTTGGATAAAGCTTTGAATTTAGCGTACTTTCATATTTTTGACCTTCCCTCGTATACAATTAAATTTTCGGGAGATTTTATGAGTGTTATTTTAGTTTCAAGACATGCAGAAGTAATTTGTAAGAAAAAACATTTACTAAATTCAAAGACAAAAAAATTTCCCATATGCTGCGCACTTTCTGCCGGTCACTGTATATGCAATTTGCTATACACACACGAATTTCAGCTGTCCAGTTGTGCAGTTTGTTGTCAAGTGTCACCATGGCTAATAAGAATGGGAAAGGGAATAGGGATAGGGAATAGAGAAAGGGAATAGGGAAAAGGAATAGGGATAGGAAATAGGGAAAGAGAATAGGGTAAGAGAATTGGGAAAAGGAATATGGGAAGAGATTAGGAGAAGGAATAGGGAAAGGGAATAGGGATAGAGAAAATGAATAGGGGAGGGAATGGGAAAGGGAATAGAAAAAAAGATATGGGGAAAAGGGTATAAGGAAAAAATTTAAAAATAAACAAATATAAAAGAGTTTGAAAAATTGGAAAAACATTAATAGAAAACCTAACACAAATATTGAAACATACACGACTCAGAGTAAAAACAAAAGAAAGCTACCTAAAGCGCATTGCACATTCTAAAAGTGGAATATTATTGAGTGAATAGACCGACTTACAAAAATAATACTCTTGAACACTGTTCCCAACTTTTAAGCATAGAATTTCCCACGAGAATTATCAAAATTTCCCTTTTTTTAAAGAAAATTCCCACGAATGCGCAAAACCATGGTACCAATATACAAGATATGGATCTTGCGCATCTCCTGATGACGCGGTTGGGATCCAGTCCTACCAATAAAATAAACCAGTGAGCTGTTATAGGCGTAGCATTCTATTGAAGTAATAAAACAAATAAAACTTCATAAAATTACGCATTACCAAATAAATAGAAATGGACAAATATAAATAATAAATCCACATGTAAATGGAGTATACATTCAAAGTGTTTTAAATCACAATTGAATCTTAATTTTCAACGAAAATATTATAGAATAACGTGAACACACGTTGATGATGCGATGGGAGTAGCTGCGCGACCTTAAGCGTATTTGGGACTTCGGAAGAGCATAGCCTGTATATTTGTACCTGGTGAATACGTCTTATTTTAAGATATCACAACGTTGCTAAAAAAAAAAATTCCACGAACACCATGCTATTTTCCTTTTTCCTTTCGACTTCAAAACTTCCCAAGAATCGGGAAATTTCCCACAAGTTAGCAACACTGCTTTGAAGGAGCGCATTCTAGGAGAATGGCCGACTTCTAGTATAATAAAATAAAACTTTCCCAAAACCTTTTGTTGTCTGCGAAAGACATTTTGTTAACTTTATCTTCAACTTAACCTCTCAAAAATCGTATTGTTACCCCGTACTTGCGCGTACTCCTGATAACATCATGACAACATATACCGGACAGATTTGATTTTACATATTCACTAGTATTCAGGTTCGGATATATTCGGTCCGCTCTCCGTACGCTCGTCGTCTTTGACGACAAACAGCGAGCAAGATAAATACAGCAAGTATGGATTTGTACCACAGACGTGTCCGCTATACAAATCCGCCAGACAAATTCACATGTGAATAGGCCCCTTAACATTCGTAGACACTCAAAGATCAAAGATTCCCATTCTTACGATAGCTTGGTTTAAATATAGTTATTCTGATGCTACAAAATCCAGTTGAACAAATTATTCCTTCTCAAAATGTCATTGAGTCAGATCTTTTTTGATTAGCTTCATCTGATTGTTTCAACACAATTTTCCTTGAAGAACCGTTGAATCATCTGCCCTTGCTATTTTTAAAGTGTTATTGCGTATAAGCTATTTGTTTTAAATTTGCCCCAATACTAAATAGCATGGGTCCAAGTATTGTCCCTAAAGAACCCCTTATTTTCAGATTTCTAAATCGAATCTAAAATTATTCCATTGAATAAGCTGTGCTGTATTACTGTGGTAGATAATTCGATGATGAAATTATAATAATGACTCATTCGTTAACATCTAGGTAAGTAAGTATCTGTGAAAAACAAAAACGTAGAGATAAACGTATATATCAAGATGCTTTAATAGGGCCGATTAGGTGATTGATGTAATCATTCTAAATTAGCAATTGAGAATATAAATGTATATATATATTGATTCCAAGGAAAAATCAGTCATGGCATAAACGTTTTTATTGATAGCATTAACGCAACAAAACAAGTATTTTAAAACTACAGCTCTATATATTTCTATATTGGATAATCTATTTCCTTAGATGCCCATATCTTTCAAATAAATTGATGGCCCCTAATTCCAATAATTATCGATAAAGTGTAGGAATTTCTTGAGATAAAGGTTTATCTACCTATAGGATCCACATGGCATTGGATCTGACTTGTGTGAAGAACATGACGATTTAAACAGGAATTTTAGTATTTTATCCTTTACTGATGTTAATAAAATAAAAGAAAATGGACATATTTGTATGTATAGGATCTTATCTTATCAGAAATAATTAAATAAAATGAGGAAAAAATTAAAATAAAACATCTAGGTTGACATAATATTTGTTTTGCTTGATGGTTCTATACAATACCATTTTGTAGTAATCCAGTGGGGAAAATCGTTTGCAGTTTGCCATTTATTGATTGTAGGCAGGTGTACATTAGTACGAATTATTACTTTCTATTAATTTTGGTCAGAAGCAATCACATTCGAAGCGGATTGTAAGAGGATTTAAGATAAACGAAATGATAAAGGGATTGATGATACATCGATGAAAAGACACGAAGCACAATAAAGCAGAATACACTGCGAAAGGAACAAATGCAATATAAAGACTAGAAGAACAAATACAAAAGGAATTCTAAGTCGTTAGATAATCTATACAGCGTCAGAAACTTTTACATCGGAAAAGTGTACAAATTAGAATATGAATTGGTGTTTGAGCTTTTTCCATCGTAAGTTTATTTGTTTAGATCCGGCATTTCGTCAGTATTTCTTGTGTCATGATCGGGTAATCATAGAATATATATATAGGCAGTAGAACATCTACCGAAATTGGGGATCTAAACAATCCAACAGACGATAGAGACGGTCTAATACAGCAACTACCAGCTCATATTCTAGTAATCCATCATCCAGAATGTGTTATATGTTCAAATTACTTGAGGGTGAGAACGAATTAGCTGGTGACTGGACGTATTAGCGTAATTTTTGCAAAAAGTATTAAGTATTGTAAAAAAAACCATTTGTTTTGTATATATATATAATCATATTACCCTTATACCATTAAGGTGTCGGGTCTACATTTATTTTTCGAACACAAATTGATTCCATTTCTTCCTATCTTTTGCTAGGATTGTTGCTTCTTGCCATGTTTTTCCCCTAGCTCGTAGTATTCTTCCAATTGCGTCATTCCAGGTCTGCTTCTGTCTTCCTTTTTTTTCTTTTGATTTGTATTCTTGCTTCGTACACTTTCTTCACTTGTCTGTTACTGTCCATTCGTTGTATATGTCCCCACCAACTCAGTTGTCCTTCTTCAATAAATTCCAGTACTGGTTGTATCCCTAATTCTGCTCGTATTTGTATGTTTCTAATTCTATCTTTCCGGGTTACGCCTACCACTCGTCTGAAATATTTCATTTCGGCAGCTTATATTTTACTTTTTTGTTTGTTTGTAAGGGCCCAAGACTCACATCCATAAGTTAAAACTGACCGATATATTGTGTTAAAAATCTTTATTTTTGTTTGCTTAGAAATTTCTTTTTTATTAATAAATTTTTGGTTCATTGCGTAGTATAACTTGATTGTTTTGTCAATTCTCTCATTTATTTCTGCTTCTTGTTTTCCTGTTTCTTCTAATGTTACTCCTAGATATTTAAATTCCTTAACTTGCTCTATTTTAGTATTATTTATTTCAATTTTAGTTTCAAATTTTCTTGTAGTTGTCTTTCACTATCGGCCATTATTACTACATCGTCTGCAAAGATTCCGTTAGTTATTTCAATTCTCTGTAAATTCTTGTGGGCCACAAACACTTTATTGACTTTTTGTTCGCATGTTTTTATGATGGTATCCATATGTATATTGAATAACGTTGGACTTAGTCCATCTCCTTGTCTTAGTCCCATGTCAGTCTTGAACCCTTCCGACTTCATGTTGTTTTTGATCACATAATTTATGTTAGTGTCGTATAAGTTTTTTATAATTCTTATTATTTTTGTTGTGTACACCCTTTTCTTTTAATCCTGACCATACTTTTGTTCTCGCAACTGTATCAAATGCTTTCTCTAGATTAATGAAAGCTAAGTAGAGGTTTTTGTTTCGTTGATGTTGTTTTTCTATTAGTTGTTTCAGTGTAAAAATGTGATCTTGGGTACTCCTTCCAGCTCGAAATCCACTTTGTGCTTCTGATAGTTGACGTTCAATTATCGGCGTTAGTCTATTGTTGATCAGTTGTTCGTATATCTTTACAATTGTGTACAGTAAAGTTATGCCTCTGTAGTTGTTACAATTTTTCTTATCTTCCTTTTTATATATGGGAGTTATCAGTGCTGCTCCACATCCCTCTGGTATTTTTTCTTCGCACCACGCCTTATTTAGTATTTCCAACAGTGCTGTCATACCTGTTCCTCCTAAGTTCTTTATCATTTCTGCCGTGATTTTGTCATTTCCGGGTGCCTTTCCATTTTTCATTCTTTTTATTACGTGCATCAACTCCTCCATGTTTAGTTTTTCAATTTTTGGTTCGCCCTCTTGATCTTGCTTCTCGGGTACTCCTTTGGTCTCGTTGTCTTCAGTAGTTTGTATTTTATGTTCTAATAATTCTTGAAAATATTCTTTTCATCTATGCATAACATCTAATTCGTCTGTTAATATCTCTTGTCTTTTGTTCTTTATATATATATCTCTTGTACCGGTTTTTCTGTTCTAAAAGATTTTAAAACTTTATAAAGTAGTTTCTGATTTTCTGAACTATTCTTTTCCATTCTTTTTCCGAATTCTGTCCATGACCTTTTTTTCGCTTTTATCACTAAAATTTTAACTTTGTTTCTTTGGTTCTTATATATTTCATGTTGTTCTGGGGTATTGTTTGTGAGATATTTTTTCCATTCGTTTTTCTTCTTTTTGACTTCTTCTTTAATTTCATTGGCCCACCATGCTGTTTGCTTTCTTTGGTTATCTGTTTTGTATATTCCACATGTTTCTCTTGCTGTATCGATTATTATATTTTTTAAAATTTTCCATCCCTGTTGAATATCAGCCTGTTTTATATCTTCCAGTTTGTTTTGTATTTTTGAGTTTGTTCTTTGTTGATATTTAGCAGCTATATATCTGTTTCTAAGTGCATATACTTTTATTGTGTCGTGTCTTTCTTTTCGGGGTTTTGATCTATTATTAATTTCTAGGTTACTACTTTTTATTCTGGCCATAAGTAAATAGTGATCACTATATATTTCAGCTCCCCTTTTGACTTTTACATCTAATATAATTTTTTCTTTCTTCCTTATGCACTAATACATAGTCTATTATTGATTTTTCTGCTCTACTTAGTTGCACTCTAGTGTATTTGTGTATTTGCTTATGCTCGTAGAATGAGTTTGTAATTATCATGTTTTGTAATTCGCAGAATTCCAATAGTCTTAATCCATTGTCATTTCGGAAATCTTCTCCATGATTTCCTATTATTGTTTTATATTCGTTGTCTTTTTCCCCCACTCTACCATTAAAATCCCCCATAATGTATAACGTTCCTTTCGCTTCTTCTGTTAATTTTGTTAAATCTTCCCAAAACTTATCTTTTTCATCTCCCTTTTCATTTTCATCCGGTCCATATACTGATATTATTGTTCTAATATTTCCTATTTTATTTCTTAGTTCTACTGAGAGTATCCTTTCAGAGACAGCCTTATTTTGTATTATTATTAATTCCTCGCATTAACTAATCACTTCATAATGCAAATCTAGAAGCATGAAAAAATTTCGTAATTAATTATCCATTATTTTACCACTTCTTCTTCTTTTTTGACATTTTATTCCTGACATTATTTATTACAAAATAAAAACAATTCAACTAAATGAGGTTATCACACTTATATCTGAGCGTTTATAATACGGATTAGATAAAGGATTTGCCAATATAAATTTGACAAAATTTTGTTAATAAATAACACAATAAATAAATAAAAAAAGTCCAATAAACTCACGCATTTACGAAACCTCTACAGATAAGCCACTTCTGTCATGATTGAAATGTTTAACTCGTTCGAGTATTGCACATTTTTACGTCAACGGAATGAAACGAATATAACTTTACTTTTCATCGAATCTGTTTTTTTCTCACAATTTCCTGCATTATTCACTTGTTTACTTCGAAAATAATCTCTAGTTAATAAATAATCCCTGCGATCTGTATTTTTATCTATAACATCTAAATATGTCAATAACGGATTTAAAGATGTTAATACGTTGTTTTTCGATGGTGACTCTCTGCTTTTGTATATCCCGTATAAGATCATATGCATGGTTTCATTATTATATTAGAAAAAAATGCAATAATGGTATCCTGAAGGATCCTTTAAAAATTACGCAATATGCCAAAGAAAGAAATAAAAAAAATATCGTATTTTAAGTTCGACCTTAGGAGATAACTTATAAGGGAGCTTAACGAATTATAAATCGAAAATTCTACTACTTGGTATGTGTTTCTTGAACCAAATTCTGATAGCACGCCTTATTTCTCCAATGTAAACGTTATCATAGTCACTACTCAAGTTTTCGTTATGGAAAATTTGAATCATCCAGTATTGCACAACCTAAAAACGAAATCGAATTTTAAAACGAGAGGACTTATACCCATATCACTATCATAGGGGGCACTGTTTGGGTGGCCCTAATCGATGACTTATTGATTGGTCCTGTCGTTCTTCCTGGAAGTTAAATACGGACAATTACCTTCAATTTCTTATTGATGAACTGCTAGGTCTTTTAGATGATGTCCCACTGAATGTTCGACGAGACATGTGGTTTCACATGGATGGGGCACCTCCACATTTCGGAATTGCTGTCCGAAATTGGGTTAACGTCAATTATCCAGGATGGATTGGTCGAGGTGGTCCTGTTGCATGGCCACCCAGATCACCCGATCTTAATCCCCTTGACTTTTATTTATGAGGGTACATGGAAAATTTAGTCTACGCGCAAGTTTTAAACACACGAGAAAGTTGTTGGATTGTATTCATCTGGCTGCCGGGCAAATCCGACAAAACAAGCATAAAATTCGGATAAGTACTTCTTCTATTGACTTACGGGCACAAGCCTGCATTCAACAAGGAAGTGGACATTTTTAAAATATTATTAATTGAACTTTTTTAAATAAAATCAGTTTGTATTGAATTTAGGATTACATTTTTTTTCATGATCTGGCAATCACATTGATAGAGCTGTAACTTTGAAACAAATGAAAATGGATATACAAGTTTTGCGTTTTTGTTACTTGAAATAAAATCTACTTTACACTCCCAAAATTTGAACAGTACGATACGGGATACTTGTATATATACATGCTATGCTTTCAAACACTTTCCTAATAGGCCATGCTATTTTTTAGTCGATGGTCATAGTGCTGCACGCACTAATTACTTTGGCAGTTTGTATGTCACCAAAATGTGTGCAAAAAGTATTTTAAAAGGCATATATTTATTATAAGTTAAAAAGATTATAGTATTAAAGGTGATACTGAAAATATTGCCCATTATTTTGAAAACAAAGTCGAACTGTACATTTCACGTCCTCAAAACCACTTACGAGGAGTTGTAGGGTATTCGGTACCCGAATGTGTAATAGCATAGACAAAAACTTTTCCATTCTGTAATATCTGGTTTTAAAAATAGTATTCTTTAAATATGGGAAAATAAATTAATCTAGAATTGTCAAGTCCGGAGATCTTGCTGCAAAATTAATAAATCTTGTATCGAAATATTGTTCCAAGAAAGCTATTGTTTGTCGGGATATGTGTGCCGGATGCAATAAATTTTCCTGTAAGTTCGTCACCATCAGAGATAAGGTGCACTAGAGATAATTAACTTGACGATAAAAAGTTGCTACTCCTGAGCAATGTGGTGGGGATCGATCTCGAAAGGTTCTGGTATCAATGCATAGACGGGGCTCGCGTCACTAAGAGCGCGAAATTTGAATTAATATCTTACTGTTTTCCTCATATAATTATTGTTTGAAAACTGAATGCATTATTATGACAAGTGTACATTCTATGAAAACACATGATAAATTATGGCAGTAATATAATCAATAATATCAATTTGTAAACGTATAAAGGTATTTTTGGAAATAAACATATATTTCGCAGAGAAAAGGCGTTGTAATTTTTTTTATAATTTTATAAAAAAAGGTGAATTAACATTAAATAATAATAATAATAATAATATATTGTCTTTATTGGATGGCTTTACATTACTAACAAGGGAACACCGGCGGGTGTCCCCCTCCGATTTCGATGAAACTTAACAGATCGAAAGAGTATCTTAAAATAAGAGACACGTATTTCTTTTTATCGGCGTATCTGCACGATTTTGGGGTACAGCCCCCTCCAAAGTTTGGACGATTTTTAAATTTTTGCAAATATTTCCTAAATTATAACAGATATTAAATTTTCTTCTTAAATAATTTGCAGCATATTGCATGGCCCTAAGGGTGGTGTCGTCCGTATTCGCAAAAAGTTAATAACGGGGGACGGGGTACCCCGTACTCCCATTTTTTAAAAAAAATTTCTTTTTCTTATTCATCAAAAAAGGCCGATTTTACATAGAATACGATGATGTATAACAAGTTTAGAAAATTAATAATTGTAAAAATAGAAAAATAATAATAAAGCTTCAAATTAATAACTTGCCTATTGATATACATCAAATGAACTATAACAGAAAGAAGTTTTTATCCTTAACATAATTTCCAGCATAATACATGGTATCAAGGTAGATATCTTCATAAAAAGCTAATAACGGGGGACGGGGTACCCCATACCACCGCATTTTTTTAATAATAAGTTTATTCATTATAAATTAAAAAAGATTGCTTTTACATAGAAAACGGTGATCTATAATAAATTTAGAAAATTAATAATAGTAATAATAATAAATAAAAGAATAATATTATTAAGTTGCAATCCCTAACCCATAATCAGTTTTCTTCCCCAAGATTTTTTCGACGTATTCAAGTACTCGTGGTATAAGAGTGGATACGTTGAGGAAAGACCTGGCCTTTAAAAATCCTGTAGAGTTTTGTTTTAACAAAGATGCGCAGTTTACACCCTTGTGTAGTATTTGCAATAAACCAGCTATTGTGCGGTGTTCATGGTGCAAACAAAATCTGTGTTTTAAACACTTTTACACAGACTATCACTACTGTAATACTTACACAGCTTAATTACTGTATGTATATTAATCTTGTTCGCTATTGCAATACATATATACCAATAATCGCATTACAGTATGTCATGTATTTAAACATTTATAAGCATTATAATGTTTTTCTAATTCTGTTTATTGTTTCCGAAATGTTATAATCGTTACAACACATTAGTTATATCTATGCTCCATTGAATACTTACATTGTACACCTACATTGCAGGAAAAACTTGAAATAATTAAAAAATATATATGTATGTATTATTTAATCCTTCGTCCTGGTAGCAAATTTGTTTATATATACGCACTAAGGATTATGGTATTCTAAAAATGAATAACATTTTTTAAGGAAATATATAAAACGCGTCACTAACTGCAATTGATAGAACGATTTATATTGCTACACCGATAAAAGTTTCGTATAGTATATAGTATAAGTTAGTAGGCATAGAAGGTTTGACCATAGCTTGTCGAGTAGATACAATTCTAAATTAAGAAATATTTAAGTAAGGAAAGCAGCGGAAAGTAACGATAACAAATAATTGTTGTTAATGTACTATATTATTATTATTATTACAATTATTTTTATTATTAATCCTCCAAATTTATTACCATTGTTTTCTATGTAAAAGCGATCTTTTTTTGATGAATAATGAATAAAGTTATTATTAAAATAATGCGGGGGTATGGGGTACCCCGTCCCCCGTTATTTACTTTTATGAAGATATCTACCTTGAGACCATGTATTATGCTGGAAATTATGTTAAGGATAAAAACTTATTTCTCTTATAGTTCATTTGATTTATATCAATAGACAAGTTTATTAATTTTGAAGCTTTATTATTATTTTTCTATTTTTACAATTATTAATTTTCTAAACTTGTTATACATCATCGTATTCTATGTAAAATCGGCTTCTTTTGATGAATAAGAAAAAGAAAAAATGTAAAAAAATGGGGGGTAGGGTACCCCGTTCCCGTTATTAATTTTGCGAATACGGACGACACCACCTTAGGGCCATGCAATATGCTGGCAAATTATGTTAAGAAGAAAATTTAATATCTGTTATAATTTAGGAAATATTTGCAAAAATTGAAAAATTGTCCAAACTTTGGAGGGGGCTGTACCCAAAAATCGTGCGGATACGCCGATAAAAAAAAATACGTGTCTCTTATTTTAAGGTACTCTTTCGGTCTGTTAAGTTTCATCGAAATCGGAGGGGGACACCCGCCGGTGTTCCCTGTAGTAATAATAATCGTTTATAACATAAAACATGAATTCGATGTAGGAAGTACATAACAGTAATTAGAATAAACACAATTAAATAAATATACACCCACCTCCACAATAGAAATATCCAGAAGAAACAAGAAGAAAGCAAGCCACTATTAGTATTTAAAAGAACCAATCACAAGGCGAGGTTCAGAAAAGAATTCTGCTTTTCAACCCGACCTGGATTTTAATTAGATTTTGTACATTATTGTAACTGCCTAATGTAAACAAAGCATAAAAAATATTTATGAAGCATGAACTATTACCTGCCAGTTTCTAGTGGGAACCAAAATAATTTTGCAGAAGTGGATACTGCGTCACAAATTAAGCACTTTATGAATAAAATCTTAAATCGGATGAAAATAACAGGCCAAAATGTATTATTTTCAGTCAGCGTATTAAATAATCACTTAAATAGCGTACAATACCTAAATAACTATTTCATGACTTCACGAAAATATATTTTTGTGAACCTGTCATTTAAAATACGTAGCATTTAATTTTCTAAATCTCAGTATGATACTTCAGTTAACTAGGGATGAGTAGAAGGAAATAATCATTGTTGTTGTAGAATAACAAGTTTTTTTTAAAAGAGGTGCTACTTATAAATGAAATTAAATAAATTTATTGAAATGGTTAAGAAATACAAGCGATTTTGCAACCTAAAATAAATGATAATTGTGGTGGCATACTTGCGCCTGAATTTTATGCAATCTTACTAACATATTTTTTGAATTCCTTTCCTTATATGTAGGCAACTTTATGCATGTTGACTCTAGCGCCTCTGAGCATTGATACCTAAACTACTTCCCCTCCGGAGAGAAAAGCGTCACGATTTGTCTAATTCAAGTTGTCGAAGGGATGGTCATCATGAAGTTCATTGATAAACGGTTGTAATAATTCCTTTTGATATCTTTCAGCAGTTATAGTTAGATTGGTTAAAAAATGTTGGTCCACTGATTCATTTTCTTGAAACTGCCAAATGCCATTTTTGCGGACGTAATGAAGTTTCTACGAATTCGTAAGAGATTTCTGCCCACCAAATCCTCATATTTTGCTTATTTAAATAACCAGAAGGGTGAGACTAAGCCTAATGAAAAAGCATTTATCGAGAACATTGTCATTAATTATGTTCTGTAAAAACCATTGATAGCATTGTGTTCTCATATCGAAATCTAGCCGCGTAAGTTCATAAACTACTTCAATTTTATACGGTAATAACGTTTAAGTACTTTTTTAAAACGGTATGGCAAGGCACTGACAAATGAACTTGAAGGAAGCTTCGAAATTCGACGTCGAATATCCCCGAAGCAATTTGCGGTTTGTTTTTTAGGCGCACCACCGCTAGGTTTACGAGTTACTGCCACGATTGCATGAAATTTGTCAATGCAACAAGCATAAGTAATTGCTAGATTAGGAAACTGTTGCTGAAAATCCTGCATTCACTGATTAATGGAATAAACCGATTCTCCATTATCTAATTTTCGACCAGTTGTAATATAACTTTTGATAATAAACGTTTTGTGTTGTAATTCTAACATGTTGTAATAAAATAATACAATCAAATGAAACCGTTTTTAATTTTGGTATGTTACTTGGTACTGAGCTGTCAATTTGGAGTACAATTTAAAATTGGTGCAGTGTCGCCAATCTCACTAAAGAATTTGCTTAAATAACAGCCTACTCTAATCAGGAAAGTATATGAAAGCATGGTCTATGAAAAAACATTCAAATAACTTATTGAATCGGGAAGTTGCACCTCTTCACCAGTCAATATTGATAAATTTACGGGGGTAAGATGGGTTACATTCGTCACTAACTCTTGGTATTTCGAAAGGTCAAGTAGAGTAGTCACAATTTAAGAAATACATATTACGTCATATCCGTTTTGGGCGCTGGAGTCGTCGGATGAGTCCATTATGCCAGCTATAGGGGTGTTTGAATTCAGCGGCGTCTTCAGTCGAGAATTTCGCATCTGTCAAAATTCAAATTAGTGTCTGTCTCTGAATTTGTGGGAGTTGATCGCTTTTTTACGCAGCCGCTTAATCATGGTGCATGCTGGTGGTAAAATGGGCTTCATAGATAACGGATTACTTATGTTTTGATCAGGTATTTAGTAATGTATTGTATGTAGAAGTTATTATATTAATGGATGAAAACTTCGTTATTCATCTAATATTATGGTACTCCTTGAATGTATTATAGTTTATTATGTAATCATTAATATTTTTGTTCTCAAATGCTCTGAAAAGCAAGAATTATGATATTTCTAAGATGAAAGCACCATTAAATTCTTTGTTTTTTTTTTTTTCTTAAAGGTACAATCAGGTGACTATCACGATGATATGAATGCGAAAAATTTTTAACATGGGTGACAAAACAATTGGTGCCTAATCTTCCACCTAGAAGTGTTTTTGATAGTGGACAATGCGTCTTATCATAATGTAAAACTTCATTATGACCCAACTTCTGGAACAAAAAGGCTGAAATGATCGGAGTGGTTGACGGCAAGGAATATATTCTTTGATTCTAGCTTTACAAAACCAGAGCTTTTGAACTAATAAAGCAAAATAAAAATGAAACGCACAATTTAAATTAGATAAGTTATAGCACTTCATGGGCATAGTGTTCTAAGGCTGCACCGTACATCCGAATTAACCCTATTGAGAAAATTGGGCTATTGTAAAAACTGGTCTCTGCTGCAGAAATGTTACTTTTAAGTTAGCCGATGTGGAGGCATTAGCTAGAAACAAATTTGCTTCTATAACTCGTGAAGAATGGGAATCTGTTTGTAACACGTTGATAAGTTGTAGAAGACTATTTGGAAACGGAGCACCTGTTGGATATGATAACAGATGAGGTGGTATTTGTTGTGAACATGGCGAATCAGAAACTGATGAAGATTTTTTATGATGATGACGAGTATGACGATGATGCTGAGAATAGTGTCGTGATCTTTAACTCTTAAGGCACCCCTTAGTTTTTATTTTACTGTAAATATAGTTTATTGTTCTTAATCTAGTGCTATAGTATTTTAGAAAGGACTTGTGTATTTGATTATAATATTTCACCATATAGTATCGTTCATTGTACTTTGTATTTCTATTTTATTCCTGAATAAATGACGATGGTTATTTTGGTTGCTTTATTGTTTTTGAACATAAACAATAAATACTAATTATTTAAAATTAACTAATTTTAGGCACAAAATAAATGTTTTTATTTTTACCTTCTTAGTGCATGTTCCATGTATCTAAAAACATTCTTTTGTTCATTGAAATTACGATGTATTATAATTATTATGTGAATTTCTATTAACCAAATATTTTTACGAACGGTTTCCAAAATAATTGACGTACCAATAACTAATTTAATAATATTTAATTATTCAACTTACTATTACATATTAATTTGATTTGCTATTTTTCTGTAGTAACTTCTGTTACTGGCGTGCATTTTCTCTCAAGCACCTCTGTCAATTTAAATCACCTCCCGCACTTTGATAGCTTTCAGTTCCACGTATTAGTTGACTTATGATGACGTAATATGTATTTCTTATATTGAGACTACTCTAGGCACAGAAGAGTATTTGTAAATATGTTCTTTTTTCTTAGACAAAGCGTTGCATGTTTAGGTATTTTTTTTTTTTTTTTTTTCTTAATTCAGTCGGCCGAAACAATTGTCCGGATTTAATTAATCTTGTATAGCAGAGTGATCATATATTTTATGTGTATAGAATAATTAGTATATAATTTTTGCATTATTTTGTATACACCCTGTATAATGAACATATAACTGGAAACATATAATACGTGCACACATTCGAAATTGTATGAAAACAAAATCGTTATTGAGGATACCGTTCGGTTATTGATCAGATATAAGCGGACGATATTTGAGTGGGTATGTGTACATACCTACATTTTTATACGTTCGGTAAATGAACATTTTATCGCGGGCTATATTTTGATTTGATGCTTTACGCCATAGAAACACAAATTAAACAAACAATTACCAAACTTGTGATGATGTTTAATAAATCTAGCTTTAGATAGAATGTTAGTGTAAGCAATAGTAAAAGATATAGCAGATTTAGGAATTTTGAATTATTACCGATAGGAATTTTGTAAGATTCGTAAATATCAAAAGTCTACTCAAGAGGGGAGTTTACATATTATATTATGTGAATTTATACGGGACGATAGTTTACATGAATTAGAGGCGTTAGCGAGTTTAAAAAATTCGATCGATTTATTATTAGATACTATGAGAGGAGTGTAAAACTTTTCTGGACTAGGGCTCACGTAGGTACAATCGATAAAGCGAACGCTGATCAATTAGTAAAAGAGGGAGTGTCCATGGGGGAAACAGCGATAATTAGGTAGGGCTTAATTCCTGCTAGCGTAGTTAAAAAGGAGTCGAGTGATAAACTTGATAATATTTGGAAGGGTAGTTGGAATACTACTTTAAATGGGGGGGTGGACTAGGCATTTATAGTTAACGTCACACATTTTAGGCAAATGACAGTTAGTTTGTCGTATCAGTTAATAATGGGTCACGATAATTTTAAATCATATTTATGTAGAATTGGGAGAGTTAATGATTCACATAGTGAATGTGGTAGGGTAGAATGGCTAAGGCATTAGCTAAGCGATTAAATTGACCGCAACGCGAAACAGGTATTAGAGAAAAGGAGTCGATTGAATGGTGCTATAAAGAATTAGATAGGTTACGGCATAATATTTAGATAGTTAGTAAGGTGGTAGGGGAGAGCTGGTTAAGACGGGGTAGGCAGGTAAAACGGGCTAGTGGTCATTTAAAGTAGGCCGTTGCAAGAATCTGCTTCCAATTCATATGCTTGCAAGCTAAAGCAAACCTTATTAAATGGCGCTACATATGCTGCATTTTTGCAGATTAGCTGATGTTTCGAGTGTGACGTTTGTTTATTGTATATTTTGTTGCATGGTACGACTGTTGCTTATTGTGAGTTTTTTGCCCAAAGTGTTGTAGATTTTTTACAAGATAAGTACATCTTTCAAAATGGTATTACTTTAGTTACCTAGTCATATGAAAGCAATTGGATTCTTTCTCTCTCTTTATTATAATGGATTCACTGGCTTATCAATGAAAATGTGGTTGTCGGGTAAAATGGGGTAGCAAACAGTCTGCTAAAATGGGGTACCCCGTTTTGTCTGATGAGCATCTTATGGGGCGATAATAACTTCTGTTTGTATAAAACTCGTAATTTAAAAGATAATACGCTCCAATATTATTACAGATACACAATTCTTTCACAATGCCTTCGAAATATAAACGTGTTTCAACTAGTCAGAGTTGGGATGAGAAGAACATGCAGAATGCAGCCCAAGAAGTGACAGATGGTCGAATGGGCTATAAAATGGCTGCCCAATCCTTCCATGTTTCCTCAACCTATTCAATGCAGAGTTGGTAAGTGAGAAATGGATGATTCTTAGCATAGTTGTCAAGGTTTTTGTTATTAATCAAGTTAATTTTTAATATTTTCATTTGAAATTTGTTTGCAGGACTTTGTTGGCATAAACCTGTTTTTAATGAAAGTGAAGAAAATGAACTTGTAGAACACATTCTTGCAGTGAATGTGATTTGGCGCAAAAAAAAATAATTTAACTTTCAATCGAGAACGGGAAATGGCGGGAAAGGCATCGGTTATATGGATTTTTTGGAAGGCATCCAAAATTACACAGCTCAGAAGCTACATCGCTTGCTCGCACTATGGATTTAATAAAGTTACTGTGACGGAGATTTTTAAACTCTTGAATGATTTATACAGCAAGTACAATTTTGCTCCACAATGTATATGGAATGTAGATGACACCAGGGATTACCATTGTTCCTAAGAAGATGTCAAAGTGCTAGGATTGCGTTGGGAAACGACAAGTGGAGGATGGGTCCTGCAGGCATCAGTGGAACTGTTCGTTGCGGTTTGATGTTTGTTTGTTCCCTAGCGAGCTTTTTCCCAAAGCCAGAACTTTTTGATAACGCGTCACCTGGTAGCGTCGCAGAATTTCCACCCTTTTGGTTGGATGCTGAAAAATATATTTTATAGATGCTTTTAAAGGTTTATGGAATTTACAAAACCTTCCGAAGATCGACCTGTTCTTCTGTTACTGGATGGTCATGCCGCCCACACACAAAATCTTAAACTTATTACCTTAGCTCGCTCAAACAATGTAATATTGCTGTGCTTCCCGCCTCATTGTACTCACCGAATGCAACCGCTTGACGTCTCTTTCATGGCTCCCTTAAGTCATCATTATTCGAAAGAAGTGCGTAAATGGTATCGGTAAATATATCAAGTCGGGAAGCTGTATGCTGAAGCGTTCAAGAAGAAAATTGATCAAGCCACCAGTTGCAACTGAGAAGAAAAAAAAAGTAGTATCCAAGCAGCAAAGGCATTGCAGACCAAGTCCAGAACGCTACTCAGAATCATCACCTAGCGAAGACGATCCAGCTTGCCTATTTTGTGGCGAAACTTTCCAATCAAAATCTGAAGAAGGATGGGTAACGTGCGATTCATGCCGACAGTGGTGCCATGAGGCCTGCGCTAGGGTAGATCCAGAGGATTGTGAGATTTATATTTGCGATTTTTGTCTTCCTTAGTTTGAATACGTATTTTATTTCACATTTTCATTTTTTGTTTTCTTGAGACTGATAACTCTTTATGTTTGTTTATTTGTGAGATGTTTCTGTTCGGTTATTTTTATGAGAATATATTTTAGAACTGAACTATGAAATATTAATGAAATTAGTACTTTTGATACATAAAATATGAGTATCAGTGGCTTCCCCATTTTTCCCAAATATCGACCCCATTTTGCCCGACCGGTTGGGTAAAATGTTTTCTTAAATCAAATGTCGTTTCATATGAATGTTGGTGGATGGATCCAAATCCAGCCAGGGGAGAGGAGCCGGTATTTGTGGGCCCAGTCCTAATCAAAGGATATTCATAAGCCTGGGGAAACATACAACGGTCTTCCAGGCAGAGGTATTCGCCCTTGCAGCCTGTGGCAGAAATGAATTGCAAAAGGGAGCTTACATGAGGAGGAAAATTAATATAATGACTGACAGCCAGGCTGTCATTAAGGCAGTCTCAAACCCTGTAACTAGGTCAAAACTAGTTAGGGATTGCAAACAATCCCTCAATGCACTGGCACGAGACAACACGGTGTCTCTGATTTGGGTGCCGGGACATGAGGATATAAAGGGCAACGTAATAGCCGATGAACTAGGAGGGCTCTAAGAGACACTTCATGGGTGCAGAGCCCGTATGTTGGATTACTAAGGATTCCGCAAGAAGGGAGATCTGGCCCTGGTTACATCAAGAAAACTACAAAGAACTGGAGGTCGACCTGAAGTCACTCCATCGCAAAACGCTGATAGGGGATGAGGATGGTAGTTTCTCTGATAACCTACTCCAGCGCAGTAAGAAAGAAGTTAAAACCATTACTGGGTTGGTAACTAGACACTGTTCTCTGAAAAAGCATCTATACAACACAGGCCGTGTAAGCCAACCGTGGTGTAGAAGATGCGAACTACAGGAGGAAACGAGTTTACATGTAATCTGCACATGTGAGGAACTAAAGGTACTCAGGCAAGAAATATTTCGGGAAAGATCTAATATTGGAGCCCTCGAAGGTCCTCAAGTTTCCACTGGTCAAGACACTGGGCTTTATAGAGCACACCAGGCTGCTCGAGTGGAAATAAGAGAATCAATAGGGATAGTACAATGAGCATCAAGCTCAAGTGCCCGGACATCAAGTGCCCACCCTAACTTGAATGAATGAATGTTGGCACTAGCTTTCAAAATAGAATGCTTCAACCTATTACCCACATTAAGAGATGCTTGTTTTTATTTATATTTTGGAAATATTCATGATTAAAGCATAAATACCCCGTTTTACCCAACTCTTCCCTACATATTATAAAGTTGTTTTGGAGGAACGTTGATTCTTCTGAATGATCTGGTATTGCAGATGGTAAAAGACGATCTCGCAAACCATCATTTGTAAACATGCGATCTTCGAAATGTACACTGCAAATTTTATAATTTTGTAAATTTTGCTTATTTACTAAGAAAAACTCTAACTTATACTTTCTTAACTAATAAAATACCAAAATAATATAAAAATATGTTAAACGGACTAAAGAAACACGAAATGACATTAATCCCATTAAATGCGTAATAATTTATACAAAAGTTTTAAATTTGTATTCGTAAATGACAAGTATTGACAAGTCTGTTAACTGATCATGTAGAAACCAAAACCATGGCGTCTAAAAAACGGTACTAGCGGCGTGATGCTATCATAACTATCTATACTATGATATACCATGATAATTAAACGTCAGTTTCAATGGTAACGTCCCGAATTTTCGACAACAACCAACTGTCACTAAAGTGTATTCTTTGACATGATAAGTCGTCTTTTAGTTGATCCCTCTAATTTTAGTTTAATTTTACCGCAAACTCGAGAAAATGGCCGCCGGCAACGTTACAGTATCCCTACCACAAATGATAGACCTAGCTTTGAACGTTCCTGAGGTAAAATAACTAAAGCTATAAACCTGTACCTTGGCGCAATGCTATTTTAACTCAATACGCGTCTACCACTAACATAAAGAATAGTGTTTCACCGAGGTATAAAGATAGTAGGTAATATTAAAAGGAAATATATGTGCAACTTTAGATTTTGAAGTGGGGCACTTGTAGTCACAGATATAGAAATAGAAGCATAGAGTTTGTCGTGGAAAACCGAGGATAAGGTTCTCTATCTTAACCAAGTGCTACACGGACAAATGCACCTTTTCGGTATAAGTACTTTTAATGTAATTGAGTAAAAAAGATGTCTCCCAAATCAATGTGACTACAAAATATCAAGTGTTAATCGATAAGAGATTTATCAAATGTTTGCACAAACATGAGTTATTCGTGACCAAACGATAAGAATTTTTTTTATATTTTTATATTTATATTGTCAATTCGATTAATACAATGAAATAAAGTCGATAAACGAAATAGGGTTACAAGTGCAAATAATATGTTATTGGTCTCTTTAGATTATAAAATATATGTCAAGGCACACTTTCAAACGTATCTTCTATTTCTGATCGATGTTCTCTGGGTACATTAACTACAGGCTTATTAGCATATTAGTTCTAGCTTTTAAAAGAAAATTTAAAAATATTAAAAATTAGCACATATTTTGTTAAGTGTTTGAAACAAATTTCTCAAAATCAGAACATTGAGTATTGCAATAGAAGTAAGAGATCCATTCGCAGATCAGAGAATCCGATTATGTGTAGTTGCATGATTAATCTGCAGTACCTCTGAGAATAGCAAAGTGTCATTGAGTTCAAGCAGCAAGAGGCTCTGGTATGATTGAATGAAATGCACTCCCTCATATGTATGTTCATACCAACCTAGAACAATTTTTTCACTATTGGTGCACTTTCTTATTTGCTGTTTAGTTACTGCATGTGCTTTAATAGCTCTGTCCGATATATTGAGAGCGTATTTGTAGTTCCATATCATCTTTGGGCAGTATCTGTGCGCCTTTAGAGCTCTCAGTACCCTCTAAGTATCACTGAAGATTTTTACTAGTTGCCATCTGATATTTTTATCTACAAACTATGAAGCATGCTCATTAGTGTAAATTGTAGCCTGAAAAATCGTAGTGTGTTGTCAAAGATTACAGGGTTTTCTGACTCTGGGACTGTAATAACGTATTTCTATGCCTAAACCCTACTCTGTTTTAGAACCGTGTGCAAACCAATAAATATCTACCTGTATTAATGTTTTTTGACCAATTCTAGGAGCTTGTTTGTCATAAAGACACGAGAATGTGGCCAATGATGTGCTACGGAATATGTGTAACTAACTAACTCTTTTTGTGTGACAGAATCGTGATTATGATACGTTTTATGCTGTAAATTTTACTAATTTTATCATGTTCTAACAGATTTAAAAGAAATACACTTTTGGAGAATCATTATCTTTTATGCTAATTTCTTCTTTCCCTTCTCTTCGATTTGTTCTTTTGAAGTTTCATTCTAACTTTCAATGGGTCCATTATCAATAAAGGCTTTACATGATTTTAAGTTTACCACTTTTCTCCAATCTAACTTTGTTGCCTTCTTCATTCGATTTGTTCGTTTTTTGCAATAACTTGTAACTATCTCTGGGTTTTCGTGATTTGTTCTCTCTCTATCTATCCCTCTTACCAACAGAACTTCCTTATATACCTAGATATAACTTCAGTTTCTGCCATGATTGCCCGATTGCTAAAAAAGCATGTTGTGCATTCTCTTCATTCTACGTCCGTATTTCGAATCTAATTGACGTTTGGGATCTAAGCCTTTAATGCACTATTTACTTCTTTTAAGTCATACAGATTCTTAGTATTTAGTACTCAGGATTCACACAGCCCCTACTTCTGAGGAAATATGTCAATGATACTCTTTCTTTCTAAAGATCTTTTTTAAATCATTTTAATTATTGTGAGTCCACTAACTTTACTTATTAACAAAATTTGATTTTTCGTTTCCATTAGAGTATCCGTTATAAAATGGTTTAATTGTATATTGTATTTAATTTTTTCAAGACTCAAACACAAAGCCAGGATGCGAAACAAAGTAGAGGAGAAGTGTCAACCTCTTTAAAAAAATCCGTTTTCATCTGGCTCGGATGAAAAATTCCTTATTAAAGGGCCTCTACTTAGAGTTACAGATATCTCAATCAAGTGGAAAGCAGAAGCGAGACCGGAAGAAAACAGAAAAAAAGATAAAGCCAATTTGGAAGACCATTAAGCTTAATAAGGAGAGTATCGAGGGCTAAAAAAACCCGACGGAGACTCTAAAACACCACCACAAACCTCGAAGAAATCCCATTGAAAGTTTCAACAAGGCAGCGTGAGTAATAAATCAAGAACAGATGGATGTGATTAAAAAAACGACTTGTGATTGTGATGTGCGATTACTCCCAGTGCGAGCATCACATTCATGCAATTCACGAATAAAATCTTCACTGGAAGAATATTATAAATGGTCTTGCACTGCAAAAACAGAATAACCTAGTGCAAGGCAAATACAGTCATAATCTTTAAAGAGGCACAGATTTAACTACTGTTAAATGTGTTAAAGGCCTTGCAAAGAGGCCAAGGTTACTAGTCCTGAACCACGTCAGCAGGAATCAATAAGAGCAAGATAAGGAGTCTGGAGTATCGGATCCAAATTGGTTTATAGCAGTACCTCCTAATTATAAATACTTTAAAAATAGAATTTAATTATTTTGGTCCAGTATAATAGGCCATGGGACAATATTCAAAGGATTCACTGTCGCATCGGCATATTTAACTTCAGGACCATGATTTACCACAAACCAAGGACTGACTACGGAGCTTGTATTTATGGCAGAACTGGATTTCAGTCTAAAAGACGCGGAATTGGGAGAATTACAAAAAGCCAAGAGGCTGCAGGATTTCTGGAGCCGGGTTCCACCAAGCAGGCTTCCACGGGCAGGGCTATGCCGATGACATCACCATTCTTGTATGTGGGAATATTGGGGGCATGGTATCCGAAAGGATGCAGATCGCGCTCAGGTTTGGAGAGAGGTGATGTATAAGACAGGGCCTTAATGTCAACTCTAGCAAAACGACTATGGTTCCGTTCACATGGAAGAGGAAGCTTCCCAAACTCCAGTGTCCCACTATATTCGGTTCTAAAATACTCGTATCGACCGAGGTTAAAAATCTGGGCGTTGTCTTGGACGCCAAACTGTTGCACAAATCATATCTAGAACATATGACGCACAAAGCCATAAAGGAACTTCTAGACCTATAGAGGTATGTTAGGGGGAGGAGGGGCTAAAGCCTGTACTGGCTGCACACGAAAGTTACAGTATCTTCTATAATTTACGCTTCGCTCGTATGGTGGCATAAAGCAAATCCACGCTATACTATAAGTGCCCTTAGTAAAGATTTCGTAGAATGTCCTTGGATAGGAGTTTCCATGGGAGAATCTGAATTAGCGCCAGATCATAACATAATGAGAAATGATGCTTAGTATTTCCATTTATCAGAAAATGACGTTACTTGGCAGACACTTTTTGTATTCCACTTTTTGTCATGATTGTTAGTTTCCTTACTGGATATTTGTATTAACGTTTTTAACTGGTTTCTAAGTTGATAGCAAATACTGTACACAACAATGGTATAAGCATTGAACATAATATTGGATTGCCTTCAAAATATATTATCAACCAATGTTCTCATGGCTTTTAAACTAAGATCCACAGAAACATTTCACCTACATTTACTCTTAACTTTGCAGTCTTTTAATCTGATGATAAGTCATTCTATGTGTGTCTTTCTATTTGTTCCTTTACTATTATTGTTTGTGATATCGGATGTTCGACTTTGAATTAGATCTAGATAAGGTACACTTAAAATATCTTAAGAATTCGCAACTGGTGGGAATGGAAACCTATTTGTGTTTTTAAGAGGAAGAAGAACATGTTTGCGTTTTGCTTTCTTGCTCTTTTGTTGTATATTTTGGCAACCGCTGGTATCATCTTTCGCTGATATTAAATCATTACTATTTATTTTGAAGCCAAAATGAAATTTAAAGCACTATGGTGTAAACCAATAAAGATTAACATAAAAGAGTTAAAAAACATAAAATGGTGCTATTTCAAAGAAATTGATGGTATTTTTAACTGCACATACGAAATCAGTCCGGTTTTTGCAGGAACAAATTAATATTTGTCATCAATTAATGCGATTAAGCTTACTTAAAAGATAGCAGTCCTGCTTTTTCAATTTATTTTTCTAAAATACTCTGCTTTCATTAACGTTCAATTACAATCAAGCTTTTGCAATCTCCTGACCTGCATTATAGTTTTTGGGATGAAGCTATTTTATTTCCCATAAAAAAAATAATGATGGAATTATTTAATCTCTTAAATTATACTTTCGTGATTTGTTGAGTAACACTAAATTGTAATAATTTACTCCAGCATGGTTCGGTTAACTTCAACCTACTACAATCCATACTCCACGTCATTGTACAACAATTGGAGCTAGCACAATGCAAGATTGAGTTCAGGGGTAATGATGGTGAGAAGGTACAAAATCTAATGTCGGTAATCAAACCTGAAACAACTGTTAAAATCACCGAGTACGTCATAAGCCCAGCCAAAGACGCTGGTAAAGTCGTGAATAGAAAAGGACCACAACAAGAGGGCGCCATCAATATAGGTAAGATCCGAAAAGAATATCAATCAAACCTAAGAGGCAAAACCCAATTTTCCCACAGATCAAGTTGGCAGTCAGGAAAAATTGGAGACAGTCGTCCTTGTCGAACCTGGAGCATCTTCCGGAGACAGTTACATGCCTTGCGTGGTTTCTAGGAAGCAATTGGAGGAGATGAATGCCGAAGTAGCCGCGCTGAAGGAGAAAGTTCGCGAGCTGGCCGAATTACCCGGAAATACCGCTCTCATCGAAGCTTTGAGGTACGCCCTTCAGATACCTTCAGTCGAAAGCATTGTTTGATCTTCCTCTCAATAGGGGTGCTGGAATTGAGAAGGGTACGCCGGTGTTGGACATGTTCCAAATGATGACGCTAGCGAAAAAGGTGGAGGCGAACGAAGGGGGTCTGGAGAAAATGGCGTCGATGATCGAGGATCTAGCCAAGCAGGGCAGTGTTGAAGAATCTGGTATACCGGGAGCAAGTAAGTTAATGTAATGTTAAAATCGCTGTTTTCTACTTGTAAATGGACGACAGTACATTTGATAGATATGTAAAAATAAATTAGTTCACTCTATTCTGTTTATCTTAAGTATCTTTAGAAGAAGCTACATGTTTTGCCTCTATTGGCCACCTTCAGGCTATTTTTATTCCACTGGAAATTGTCAAAACGTCTGCACTGTAAAAAATTACAGTAATTTTGCCATCATAAATCAGGAATATTACATGAAATAATGTTGTGAATTTACCACAATAAATCATGTAAATTTTGTTTTACATGTTTTTTCTAGGATATTTAACATGGAAAAAGAAATTTCGGTAAAATTTATAGTTTTTTCATGTAAGTTTAAGATGTAACAAAAATTCAAAAGAAAAATACAGGAAAAAACATGTACAATTTTGTATTTACTCTCAAAATTACTTAAAAAGTGGTAAAATTGACATTTTTCTTGGTATTTAGTGCACTTTAAAGTAATTTTACTAGTGGAACTATTAATTTTGCTGTAGAAATATGAGGATCTTTTATATTTATTTGTTTTTACTTGAATTTTCGGGTAAAACTATAGATATCATGGAAAATACGAAATTCATACGCCGCAATGTGATTGGATTATTTATCTGTGCGCGTAGGTAATTCTATTCGTTTGTCGAACTTATTATTGGCTCAATGATATCATGTACGTCACAAACAATCGTAGGTTTCGCGTAAGCGTGTTCATTCTTGATCCCTGGTTGAGCGATTCAGTATGACCTATTAGGTGCTATAAAAGAATTAGGTAAGTTGCTTGCTCTCTTTATAAAAATACATATGAAATTACTTCAGTGTTCAGTAAATATTAGAGTTCATATAAATATTACATACGAATTTACAGTACAATCTTTGAAAAACACATCAGCATGTGAAATTTATTAGATGGTAGAAATTGATGAAGCAAATTTACCTGTAAAATTGTAGGCAACTTTGTTACCAACGATTTTACATGTAATTTTACTGCAACTTTTTTTTTACAGTGTGTGTGAAAACAATTTAAATTAATGAAAAATTTATTGTTGCATTTTTTAATAAAATTGAGAGAAAAGGTAATCAGATAATCAACATAGGACACACATTTAATATCACTTTCATGTTATCCTTTCTCTCAATTTTATTAAAAAAATCGATAATACTTTTTAAATTGTTCTTACAGAGACGTTTTAGAAAGACAGCCTGAAGACGGTCAGTAAAGGCCAAAACATGTACCTACTCCCAAAGATACCGATAATAAACGGAATGGATTTAACTGACTTATTTTTATTTAATGTTAATAATTGTAAGAATTATCGAAATGAGATTTGGTGGGTTTATAGACTGATATTATGTGTACTGGCAACTTTCCTAGTTGCTAAATCGTTTGTTTTCGGAAGGTAGTGCGCCCCAAGGACACACTTCGTTGTTTGATCCAATGGCTTAAGAAACTATAAGATATGCTCTTAAGTATTGCATACATATTATGCTTATAATAAGTGCTTGTTTAGGGAAAAAACTCCATTACGATGAAATTGTAACAAGGATAAATCCTTATAGTGTGTCTCAATTTTCATAACTCGCATATGGTAGCTCTGTTATTATTAGCAAGATTATAATGAAATTTTGGTTGGAAATACCTATCCATTAAGGCAATAACAAAAATCGGATTTGCACCAATGGTCCTCGCTATATTTAAATACAGGCCATTTTCTTTAAAAAAAAGTTATATTAGGCAATTTTTTAATTATGAG
This sequence comes from Protaetia brevitarsis, assembly GCA_004143645.1. Classification (NCBI taxonomy): domain Eukaryota; kingdom Metazoa; phylum Arthropoda; class Insecta; order Coleoptera; family Scarabaeidae; genus Protaetia; species Protaetia brevitarsis. The sequence goes on from RXPK01000108.1 coordinate 222,018, forward strand.
AGGATATCATAATCTTAAACCGATAGAATATACCACGAGCTACACTGTAATACTAGCGAACGGAATAGAGTTACTGCCTACCAGGCGTCATCAACGTTTCTCTGAGTGTATAAACTCACTTTCACCATTATCACATCTCAAGCTTTATGTACAATCACCCACTCAGTTTGTGCGCTCCTTAAGAGCCACATGCTAAACTCTCACCCGCAAGGGATCGTAACATAAAGCTGGCAATGCAGTCATTGATCTAGTTCGCGGACTGTCATTCCCGCTAGATGAATTACTGCATACCGTTCTATTACTGCATAGAATAATTGCATTCCCTAATATGCATAGTGACAGAATCATTCAAAAATTTTAAATAATGCACGCCTATTATCGTTGCCCTGTCTTGTGTTGAAAGAAATAATAGATGTGCAAAATTTAGCATAAATGAATAAAAAGTTAGTATTTTCACAATTCTTCAAAAAGGGACATTTTCAGATTTTGATGTTAGCCGACAAAGACGCCGAAATATTTTCAGCTAGATTTACATTCGCAGTGTTTTGCTTTACAGTTTCTGCAGAAGAATTTAATAACAAAATAATTCTTAGAATCTGCACACGCGCAATGGCTGGTAGAGTAAAGGAAATGTATCTTTCTTTATGTTTCCTTATGGCTTATTTTCTCTGTCATCATGTCGATAGTACCACTTTCTATTATAAATGAAAAACTTCTTAACTCGATATTTTATTGATAAAATTATTTCATAAAACCCGGTATATTTACTTTACGGAAATATGTTTTTGAAAAAGTGCAGGTTAAATATATAGCTTTCATTTCATCTTTTAAGTGTAAAAATGACGCATTCGTTAACTAGGACTTAAAAATATTTTTTTGTCTAGAATATCGAATGTTTTTTTTTCTTTTCTAAAAAAAAATGCTGCTTATCAATTCAGTGGAACAAATTTACTTAAATGGTGAAGCAATACAAGCAATTGCGTTGCAATATGCTGACGCCTCAATTACGTACAATCATATAAAATATTTTTTTATAAAAAAAAATTCCTTGTATCTAGGCAACTTTATATACAAGCATATTGACTCCAGCGCCTCTGAGGATCGATATCTAAACTACTTTCCCCCGGAAGGGAAGGTTGAATTTTTTAAATTCAAGTTGGATAGGAATGACTTTATCTAGCCTTGCGAAGAAAATCATAGTTGGTCTATTATTTTAAGTACAATAAAGCAACATATGATATATATAATTTGTTCTGTTTCTTGCATGGATTACTTCTAACAAAATTTTCTGTCTACGCTTGCATTGTCGCATTTAAACAAAATGCTGATCAGATAAAGTTCCTTCTAATCCTAGTTAAAATTATGTTGGAATTTTAAATTTTATTTTGAATGGTGTCAATGAAGAACTTTAGGTGACATTTCTTCCTATGGCAGAAAAAAAATCGAGTTTTCGAAAAATGATCACTTTTGCGGTTTCTTCAACTCTGTTTTTTGTTAATCAATCCTAAGATGTTTTTAAAGTTCCAAAATTAATGAAATAACTATCCAACTTTAAATTGGGCCATAATAAATTAAAGATATATTCATAGTATTTCGAGGCGAAAATTTCTATTACAAGTTTTACCTGCATATAATAATTTGAATAAAAGTTGCAAAACTAATCGTTTGCTATAATTAGATAATCTTGTTTCTTCTTTAAAACATCAACTCATATAACGCCACTAAAACTTTTTTTCGTTGAACACCAATAAACATGGATTGGTGTTCAACGAAAAAAAGTTTTAGTGGCGTTATATGAGTTGATGTTTTAAAGAAGAAACAAGATTATCTAATTATAGCAAACGATTAGTTTTGCAACTTTTATTCAAATTATTATATGCAGGTAAAACTTATAATAGAAATTTTCGCCTCGAAATACTATGAATATATCTTTAATTTATTAATAACGAAAAAAGTATAGGCAACCATTTTTCCTTAACATCAATAAGTATCACGTTTGGCTATCTTGGTTGCATATCTTCCAATCTAACATTGTTTAGTTAACGCGTTGAAAACAATGTTGCCCTTTAATTGTTTGATATAGAAATTGTTTCATGGGTCCATAAGTTCCATTTTAAACTATAGAAACAGCGTTTTAACATCTCCAGGCTAAACCTGTATCTACGATTGGTTTATTTTGCTGATATGTAAGTTTTTGTGATTTGTGGTTTGCAGAGATTAAATGCGAAACATTACAATAAATTTGCCAAACGGTTGCCAACTTTCGTCTTTAGTTTTGTATTTTTTTATTCTATGTCCCTGTCAAACATAAAGAAACCCTTTAAGAACAAAATGGTCAATAGTGTCTGAAACGACAAGTTCAGAATCATATTCACTTACAAAGAAATGCAATCGATTGCATGCATGCCATTGAAGAACAACGAAACGCGTGTAGTTTAAAATTAAAAAATAAAACAAGTCTTAAATGACAATTTTTATTTCTATTAGACATTAAATTCTAGGAGTAATCTAGGAATATTATTTTGGTGTCTCGGGAGTATTTCTTTCACCGAAAGAATTGCAAGTTTGGTACTTGCTATTATATTTCCTGGGTCATGTAGAACTGCCTTCAAAGAATGAAATTTATTAACTTTTGTGTGTATTTACATATGAATCATGCTTGTGTATTTATTAGAATAAACCAAACTTTCGAATGAACAGCTTAGTTCATGAGGACTAGAATTAATGATCACTTTCATTTTCCTTTAATTCTAACACTAACACGGATATCAAAAGATTCTGTAACATTTGCAAGCTTAAAAATATTTCAAATTTACCGACAAAATCATCTAATTATTTTTCTGGTAAAATTTGTATCGTAAATGCGGCTTTTTCACTTAGGTATTCCTTTTAGTTGAAAATCAGACTACAGTAAGCTTCGCTAGCGACAATATTTATTAAAACTGGAAGTGGTAATCATAAAAAGAACCGTATATAACCGCATAAAGTTTAACTACTAGGGAGATTAAAAATTGCTTTTACAAATATTTCCAAACTTAAAATTAATATATTATTAAAAATTTTGATTGCATTAATATTATATCTAAGGTGTGAAAGGTTCTGGTGGATCCTTCAAATTCGTTTCAATTATTGACTGGTGATCTTGCAGCAGTCAAGTTGAAATTTCAAACGAATATCTAAACAAAGGAAGCACATTAGGATTTGTAATAGTGTAAATCCCATTGTTCCCAGTGCTGCCGTCAACGGTACCAGAACCTAAGACAAAATCGCTACATATTCCTTCGTAATTTGGTGTACCCCTGATGGTATACTCGAAACTTCTAACATTTCCATTTATGTCGCACGGTATACTCCATTGCACTATTAAAGTAACGCTGTATACGATGGAAGGTGTGAATTCATATGAAGATTGTATGTCTAAATCTCCAGGTACTAAAAAAAACAATTTAAATGTGAATGTATTCATGAATAGCACTTATACTTAAAAACTTACCATATTCTTGAGTGATAATGGTCTCCTGGTCACTAGTTGTCACCATGTTTAAGCTCCCAAATTGTGTTTCCACTTGAATGTTATATTCGAAACTGGGATTGGCGTCAAAGTAATAATTAGTCGCAACAGCGTCAACATTTCTTACGATTACTTCCTTATCGATAGGACAATGGGATGGAATAAAATGATTTGGACCTACAGGTTCTATAAGTATCGAATGCCCAGTTACGAAATCTGGATGGTAATTCTGCTCCCAAGAGATCAGTATCTGATTTTCATCAGTCGTTTGCAGACTGATCGAGGGCCTTAACAATGGTTCTGAAGAGAAGGTATACGGTTTAAAATTTAATATATTATACAGGATGTACAGAGTAAAGTTTATAGGTAAGATTGTTAAGAGTTGTATATTAAATACATTCATGTTATTATTGTTAGTCAAAAGTCTAGTGGATTTGAAGATATTTGAACCCTTAGTAAATTTTGGTTTTACGACAAAAAATCATGGTATCAATGGTATCAAGGAAAGAAATATTTGTTCTTGTGGAAGTCAAGGTCTTTTAACTAGAGAGGTTGCCTTGTAGCTTACAGCCAATAAGATGTCACGCGGAAAATACTAATAACTAATATGATCTATTAGATTTATTACATCAATATACCGGGTGTCCAGCCTAAGATGCAACGGTCCATAGCAGATTTATTATTTTTTTTTTTGGAAAAATGTTTTAAGTAAATGTTGCCTCGAATCATATTCTACATATTTTAAAATTAGTTTTAGTAATGGCGAACTTCCGGTTGTACCGGAAGTAGATACTAACTTTATTATTTTAAATGGAACACCATGTATATTATTGTACTTTTGGATTCCTTGTTAAATTTAAATAACAATACGTTAGGCATACATTGGGGCTAAGTTGTACCGTTTCCGAATTACATGACGTTTTTCGAAAAAAATGACATTTGCAATGTCTGCGGTGTTTGGAAATATCTCCGGAAATACGAAAGTTAGAAAGCTGCGGTTTTCAGTTTTCGCTTAATCATGAAACAGGACACGTCTTTTATTTTAAAATTGTTGTGTTTAAATTACAAACTTATTAAATACGGCTCTGTAATTTTCGAACTCTAAAATCATGGATAACTTGATTTTTTTAAATTGAATGGTATGGCAATTTTTACATAAATGGATGTAAAATTTAATTTTATTTCGATTTTATACGAGTGTCATTGTGTCTATCTCCAAAGGTTTTGGAGATATACGCGATTTTTCAGTTTTTCATGATAGATACGTATTGCGAAGCGCCGGCCACCTTCCCCTCGCATTTCACTAGGCTAGCAACTGGCAGCAGTAATGCTGGCATGTTTAGAAAGTGGCCAACAGAATAGAATAAGACCACTGGAAACAAACAGAACCTGAAATTACAAAAAAAAGGAAAACAACATTGCGAACCGTTTCGAGAAAGTAATGTTTTCAGACGAAGCTACCTTCCACAAAAATGGATTTGTGAATCGTCATAATTGTCGTTATTATAACACACAAAATCCCCATCGATTTATTGCAGCACATAGTCAGTACAGAAAGTCAGTGACCGTGTGGGCAGATATCATTGGACAACATATCATAGGCCTGTTCTTTCATAACCAACACCTGATGAGTAGGGTTTATATGGAATTACTTCAGAATAATTTGGGCGTTGTGTGAGAAAATATTCCGTTAGCTACTCGTCAGCTGATGTGGTTCCAACACGCTAGTGCTCCATCTCCCAATACTGTCGAATTTCGTCAGTTTTTGGATGTGTCTTTTTCAGAGCGCTGGATTGAGCGTGGAGGACCGGTGACAGATGGCCTGCCAGATCCCCAGATCTTACAAGCTGCGATTCCTTTTTGTGGGGTTTATCAAAAATCAAGTTTATGGGATGCCACTAACAACACCTGATGACATGCGCCATCGTATTTTAAAAGCGTTTCAAGTCACACCAGAAATGCTCAGAAATGTTCAAAAGTGTTTGCAAAAGCGATTTCAATGTAGCGTCTAAAACGGATCGCATTTTGAATGTTTTGTACATATTCTCTGTATAACGACGGCACTAACATTTAAAGTGTAACCTGTTGCGAGCAAGACGCTCGATATGTATGTACGCCATTCATTAGACAGAACAATGTAGTTCGAAAAATGTTCTGATTTATGGATGTACCAGTAATGTTTTCTTTTATCTTTACTATGTTCATTTCCAACGCGCTTCAGTAAATTCTATTTTTTTTTTAATTTCAAGTTTTCATTATTATTATTATTGCAGCCAGCCCCAACCCTGGTGAAATGCGAGGGGAAGGCGGCCGGCGCTTCGCAATTCGTATCTATCATGAAAAACTAAAAAATCGCGAATATCTCCAAAACCTTTGGAGATAGACGCAATGATACTCGTATAAAATCGAAATAAAATTAAATTTTACATCCATTTATGTAAAAATTGCCATACCATTCAATTTAAAAAAATCAAGTTATCCATGATTTTAGAGTTCGAAAATTACAGAGCCGTATTTAATAATTTTGTAATTTAAATACAGCAATTTTAAAATAAAAGACGTGTCCTGTTTCATGATTAAGCGAAAACTGAAAAACCGCATCTTTCTAACTTTCGTATTTCCGGAGATATTTCCAAACACCGCAGACATTGCAAATGTCATTTTTTTCGAAAAATATCATTTAATTCGGAAACGGTACAACTTAGCCCAAATGTATGCCTAACGTATTGTTATTTAAATTTAACAAGGAATCCAAAAGTACAATAATATACAGGGTGTTCCATTTAAAATAATAAAGTTAGTATCTACTTCCGGTACAACCGGAAGTTCGCCATTACTGAAACTAATTTTAAAATGTGTAGAATATGATTCGAGGCAACATTTATTTGAAAAATTTTTCCAAAAAAACAATAATAAATCTGCTATGGACCGTTGCATCTTAGGCTGGACACCCGGTATAGGCTGTAACAAATTAAATTAATTAAATCAAAAATGGAATATAAAATCATTAAAGGTGTAGTATCTTTTGCACACTAATTTATTATTACAATTATGTTACTTTTTTTTCATTCTTTTACCGATTTTTTTTTCTCTTAGCTTCTGTTTCTCTCTTCCGTTTGCCTAAATGAAGTTTTTTCTTATTACATTATTCTTACAGATAGCAACACTGCAAATACTTCCCTCAAGCATCTCAATACACACATTAATTCAATTTTGTGAAAAAATTAATTTTTACCACAGTATACTAAAGAAGAAATTTCAGAAATCTAGAAAGGATAACTTAGCAACAGCGGGAAATTTAAAAATAATATGCAATGAAAATAACTAAATGCACTAAACTTATTGAAATAATAAACTAATGAATGAAATAATTTGTATGACATATCACAAAATAATACGAAATGTTCTACAAAGCTGTACAAAATACAACTGTCAAATGTGTCAAACGGTATCTGGCAAGCTTGTGACGTGTCATCCCCACCCACATCTAAGCTACGAGGCCTACTTAAGGTCTTTTTTGAAACTTAACCCGTTTGATCAGGTTTCGAACCGGTTGTTAAGGAGCCGTTTGGAAACTTAACCCGAACGAATTACCTGTTACTGTTCGAAAACAAACAAATAATTTTTCGGATCAATACAGGTTCACGACGGTTTACGTGTCAATAACCCTGCTAGTTTGTAGGGTTAAAGTGGCAGGTTATACTGAACATAACCCCCATTTGTCAAAAGGCGAGTAATTAGTGTAGCAACTGTGCCAAGTACTAACATGGGCAATAAAATGCAAGGTAAATATTTATATATTGTCCCTTAGGTACCTAATAATAATAATAATAGCCTGACGGACTGCTCTCAGAGTGAGGTTTTCGTATTTCCCTGACTCCTTGGCAAATGCTGAGAGATGCTATTTTTAAATAAAATACATTTGGGTTTTGCTCACGTTAACGATTAATCTGTTTAAAAACATCCACCTGTGTATAGACACGACAGTTAAAGTGGCCAAATCAACCACATCATTTAAGTTGACACTGGAAGGGACAAGATTAATGTTGTCTGCATAAATAGATAATCTAAAAAATGGAAAAAACATGAAAGGTATTAATCAAAAAAAGTATAGGTCCTAACACCGATCCCTGTGGTGGTGCCCTATGGTTTATGAAGGAGAATAGAGTGGTTGACACCATCAAAGGGCTTAAAAAGGTCAGTAGACGTAGCTAAGCAAGGAATCCCTCTATCTAGATTCATATAAATTTGATTAAAAAAAAAATGAAATAATACCGTCAGTGGATCGATTACTATGGAAACGATGTTGATAAGTACAAAACAAGTGAACATTTTTGAAAATAGATAATATATATAATAATAAAAAAAAAGAATAATAAAACAGAAGACTGATAGGTCTATAATTATCTACATCATTGTGATCACATTTCTTAAATAATGGTTTTACTAATGCGATTTTTAGAACAGTTGGAAAAAAAACTTTATTGATTGCAAAATTATAAAGATAAACTAAAGGTAGATGAAAAGATGTTTTATGCAAATAGATCCCAAATACACTAGGAGTGCGTCGAGGTTCCATATTAAGCCCCATTCTTTTAATTTTGGTTGTCAGCGAAATTGTTAGTTTTAGCAACTATTAAAATTCTCTCAACTTTATTCTATATTAGTACAGTAGCTAAGACAGTTCTAGCGCAAAAATTCCATAAGCTTAATCGCGGACTCCAACTTTATATTTTGTCTCCTGCAAGACCTAGGTATCGCGCGACATTTCCCAAAACAGCTTCCTAAATAGTCGCTGCTGCTTGATCTACTGTACCTTTAATTGTTAAAGTTGTATCTTGAGCGAACTGTTCCAGAGGGTGCTCCTTAAACTAAATACATAATTAATTACATTCTACTACATAACTCTGTAAAACATAACATGTTACACATAGACTATCCGTTTCTTCCATTCCGGATTAGCCTAGTCCGATAGTGTATGTATTAGCTTAACTTAAACACTGTCTGGAACAGTTTTAAGAAGAACTCAAGGAAAAACAACTATGCTATGAGCTGCTTCGTGCTGATAGAGGTAATTCGGAAAGGATAAAATGTGAGCTTGGCTTATTTGGTTAACATTATGGCGTTTTTTGCGTGACAATTCTCCTAACTATTCTAAATGCGTTGAAATGATAAATAATTTGTCCATATTGGGTTCAAGTAGTAAAATATACCTAAAAAATAAATCAAATCTTCCCAATGGAAGTTCTAATATTTGGTTAAAAAAAGAGTTGTGTTTTTCGTCAATTGATGTATGTGCAGCTTTTCATCCATATAATCACAGTAATTTCGGTTGCTCATTAATTACTTCTCCAATCGACTTTCTTTTTAATTTTTAATTTATGCATAATCACTAGGGCTGTCTAAACCCATCTTTTTCAGGAATCGGGTACCCGTTTAGTGCACTACCCGGTTCCAGGTTACCCGGGTATCGAGCTTTACCCGAAATCGGATATTAACCGAAATGGAGCTTTATCTGAACCGAATATTACCCGAAATCGATCTCTATCCGAGCCGGGTATTACGTGAAATCGAGTATTACCCAAAACCGGATATTACCCGAAACAGAGCTTTACCCGGGTACCCGAAACCGGGTAGTCCGTGGCCAAAAATTTCGGGTACTCGCATGCCTAGGTACCCGAAACCGGGTACTCGGTTTCAAGCAGAACATCTTAAGTCGCTCCACGGGCGCAGGCGTAATAATAACTCATGGCTGGACCGATGCCTCTGTAATTGGCACACATAATATTTGCAAAGGTCACTTCACGACGCGTTAGTAAACTCTGTGAAACCCAAACAGTTTGCGGTTAACCTTCGCTTAACTTCTTTGGGTTTTACTCAAATCAGATCTATAACCTGATCAAGTTTCCGAAAAGCCCTTTAGTTGACAGACCTTGAGTGGTACCCACTTCGTTGACATTAGACAAGTTAAGTCATAGCCAAGTAACATGTCAACAAAAATGGGGAGCTATACTGAAATCGATAAACTATTCAATTCATTCATTCAAGTTAGGGTGGGCACTTGACGTCCGGGCACTTGAGCTTAGGTGCTCATTGTACCACATCGATAAACTAATTCAGAGATCATCTTAGGTTTACGTGATCACGTCAAAGCCTATCAATGTCGTATAACATAAAATCATTGAAGGACCCATGTCGGCAAAACAGTTATCGTTGTAGTACCAACTCCTTTTCTTCCATTGAGAAGTGTTTTGCTAGTCTCTTTCTTGATAGATGAATTTTCCACAAGGAAACGTGTAAGCAAGAACACACAGCCAGCAAATTTTAACTACGTGGAAGCGCTATTTTTTGCTGAACTTGTTCTAGCCAATAGAAAGCCAAGCTCGGCCCTTGTCTAAACTTGACACTCATTTGACAGTGTTCGAGAATTTTATAACATATGGATGCATGCGAACTATCTAGCGGGACTGATAGTCCATGAACAACTATTCGAGCTAGATCAATGATGGCATTGCCAGCTTTATGCTGCGGTCACTTGCGGGTGGAAGTTCAAGATGTGGCCCCTATGGGGCGCGCAAACTGATCTCTTTTCACGGAGTGGGTGATTGCACAAAAAGCTTGAGATATGATGGTGATGAAAATAAGTTTATAGACCCTTCGCACTACGCATGAATACTTCACCACCACTCAAGATGGGTAAGTAGAAATTTTTAAAGACTGCATGGTGGACTGAGATCAAACAAGAGCGTTTTACTTGATTTTTATAACTCACTGCAGAAGGAAGGAATGCACTTAACATCGTGCAAGACGCCCAAGTCAATCTTCGGGCTATCGGACAACTGTCATCAAGCATTTTCTAAACTAAGATTAGTATAAGCAATTCATCGATAGGCAGCAATTCTACTTTTATCAAAGCCACTACCACGGTGATAATTTTGACGTCTTAACGCAATAACTAAGTATTTCTGTACTAGTCAGCTCTCATAAACAGGTTTCTTCACAAAATAAAACTAAGAGATAATTTTTTTCGCAAAAAAATATCAAAGATAAAAGTTCATATTCAGCTTGCTTTAAATATGGTCATTCTGGTGCAAAAAAAAAACAAGTTCAACAAATTCTTTCTTCTGGGTATTACACTTCTAATGTTACTGATTGAGAGTATATTTTGCTGCCTGGCCATTTTTTAATTCGGCACGTTAGTTAAAGAAAATACAAAATGGAGGAATTTTTGAAGTAATTTTAACATATTTAATTAATTACCTGGTGGTTATAGAAAAGGTGTGATTAAATTGTCGTAAAGAGCACAATTTTCGGAGAGATATCAGAATAATAAAATAAATTATTAATATTTCATGGTCAATGTTAAAAGGTAAAATTTCTAGAAGCTCAAGTATTTTAAATTCCATTAGACTTTGGACTAAGGTAAATATGGTTGATACGGTTCTTAACTGCATTACCCATCATCTGTATCGAAGTTTACGTGGCTCTTCCAAACTATTATACTCACGCGTCAGAAAATTAATGTATTCGCTACACACAGTATCCAAAATTGGTGGTTGAAAAGAGTAGCATAATCTGTGTCGATATATAGTGCCGATACTCAAAGACAATATGACGAATTCCCTTGAGCCGTAGCCCTGGAAAGGTTGGACAAAATCAGTGACATCCTCTACCTCATAAATCAACTGCTTGATTTGGCAAAAATTGTTCGTTTCTGTATCTATACGCCAGGTAACTCGGGCACCATTCTCTTGCGGATCTGTACTGACGTGGGTGGGTGGTTTTCCTAAATGTGATTCATATACATTGGATATATTAGATTGCTTGTCGAAAATCATTACTTGCAACGGGACCCTGATAAGCAGCAGAGACCTCATTACTTCGACTTCCGTCAAGGCCTAGGACAGTAGTTATGGTAATAACATTATTGGAACAAGGGTACACGGATATTTGGTAGAACTCGTCGGTGATCGTGCTTTGACCCGATGTAATGTCGTTCTCGAAATAAACTTCATACTTTATGTCGCACATTTCCAGTTCTTCTGGTGATTCCGCCCCCTCTGGCGGTAACCACTCGAATCTGCTTAGTTCCGTGTTAAATCGTAAATCTCGCACTTTAGTATCACCTGCAAGTTCAAACAGTTTCAAGTTAGCAATCGGTGTTCGGTGTCCTGAAGAAAATTACATGTGTAGAAGAAGAATTCTTGAATTCAACCTTACCTGAAAGTCCTATTAAAAACTCCGCCGTGCCGTCAGTAAAATCGCCAGCATTTGCTATTTTCACCAACGATATCGTAACTCCGTTGTGTGAACAAGGATATCGCTCTAACAGCGCGAAATTGAAAGGATGTGCAATGTGGATTGTTTCGGTAAGCTCGTTGTTGACATAATGGCTCACGATGTATTGTTGAGCACAGGAGTTGATCGTCCAAGATAACACAATCATTGTTTCTTGAATTCCTACTTCGATGTCCATTTTTTCACATTCTATAAAGACAGACAATCAATTCCTCTTAGATTGCATAATATACAGGGTATTCCACGTAACTGGTTCATTAAAAGTTTATGATGTTCTACTATTTACTTATATTTGAGATTTTGGCACCATTATCTGTTCGATTGGAACTATAAATGTAAAATACCTTAACCAAAATATCACTTCCGGTTGACCGGAAATGGATGTCAACTTTCTTATTTTAAATAGAATGATATAATTTTTTATTCGTTTTTGGGATTCTACAACTATAAATACGTCAGTTTTCATTAGCTATTCCTATAGCTACATGTTGCCGTTTTTGAGTTATTTAAGTTTTTCTTTTTTGTTAGTCACAATCATTGCATCATCAAGAAATTAATATCTCGGTTAATACTGCAAGTACAGACTCCAAATTTACTATGTTATGAATGTAGATATTACTCTAAGAAACGGTAAACACACTTTACATTCTAACATACAGGGTGTTCAAAACTAAGCAACAAGTGACATATTTTCAAATGCAGAAAACTATTTTTTTTAAAATAGAACACCCTGTATTTTAATTCGGAATTAGGAAGTAAATATTATCCCCTATCGCTTTATATGAGCATTCCCTATACCTATCTTTTATAGATTTTGAGATATAAAAGCGACTTTTTAATAATAATAATAATAATAATAATAACATGTCTTTATTAAATTTCGGAAATATAATACCAAAAAAAGTAAAAATAAACCAAATACAATACTAAGAAAATGAAAATGAAAAAAAAAAATAAAACTAGCTAATGGGGCGAAGTTCAGTCACCAAAACCTGGTGACTGCTCTCCACTTAACCCTACATAGTACTACTACCAAAAGAAAAAAACAAGGAATATCACACAAAGATATGTGTATGCATACATAAAAAAAAAAAATACAATTGTGGTTAATCCGACAGTTAAAGTACAAATAGCGCATAAGTGTTAAATAAGTCAACAAGTAAGTAAATTATTGATTTTCAAACAAGAAACGATATAACCTTCTTCCGAAACTGGACCGATCAAGCGTCTTGAACTGTTTAGGTAGCTCGTTGTAATAATGTGCAACATTATAGAAAACGATCTGTTTTAAAAAGCTCATGCGATGAAAAGGTGGTGGTAAGTAGCCTTTATGTCGTAGGTTAGAGTGTGCACGTCCGTTTGAATGTTAATCTTTCAAATAAATAATGCGGCGATTGAGTTATAATGATATTGTGGTAAAAACGTAAGCAATGCAATTTTGTCTATTAATCATATTAAGCCACTGCAACTCTTTCAGCTTATGACTTATATGGTCATACTTCCTAATACCAAATATCAGCCGTAGACAGGAATTTTGAAGTTTTTGCAAACGATACTTGTCAGCTGAGTCTAACGCTAAACCATATACTACGTCACAGTAATTAACATTGCTCAGAATCAATGAATTCGCTTGAAGCCACCTTTATACCCGATGGAGCACATGTCTTAACTGATAAATATTCTTTAGTGTGGCATAGGCTTTCTGGAGGCAGTGTGTAACTTGTTTTTTAAAACGTAAGTCATTGTCTATCCAAAGCCCAAGGTTTTTTACTTCGTCTACAATGGCCAGCCTGGATACCATTTATTCTATAGCTATGTCTTTTAGTAGAACGGGTCGGTGTTGATTTTTGCAAAATAACATTACATATGACTTTAACGGATTAATCTGCAAGCAGTGTTTGCGAGAGAACTCAGCTATATTCATTAGGTCTTGGTTAACTAGTTCAATGCTCAGTAACCCCCAACGTACCAAATGACTTATACACTGTGTTCATCTGCATACAAAATGAAACTTGCAATTTACAATTGTGAGTCTAGTTCTGAAGTGTACATGGTATACAATAACGGCCCCAAAATGGCCCTGAGGTACACCAGCATCCACTGAAATAAAACTAGAAATTTTGTCCCGCAAACGCACTGCCTGGGATCTGTTGCTAAGATAGTTACGCATCAATTCAATCGCATCATCACTAAAGCCCATGAAATGAAATATCGATAACAACATCCTGTGATTAATGGTGTCAAACGCTTTAGAGAAATCAAGCAACACTAAAGCAGTAGCCTGCCCAGCATCAAGACCACGATAAATGTCATCCGTTACATTAGCCAGTGCCGTCTCACAACTATACCCCGACCGAAAGCCCGATTGCATGGGAGGGTAAATGTCGTTTAGTTGCAAGTGTTGTCTTATTTGCACATCCAGAATTTTTTCTAATATTTCGACAGCACTGGAAGAATATAATTGTTCTTAGATCTCCAAGCGTTTGGGGATTGCACTTTGGGAGAGGCAAGACATGAGCTTTTTTCCACGAGGCAGGGATATACAGAATGTATAATACAGAAGTTCATAATATGTGTCAATACGGGTAAAAGAAATGGATGCACAACCCACAATTTCAATATTCAGTTGATCATGACCAACAGAGCGCGGTTTTAATGGTATTAAATAATTTAAATATTAGTGCCTCATCAACAGGTTCAAATGATAATTTGCGATGATATTGTTTTTTGTATGTGTACTATAATATTAATTAAGTCAACATCTGGTAATAAAGAATTTTCGAAGCGTTGAAAAAATGTTGATTAATAATGTTAATATCGGACAAGTGTTCAGGTATGGATGATGGATGTGGTTTATTCTTCCCCAGATTAAGGCTTCGCAAATCTTTCCACAATTGCCCGCGATTACGCCATCAGTAAACCGCCTATCGAAATATCTGTTTCTTTACTTTTTTACACATCTTAGTCACAAGATTTCTTAATGATTTTATAGTAATTAAGCTGGTAAGGAGATTGGGTTTGTTTATATTCAGAGAAAGCCCGATCACGCAAAGTCATAAGATGTTTAATATCATTGTAAGCCATGGAGCTGGAGCCTTAGTAAAACGTCGTGTTATAAATGGACCAATGTAAATCAAGTAATATTGTAATCGCTTCATTTAAAAAGATATTTTGTCGTCTATATTATGCATATCATAAATTACACGCCAAGGGATACTCCTGAGATGTGATGAAAGGAATTGTAGTCAATAGTTGCGAAATCACGGTATTTACGATATTTAACATCTGTTACAATTTGGAGCACTATTTTGCAGTAAATCAATTTGTGATCAGATAGATCGTCAACATCAAAAACTCCAGAATCAAGAAACATGTCTGGATTGCTACCTACAATGATGTCCAGTAAGCTAGAAGATGTACCCGTACATCTGGTAGGAACATCTATGACTTGCGTTAAATTAAAAACATCCAACAATGCTCTAAAATCCCGAACAGAACTATTGTGAGAATTTAATAAATTAATATTGAAGTCACCAAAACAGAAGGTTTCAGTATATTGTGGTGTAATAAAAGATAATGCATCTTCAAAGGAAGAGAGAATATATTCGAATCGACATGTGGAGGTTTTGTAAGCCACTCCAAAGCGTATCTCACGATTACAAACTCCTTACCTCTATCCAAAGTTGTTCCACGTCTGTATCTAACTGAATAACCCTAAAATCAATATTATCTTTAATATAAAAAGCCACACCTCCACCACGCGTTTTCCGGTCATATCGTGCTATAGAATACCCGTTGATGTTAACAGACTAAGTAGTATTCTTTTTTTTTCTAAGTAGAACACCCTGAATTTTAATTCGGAATTAAGAAGTAAACATCATCCCCTATCACTTTATATCAGCATTCCCTATACCTATCTTTAATAGATTTTGAGATATGAGCGACTTTTTGTTAAACAGACTAAGTATTCTTTTTTTTCTAAGTAGAACACCCTGTATTTTAATTCGGAATTGAGAAGTAAACATCATCTCCTATCACTTTATATCAGCATTCCTATACTTATTTTATAGATTTTGAGATATGAACGACTTTTTGTTAAAAGACTAAGTAGCCTATTCTTGCGTGTTTGTAGCTGGCTCTGATGGGATTAATGTCAAATTCATTGACTAACCAAAAGTGTTTATGTATATTATTGTAATTACACTTTCGTACAACGCAATATTAATAGAAATGACTATATCGAACAGACATTCTTGTATGGTTATTCCAAAATAATACATGAATTTGGCGTGAATCCATTCAGAGGCCAGCTACAAAACATTTAGAGATAGGGCTACTTAGTCTGTTTAACAAAAAGTCTCGCTCATATCTCAAAATCTATTAAGATAGGTATAGGGAATGCTCATATAAAGTGATAGGGGATGATATTTACTTCTAATTCCGAATTAAAATAGGGTGTTCTATTAAAAAAAAAATTGAGTTTTCTGCATTTGAAAAATATGCCACTTTGTTGCTCAGTTTTGAACAACCTGTATGTTAGAATGTAAGTGTGCTTGCTGTTCTTAGAGTTATATCTACATTCATAACATAGCAAATTTGGAGTGTTACTGCAGTATACCTAGATATTAATTTCTCAATGATGCAATGATTATGACTAAAAAAAATAAAACTTAAATAACTCAAATATTGTAGCATGTAGCTGTAGGAATAGCTAATGAAAACTGACGTTTTTATAGCTGTAGAATCTAAAAATGAATAAAAAGTTATATCATTCTATTTAAAATAACAAAGTTGACATCCATTTCCGGTCAACCGGAAGTGATATTTTGGTTAAGGTATTTTGCATTTATGGTTCCAATCGAACAGATACTGGTGCCAAAATCTCAAATATAAGTAAATAATAGAACATCATAAACTTTTAATGAACCAGTTACGTGGAATACCCTGTATAGCCGCAGTAAAAGCAAACTGTTTCTTTTAAAAAGTTAAAAAGCCCGACTTGTGATATTCAATGTAACAATTAACTGCCTGGTACCAGCTCAATAAATAAAACATCTATGTTAAATAAAAAATAAAAGTCGTAAACACGCAAAAACTGAATAAACACTAAAATTAATACAAAGGTATTTAATTACTATTTCAAACGACAGAAAAACACACACAATGCAAGGATCATTCACTGTACTGGTGACATATGTATTTCCAATGAACGTATCTTCAGAATATTGTACTATATACTGGGTAACCTCGTCAACCCGAATCAATTGGGACCAGAACCGATCCGGGTTAACGAAAATCCGAATTACACGGACTTTTGGGTAAAAAAAAAAAAAGACAGTATTTACAGAAAAATGACTTCATTTCGTAGGTAAACAAATACATACACAAAAAATCCGCGTTCACGGGGTGCGACTTAACGAGGTTCCACTGTACTATTATCTTCAGAGTATAATGCTTCACACTATTGCTTCATTTAACGACAAGGGTAACATACATTTATAATTTTTTGTGAAAACTTCGACATTTATACTATCGGTCGCGCACCCTTCCCCTTTAGGATTGGTGTACTATCAGAGACTCGCCTTTTATACTTAAATATATGTATTTATAAGAGGTACTTTCTGTAGCAATACTGTTGTAATTGATTAACCTTCACTTGGTTTAAGTATTGTTTAAGTATTGTTTCAGCAGTATTTCTTTGCCACTATTTAAGAGAACCACGTCTGTCATTGAAATAATACCAATTTTAATTGGAAGAAATATGTATTAACTGAGGAAAATGGTTCTTGTAAATAATGGCAAAGAAACATTACTTTGATTTAAAGAATCCTTTTTTCTGTGCAAAACGTAGTAAAAAGTTCCCGTTGTATTATTCAAATAGAAGACGCTGTATATTATTATATTGTTGGGTGTACAATTAAATTCTATACCTATTTGCTGTGTGAGTGGTATTTCTATACATCATTTTTTGTTTATAAGCGCTTTTAAATGGCCCAATAGTTTTTGTTTTGGAAGCTATGACTTTTACATTATTAGAATAAATATTATTGCTAATTTGTCTTCTGCATGTTTAAAATGTTTAATGATCAGAAAAGTAACTATCATTGTGCAATTTATATATCAAATAATGAAAAATATTGGCTGAGTTTATTTTGGACTGGGTATTTCGAATTTATTCTATATTTATAGAGAATGTCAAAAAATTGCAGTCAGAGCTTGTTTAGAATTCAATGAAACCCACCCGTTGCCACCATTAGTTGTAAAAAAAATACAGAAAATATGAAACGCCAGTTATAACAACTGATTTATGTTATCAAGTAACCCCCTTAATATTTTCTGGCGTTGTCAACTGTAACCACACCATTGTCTGTCTGTTGGGTGACGTAGCAGTAGGTTCATTTTAGCGCCCTAGTGCGGTAAAGTGCAAGGCATTTTCCCCCATCTCACGGTTACTTCCAACGTAAAATATGCATATCCTTTAATTTAATTTATAAAGAAATCTCCTGACTGTTCTATGCGCGTATTAATTATTTATTATATTTAAATAAGATTTTCCAAATACTTTTCTTACAAGGTTATCTCACGTTAGGTCATTTACAACATTCAAATTCTTCAGGCATTCGTAGATGATACCTACTGCACTCTAATGTAAATAACTATTAAAGCATTGCTGCAAAAATTTCGTAGAATTTTCTAATAAATAAGACCCATTTTCAGGAATTTATAATATAATATAATATATAAATATATGACGTATTCATTTAAATAGCCCCACAGGTCTTTCGAATCATTCTATCTGTAGGTTATGCTTTTGATCTTTGTAATCTCACCATTCTTGATTATTAATTATGATAATTTCGAAAAGAGGTTAGTGCTACATATAAGAACTTCTGATATCTGTAATTTTAAAACTGATACCATTAATAATTTTAGCAACTCTACAACGTTATTCTTTTACGTCCTGAACATTAATTATTATTTCGCTGCATTTATTGATCCATACTCATCTGCTAATCATTTGTATTTTTTTATTTAATTTGTGACCTTTTAATTGGTTTCGGAATTTACCTCTGTCTTTTTATCATTCATGTTAATTTTTCCATACGACACTCACACAGTTTTGTCGTTTTACAAAAAAGTCTCTTCAGGCAAATATATTTTGACCAATTGCATTTATTCTCATTTATTCTGTAACCGTGTACATTTGATGCTGTGTTTTCTGGAAATTATCTGGAAAGATAATAATATTCGTTAATTCGTTGTTTAACTATATATTTTTGATGCTATTGTTTATTTAATCGACAGATAATTAACCTTTGTTTTTTCACGTCATACTTTGTACAATTTAATTATTTTATTAGCTTGTAAAAGATCAAAGTTATGGTCGAAACGTTGCTGGAAAATTTAAGAAAGATAATAAAACAATTGCTCATTAACTGCCGTTTTACTCTAATTGTACCTGAAGAGCGTTCTCCTATCCCAAAACGAGTAATTTAAAAGATAACAATTGGAGATGGATATTAGGAATTTACAGCAAATCGGTGTAGAATTGAATTCTCTACTCAACAATATTAAAAAAAAGATATACAAGTGTTCTATTTGAAAAAAATGAGTTTTGCAGATTATAGACACTAATTTTTGGACAGTTTATATGATACGACCACAACTTTTCAAGTACTTTAAATACTAAAAAAAAAAAACATAATGTAACGTATAATACAGGTATTATGATTATTTTCGTGAAATAAAGTGTTAACTTTCAAAATCTATATGGTGTCTTAATTGGTGAACGTGATTAACTAAGGAATTAGGAAAATTTGGGATTAACCTTACTATCGCTTATGTGTTGGTCACACCCTTCTCGCCATCTTTGAATATTTCTCCCAATGTATTGTTTAGAGCAACATACACAATTATGTCATAACATACACAATGTGATTTTCTTTTGGGGTAGCAACGAAATATTAAGTTCGGAAAAAGCCTTTTAATATCTTTAAAATTTTTATATTATAGAGATTATGGTCATTGTTGATCGGTCATCATGTTTGACTAACCATCAATGTGAAATTGCGTTTAATCTTGTTTTTTTCTCTTATTTTCGCTTAACTAAGCAACAAATAAAAGATAAAATTTAAATATCCTGAATGTCAATTCCTGGAATGTATTTATTTTCGTAAATTTTCACAACAATTAAATGTACTGTTTACACCCGCAACTAATACTAAATTGTCTACTTTAACATAGTTCAAAGTATATTAGAGAATTGTTGCATTAGTAAATAATAGATTTTGACATTTTCTATTCTCTTGTGGCGGAACTTAAACTTTAGGGGGTATAAAGCGTCCTTCAAAATCGATCAAATAAGCTCAATATACGTCGTTCCGTATTTATTAAATATTTATACACCTGTGTATAAATATTTATACCAGCCGAAAGGACTCTTCAAACCGTACAAGTCCGCCATTGAAACCTTTTTTCTATTTTTCTCTATTTAAAAGTTATTTTAGATAAAAGAAATTTTGGTCGGATTTCAAGGGCGTTCTACACCTGTTAAAGTTAAAGTCCCGCCGCAACAAAAAGTGTCTTTGAGTAACACTCCATCACACACTACAAACTGACAAAATCTACGAATGACAGCTCGAGAGATTTTCTTTTAAATCATCATGAGTAATCATAAAACCAATTACTACAAATCTATATGGCTATTGGACGACTTACCAATAGTCTGAGCATGACATCCGCCTAAGATCGCCAAAATAATTAGCACTAACACCTTCATTGTCGGTTGCATCTATTTGTTTAACATTTCACGAATACAATATAAAAAGATCAACCACTTTTTTTTACGAACAACATTGGCGACTGTAAAGCGGTTTCCACAATATCCAAATTGACTTTGTCCTTCCCGTTAAAATCGTTTTTGTTTCTCACGGTTTCTTGTTAATCTAATCCATGCCTATCAAAACAAACGTTAATCTAGATAAGCCTTTTCATTGCTTAAGTGTAAATGATTAAATATCTTTGTGTAAACTTGAAATGAGAAGGATCATTTTTATCGAATGATTTATGATGTTCTATTGTGTGTTGGTTTTCTCGCTAAAGTAAATTAAAATAATAAATACGGGGCCCATTGAAAAATAATTATCGACGAATGCTATAGAGAAGATCTTTCAATTGCGTTTTTCGCCAAAAAGAATTTGGGGTAAATATTTCTATTCATTATTTCATATTTTGGTATTTTTTGTGAAATTTGATGCATTGACAAAACTACAGTATCTTAATTTTGCATTGGAAATAGAAAAGAAATTTTGACACTAGGGAGTTGACAGTACAAGTTGGCACACATGTTACATACCTTAGTATTTTGACGTTTCCGAGAATAAATCTTTTTCTGTAATTTTCTTTCTAGTTTAATATCTATTTATCAATAATAAGTACAATGAAGACAAACAGTTCATCTTAGCATAGTTGAACAGTAGCTTAATGACAATTTATTACACGTCTGTCATATGAAATCTAGTGTGGCCAACCTTTAGTGACATTTTTGCCTTAGTTTTCCTGCGGGTTTGAAGTACTACAAAATGAGTGTTTCTGAACGGAGGTGCAAAAATACCTTTATTTGAAAACAACCAAATAAACTGTTAAAAGGATATTACATGGCGATGCTGCCAGCAAAGTGACGTAAAGTGACGTTTAATGGATGTAGATATTACGCCTATTACGTCATATTGACGTCTATTAAACGCCACTCCGCTACCTGGGCAATATCATGGTCACCCGGTTTTAATTCATTAAAGCCGATTCACACTATCAGTCAGGTCACGGTCAGATTAAATATTATAACAGTCATTTTGTATTGTTAAATTCACATTAGAGTACACGGTCATGTCACGGTCAAACAATATTTGATCTGACCGTGACTTGACCGCGACATGACCGATAGTGTGAATCGGCCTTTAGAGTTTATCAACTACAAAATATATGCTACGCCTTCCTTAAATGCTGACAAAGTGGAGGAACAAATATTTATTATTGAAAATTGATCGCAAATTACGTCAGAAATATTGGAGCGAGTGATTAAAACTATATCCCAAACTGCAACTCTGTATTTAAACTAACGGCTTTCAATTCCAGCACGTGACAATAAAATAAACTCCAACTTTAATGCCTGAAATATACTGCTTTGATTTTTTTTACATTCAAAGATATCAGATCATTATCCGAAGTTACTATGCACTTATCTGTCACGTTTAAGCCATAAATAAGCTAACAGATCCAACACTTTCTCAACGTAAGATGTTTAGAACTGGCCATAAATTTTGCTTAATTCCGGATTAGACTGGCAATTGTGTTTCCTGTCAGAGAATTAGTTCGATTTAGGGTACGCAGAGGTGCCAAAACTACTGGAAAATATTGATTATTCATATATTTCGAACGAATCAGATGTAATGATCTAAATTCCACAAATCCAGATCGTAAAAAACACAAACACAAGGCAGCACACATTAATTTGAGAGTCCTCCAAAAATTTTTTCATAATCCATACCGGCTGTGATATAGCATTCGTAGCAAAATGAACAATAGTCTCTAATTCAGTATAAAAATTAGACACAAATAGGTAAAACGAAAATTCTAAAGGAAATAATGCGGAAAAATGAATGCTGTACCTTAATTCAATACGTGTAGTAGACTGCTGCCGTAAATAGAAGTTGAGTCCCAATAATAATCCAAAGCTAAGGTATTCGGAAGAAGAGTTCGTTTATATAAGGTTATCGAAATGCTGAGAGACCAAAGTAAAAACGCATTAAAATCTGCTCTTCTAGTTGAATGATTAGAAGAGCAGACTTTAGACTTAGCAAACAGGGATACCTCAATTAGCTCTAGATAGTTAAGTGTTGCAATAAACATCCTAAGACACAAACTTGTTTATCGAGTTTTAAAGGAAAATACCCTGCACTCTACCACGTTGCTAAAATTGAACCACTTTATGAAAACGATAACCTTCCCCTACTAAATTTGCACATGATTTCAAATAGAATTCGTGATCATGACGGTTTTCCGAGACACAACTTGTGGAGTGATGAAAGCATTTTTTTTAACAAAGATGGAGTCTCTAACATTCATAACTCTCACCATTGGGCAGTGGAAAATGCGCAGCAATTTCGTGAGCGTGTTCACAAAAAGAAGCTTTTTGTTAACGTCTAGTTGCGCTTAATATGTCACATAGTTATTGAACCAATTTAGCTTTTCAAACCATCTAATAGTTGCAATAAATAACATGCCATTAAATATGCGATCAAGTATGTTGTGCATGCATAATGGAGCTCAGGTTCAATATACTCTTAATATATTAGAGAGTGACCGGAGGAACATTTTTCAAACTGATAGATTGATCATGGTGATCATAGCCCGCTAGGTCACCTGATCTTTACCCACTAGACTTTTTTGAAGTTATGGGCACCTATAGTCCAGGTGCTTGAGCTAGGTACGCATTGTACCGTTCCTATTAAATCTCTTACTTCCACTCGAGCAGCTTGGTGTTATGTATAAAAGCCCAGTATCTTACTCACTGCAAACTTGAGAACCTTCGAGGGCTCCAATAGATCTCTCCCGACATATTTCTGTCTGAGTACCTTCAATTCCTCACATGTGCAGATTATATGTAAAGTCGTTTCCTCCTGTAGTTCGCATCTTCTGCACCACGGTTCGCTTACTCGATCTGTGTTGTATAGATGCTTTTTCGGGGGACAGTGTCTAGTTACCAGCCCAGTAATGGTTTTAGCTTCTTTCTTGCTGCGCCTGAGTAGGTTATCAGAGAATCTAGCATCACCATCCCCTATGATCTTCAGTAGACCTCCATTTCTTTGTACTTTCTTTATCCAACCAGGTCCAGATCCCCTTTCTTGCAGAGCCCTTAGTAATCCCACGTACGGGCTCTGGATCTATGAAGTGTCTTTTAGAGCCCTCCTTGGCTAGTTCTTCGGCTATCATATTGCCCTTTATATCCTCATGTCCTGGCACCCAAATCAAAGACACCGGGTAGTCTCATGCCAGTGCATTGAGAGATTGTTTGCAGTCTCTAACTAGTTTTAACCTAGTTACAGGGTTCGAGAGTGCCTTGATAGCAGCCTGGCTGTCAGTCATTATACATATTTTCCTCCTCATGCAGCCCTCCTTTGTAAACATTTCTGCGCAGGCTGCAAGGGGCGAATACCTCTGCCTGGAAGATGGTCACATGCTTTCCTTTCTATTTGGGGTTTGATCAAAGGAAAAGTGTATGTTTTTTGTTTTGTTGTGGGAGCAGTTTGACATGGAGTCTCCGAAACTGCAAGTCAACAATAGTCAGTTTGTTGACTAGTATGGGATTATGCTAAACCTCAACCTGATGAAGGCGTACAGCCGAAACTAGTCGCTGCTTAATCTCATAGTAAATAAATAAATATAATTAGGAAGTGCTTATATTACTAATTCTCAATCAAATTTATAAAGATATAGGATTTTATGGTAAATTTAGGAAATGTGTGTAGCATATCCATCTATGAGCATCAGTCTTGAGGCATATCTGCATCATTTTACATGCCAATGACTAATCGCATTACCTAAAAAATATTGAATATGCTAACCTTGACAAATAACAAAACTAAGGGAAGATTTTTAAAAGTAATTTGCTAAAATTCTCTATCTCGAGTTAACATGTGTATTTCAGTTGTGCAAAGTTTTATGGTTTATAAATAGAGAAAAAAATAAAATAAACTCACTGGATTGTGGAAAAGTTCTATACGGTAGCTGGCAATAAAAATTTTATTCTACATTTTACATACGTATTTTATATGGATAACAATAATAACGTTAATTATTGCAAAATATCTATTATAAAAGTCTAGTATCACAAATAAATAAGTTTTGAGCCTATATAAAAAATATAACTTGCGTAACTCAAAGTAATCTACGTACAGAAGATTATAATGTATAAGCTTTATATTTAAAAACACCTGAATATTACAATGAAATATTTATGAATCACAAAATCAGTTCGGTGGATTATGAGGTTGAGGGATATCCTCGATGTTTACTAATGTGACGTCTGCGTTATTTTCCCTTAATGTAGTCTTAATCTCCAAAGAATATTCAAAGAACGGTAATAGTCCGGGCACCTCAAGCGAGAATTGCTCTGGATGCGGATCCGGATCGTCGACATAAATAACTCCAGGACTGAACTTCGTTTCGCCGCATATTCCGACAACATGCGCCTTGGGGGTACCTGTCAATTCGTAGTCAAATCGTTTAATACGGCCGTTTATGTCACAAGGCACTCCCCATCGAGTTTTCAGTGCGACATTGTAAGGTGCAGATGGTACGAAGTCGAAAGTTGTAGTTACTGATAGTTGCCCAGGCACTGGACAGTAAATTGCAATAAATAAGTGCATGCTCCCTACTCTAAACAATTTTTATTGCCCACATTGAAATTTAGTAACATATATACTGATGGTCTTAGGAAGACAGGATCGTTCGATTATTAATTTTTGAAAAGATTCTTTAGCAGAAGCTTTACATAATTTATTATTGCAAATCTATCTGCAAATATTTTGAAAAACCCAGCCTGCCACAGAAGCTCAATTCATATTTAAATCTTGTAGAAAAGTTTTTCCAAGATTTGTAACCATAAATCCGATCTTCGCTGAAGCAGCCCATACTGGAAGATGGTTATCTTTTCCAACTATCTTAGAATGAACACATCATAAGTTGCATCATACTTACTGCCTTCTTTGGTTTCGATTTCTTCACTACCCGTTGTCCGCATTCCCAGAGTTGTAAACTCGGTGGTAACGACAACGCTGTATTTGAAACTGGGTAACCCATAATCGAAATGATATTCATAAACATCCGGTGTAAAGAAGTGTTCCACCACATTACCACGCCACTCTTCCTCGCAGATTTCCGGCAGGAAATGCAGTGGCGAAAGAGGAGTAATAGTTAGTGTATGCCCCTTAACGAATTGAGGATCATAACCTTGGTACCAAACGATGTCAAAGGCTTTGCTAGATATGAGAGTAAGTTCCAAATCCGGCGGTGTTAACGGTACTAAAATGAAAGATAGAATTTAAGGAAACTGTAATTGTTCTTCTACTCTAAATTGATGTGGATATTTACAAATACAGAGCAATTCAATTGAAACGACCTACCTCAAATAACTCTTTACTTGCTGCGATTTCTATAAAATTACGAAATTTGTCAATTGTCATATGAAAGGGGACAACTTCTAAAGACGGGCCCGACAATTTAAAATCATTCCTGGTAGGTCAGTCCTCAGCCTTAAAGTTTGAATAAAGAAGAGAAGTAAATAAATAAGTAATTTTATTGATTTATGAAATCAATGATATTTAATCATTCCTGGGGGCGCAGCAGCTCCCACCCTTAAAGTTTGAATTGGGCAAATAGGTCTTGTGACCACTCATTCAAGCCAGATATTTCTAAAGTATTGTTATTTGTATCGGATGCAGCTAACGTCATGCTACAGACAGCAAAAATTTTTAAAACAACAATTTCCCAATATGTTACATTTAACCAATGAACTACATAGCTAAAAACGGTCTGGTTTCCGCCATCTTTAAATGTGGCAAATTTCCGTATAGACTGTCAAAAGGAGTAAATGTCATCCTTTTATATGATTTAATTCAAAACTTTAATATGTTAAGGTTTTGAATTAAATCATCGTATACATGTCTTATTGCATGTCTCGAGGAAGGAAACATGCATCCATTCAAATTGCAAGCTTTGTGCTAGCAGATAGCAGTTCTGGTATGTTCATATATCTCGTTTAACACCTTCATTTTTCACATTATTCTGTAACACTATTTAATGATAAAATGAGCCATTTCAATAAATATTTACATAAAGTTAATGCATTTAAAACAATTAAGCTTAAATACAATTCTTTTTGCAGATTTAAGATTGAAAATTACACAAATCTTGATGGTTTCAACAGGCTTTATCTTGTCCAATTGTGGTCGTCTTACTAACAATAGAAAACGATGCTATTTCTTACTAAAAGCAGGAAATAACAGATGTGAAAAGCAAAATTTCGTATAAATACAATCCTGTCGTTGGAATTTTGCCACATTCAAAGATGGCGACCAGTTGTCAAGCGGACCGTTTTCTTAGTATACAGCGCGCGTTCCAGTGTTTTATATAGTTCGTTGCATTTAACATGCTGTACGCACGAACTACACCGCGTTGCCGAATTCATTCGCAACAGCTTTCTCATTCTCTGATTAGCAAAAAAATACTAAAAGCGCCGTTCCCAGTATCTTTGTAGTGTCCCAACATTCCTTTACCTCCTCAACCTGTTGTTACACGGTGGGGCACTTGGTTAGAGGCTATATTTTTCGCACAACATTTTGAAATGGTGCAATCATTGATTTTTAAATTAGAAGATAATGCTGTTGCAGTAAAACAATGCAAAACATTAATTTTGGAAAAAAGGATTTGCGGTCACAATTGCAATTTATTGAAAGCCAATTTTGGAGATATACCAAGTACTATAAAAATATTAGAGATTCGCGACTTAAAATCGTCAACAGCCCTGCAAAAGTTTGATTTTCTTTTAACAAATTTGAAAAGAGTACAGTGATCTGGACAAAGTCAGTTGCGAGACAACATTAATGCAATTATTGCAAGAAATCCAGATTTTGAAACACGAGAACAAATATCGAAAAGTGAATTTACTACTCTTTACGCTTTTGCAAACTTCTAGTCTGGCTGCCTACTGTACATTTGCGCCATTAAGAAGTTGCAATGTGGAAAGATCCTTCTCGTGGTTCAAAGAGGTTTTCACATCGAAAAGAACACAGTTTGCCGACGAAAATTTGGAAAAATATTTGATTATTCATTACTACGCCTCAACCGATAATGAGTGGTAGGTCTTAGTTTTGTTTTTACGCAGTCAACGTATTTTTCGCTATATATTTAATCAGAGTGCGTATCGACAGTGCGACTTGGCTCCAGTCGCATTGCGTTGTCTCCCTTGTCTCCTTTGGTATGACAATTAACAGATTTCCGAATTTTATATAAATCACAGCAGGTAATGAGTTATTCGAGGTGGTCCATTTCAATTAAAATGCCCTGTACATCTATTTCTACAGACGGGACGCGAAGATTAATTAATTATTAACTAAAAATTAATAAAGAATGTAACTTACTGGTACGAAAGACGACAGTATCACTGCATTGAGGGACATCTGGTGCGACAGTGAACACAAAACAAAGAGTGTATTCGTACAATTTATCTGGTTCTAATCCGTCTAGTGTAGCTGTCACCTCCCTCTCGCTCTCAATGAAATCCACGTAGTGATTTTCCATTTGGTTGTCGCCCTGCACGCCAATCATGAATTTTAATTTTTCAATTTCACACCCGGGTGCTTCCTGATCGATGAGCCATTCAACATTAACGCTATCTAAGTGAGGGTCGGTTCTTACGTGTTCCGGATAAGGGTCTATAAAAAAAATAATTATTTGCAACCATACAGCATCAACAGTTTTGCTGCTGTTTGATTCTGCTTTAGGTTTTCGCCATGATCTTCGTTGTGAGATGGTAAAAATGATGTCAACCTAATCTAATAAGTAGCCGGCAAAGACGAGGAGCTTCCAGGTGTTATGTAAGAAATAACTATCTACATGGTTCAGGTTATTGGAAAGTTTATGGATTTCAATGCAGTATCGGATTTACGGCTGGGGTAGTCAGAATGACGGGATAGGATTTGGACAGAGTTCAATTGGATTTCATGGCCGATCTCCAGCCTATGTTCAGCAAATGCAAACCCAGCTACGCCCAACGCTCTAGTACAATGCATGGGCTTGTTATGAATCACAACCGCCACCGTCCTCTGAACCATAAGCTTCACGACTCACTGATCCTATATGAACAAGTGCCCGTGTGCCAGTCTTTCAGTTTCAGATCAACAGCAGTAGCTGAAGATGTCCTTTTCGGGTGTGGACAAAACCACCATGTTAACACATACGTGTTAGTTTAACTTACGTTGTATCAGTTTTACATGACGATCTACCCATTTCACTACTTCTGTAAGACCCTATTACAGTGGTCACACTTATATCATTCTCACTACACGGAAGCGGATCAACATCAAAATATTGCTCCGAGATAGTTCTTTCGATCGTCTCAATTTCATTCTGGAAGACAACTTCATAATCTACGACGCACAGACGAGAATTCTCGGGCGCTTCCCACTCAAAGCGACTATTATCCACGTTAAAATTCAAATTGCTCACTTCCAGAACGGCTACAATTAAAAACTAACTGAATTCCACCCTGAAGAATAGTAAATAGGAAAGCTACTACCTGGTACTGGCTCGTAATGCTGAGCACTTTGTGTGGCGCCCTCTCTTTCACCTTCAAATCCTATTAAGGTCTGCACGGTGATAAAGTTTGTGGTGCAAGAGTAAAGATTGAATTCGAAGTATTCCGTCTTGGTTCTTATCTCGAAGTCGACATCAATATTATAAAACCTGACCAAGTACAATAACTGGCACCTATCATAGTTCTCTGGGGCTTGCCACTCGAAACGTCTACTTACAGGATTGAAATGAAGATTTTGCACCTCACCATTACCTGAAAGTTGATGAAAATAGAAAGTCGAAAGGTTTCATCTTCCAAATTATATTGGGAGTTATCAATTGTAAAAATTCTATATAATTTTTCATTCTAAATGCTGGCTTACCAAATTCTTTTGCCCCCAAAAAGTCAAAATGAGGCAAGAGGCCTAAAATAAGCTTCTTTATATAAAAAAAAAAATGTTGATTGTGAAGCCTACAGCAGCATACTTAATAACCAAAACAAAAACGCAAATACCTGGTGCTGGTTCGACGAAAGTAATACTTTCACTTCCTGCCTCTTGATCTAGCAATCCGAGCCAAGTTCTTACACTTACATAGTTATTTGTGCAAGGAAAAATGAGTGGCTCAAAATACTCGTTTTTAGTTAAAATTACCACATCATCACTTGGATCTCCATTACTAAACTCCACGATATACTGCACATCACAGCGCTCTGGTGCTTGAAGTCCTATCCACTCGAAACGCCTTGAGATCGGGTTAAATGCTAGATTTTGAATACTGTTTCCGTCTAAAATAATAAAGTGATAACATTTTTCACCGCCATTGAATCCAGATGAGTCCTCCTTTACCAAAAAGTCCAACTTCGAAGTATTTGGAGTCATATCCGGATAAATGCGTATCTTCAGATAATGGTATCGTAGTTATGGTGAGATTATTGACTGAACATTCCACCTTTTCTATGTGCATCATGTTCCAAGGACTCGGAATTATGTGTGTATCGTGCAGTTCGTCGTTGATATAGTGTCTAATTTCAAACCATCGCGCACACGGTACCATAGTCCATTCAAGAAGCATGTTACCGAGGTCGTCTGTAGTTATGGTTGGATTTTCTGCTTGGCATACTAGTAAAAAGATGTTGAAAATACTAAAGGTTAAAACATTATAGTTAATCCAACAAAGAAATAAAACAAGAAGGATCATTTGGTGCTAATTTTGATGTTGTGTCGCCAGACAAATGACTATCAGTGTTACTTCTCTATTTTAACACTAGATGCCTCAGCCTTCTTCTCTAATTTACACCAATCATAAACAATTGTGTAGGGGAGGGAAGTGCAAATTGAACTCAAAATTCTCAATCATCAAAGTCTCTATCACCTACTGGCATCTGCTGTTTTAAACGTATACATGCACATTTTGTATGGAATTTGAATGGTACTAAATAATTCCTGATATTATTAACTAACAAAACAGCAAGAAGTAAATGAAATGGCAACAAATGTTATTGAATTACAAATGCGCTAGAATTAATGCACAAAAAGATCTTTAATTAATTATTCTCAATTTTGCTCACTGACCATCAAAGTTAACGTCAGAACAATGGCTGTGGTAGCGCTTTCGCTGAAATTGACGGGGATGTCAGGTCACCACAGTTGTTCAAGCAGACCCTGAAGCTGAATGTAGCAATTGATCTTTCTTGTCGGCTCTCTATGCTGATTAGTCCTCCAATGTTTGTACCATTAGAGAACTTAAAGGTATAGTTACTCATAATGCTTCTTTATACGTTTACTAATAATGTGTGAAGTCGTGAACCTATAGGTTCAAATTTGGCTCCCAACAAATAGTTGGTAAAGATATGGTAGAAGTTTGGCTTTCTTTGTAGTAAAGTGGAGACGTGTGTCGAGTCGCTTCGTAAATAAACCCATGTTTTGTGCACAGTACAGCAAAATAGTCAGATTAGGGTGATAGATTGAAGGGAAAAAAGAAAGAGGAAAAACAATTTTAATTCCGAATTAATGGTAAAAGTTGTACCTATACATATTGGTGCACAAAGGTAAATCGAAAAAGTAGATCAGAGTTGTGACGTGCAGGATAGCTAATCGGTCAGAGGTCGAGGCGGGCTAGGTTTGAATTGAGTAAGGCTCTAGGGCGATCGACGCTGAGCCATTGTCCGGTCTTGATTGGCACAAATGAATGCTTATAATGAACGAGGAAGAGATTGCGCCATAACAGAGGAGAATAAAAACGGGAACATTTTAGCAAAAGTAAAAAAAAAAACGTAAAGGTCGCCGGAACAAAGAAAGGCAGAAGAGTAAAGGAAGGAGTACAAACCCATGAGATAAGGAAAGAAAGTAAGAAACACAAATGATGGAAGAATTGAAAGAAATAATGAAACAGAGAATTGAAGTCTTGTCTAGACGTAGTGCGGAATTAAAGAACAAAATAAAAGAGCTGAAGAGATAAAAAAGAACAAACTCGAATGGAGCAGGAAGGAAGAACAGTGGGAGGTGGAAAGAAATCGATTAAAGAGAAAAATCGAGAAATTAGAAGATAAACAGGGAAACGATGAGAAACATAAAAGAAGGAATAATATCATAATAAGGGGGCTGGGTTAAAGCAGTTCTTACGAGATGAATTGTAAGTGAACACCAAAAAAAAAAAAAGAAAAAGCTAACGTAATAAGCCAAGATTAAGGATTCCAAATAATAAAAATGGAACTGCAAACTTTCGAAGCAAGACAGACAATAATGAAGGCAAAAAGTAAATTGAAATGGACAAAGAGATACATTGACAACGATCTAACAGTAGAGAAAGGATTCATCCAAAAAGAATTAAGAAGAAACATGGATCGGGTGGTTTATATGTCAATTGGAGCTTAGTTTAGACAAAAAAGAGGCACACGATGTATGATCCTCGAACGAAAAGTCAAGGACTTAAAATGAACGGTGCGATTTGACATACATCATCATACAAATATCTACACCATCAGGAAATATATAAGAAGAATTATCAGAAGAGGAAAAGTAGTAATTGGCGAACTACATTCTATTCTACGGAATTACTTACAAACTTACAAAAGTTGCAGTTGGATTTGAAGTGTGCGTCCTCAATTAATATGTATATGAGCCAAAATTCTGCTTTAGTAACGAAGTTCTGTAAACGAAGTGTCAAGATTCCATGAATTTATCACATAAGAAGCGAAGAAGTAGGAAACGTAGTAGTAAAGGTAGTTATCGATGACATAGAGGGAAAATAGATACTATGATACTGTCGCTCAAAACGGGTGAACAAAAACATGACACGCAAAAGAAATTTAAAACGGATATTCTACCAGGAAAGGAATAAAGCAAAACCTCATAGAGGGAAATGCTAGAAAAGGGAAAGAGATAATCATGAAAAATAGAGATCTCTAGAACAGAAACCAGAACAAAGTAGTGGGGTTGCCTTACTATGGATTTCCGGATACACAGTAGTAGAAGCAATGGAATAATTTCGCCAAAGCAGAGAATTGAACACCATCTTTAGGGCCTAAATTCCATTCCGGGAGAAACTAGTACCAAATATTGGGAAAATCTTAAAAAAATGAGGCAAGCTAAAACTCCTATGGAATATATTAAACTTAAAGTGAATGTCATACTGTAAAGATTCTTTGAAAAAGATCCTGGATAAAAGACATTTAACGAAGAACTTTTATAATGTAATAGGTTAACTATTATAATGGATGGATACCTTTGATAAACGTTTTGTAAAGTTCTTTGTCTTTATTTACTATAATATCCGCGTAAATGTGCTAACAGGGAACCTATGAGGCAACTGCAGACTGAAAGGACATCTGAGTAAGAGTAAAATAGCAGAATATAGATTCAGTGAGGACAGTATGAAATATTCATCCATATTCACTCAAATTGTTCAATACTATGCAACTGAAATGCCTTATACCTGGCATCAATTTATACATAAGTAGCTATATAACTCATAACTAAGGTTTCATAATGGCTTACCAATTGTCTGAGCATGACAGCTGCATAAAAGGGTCACAACAATTAGAACTAAAACCTTCATAGTCAATAGCATTTACTTCACTAACATTTAATGACTAAATAACCATTTGCACTAGCACCTTGACCGCCTACAACACTAACAACCGTTGTATAGTTTCCAATTCGCAATGCAATTTCACTCATGTCTCATCCATCAAAATCATTCTCGGTTGTCAGAGTTTCTTCTTTATCTTTTACAAATCTAATCCGGAATGATCAAACCAAACGATAATCCAGCTAATTATTCTTACTTAAGTGTTCATTGAATGTTTGAATGCCCTAAGTGCATTTGGTATTGAGAAGGATCATTTTTATCGGATGATTTATGATGCTTTTATTCCCTGTTATTCTCGTTAAGGTAAATTAAAATTGCATTAAGAAATATATGTAGTTCGTTAATAAATACCTAAATAGCGGCCTATTAGGGGTGGCAGAGGACTATGGAGAAATCATTGGGCATTTTATGTTGCAAAACTGTTAGTTTAGATATTTTGTATTTTTAAAAACTAGCAATATTGGTCATGCTTTAATATATTTTAAAGCTTATTTTATTCATTTTGAAACGGCATGCAACTTGCTTGACTTAGTTTCGGAAATATTTCATATAGAAATTTTATTTATCGATCTTTAAATTGACAATTTAGCAAATATCTTCAAATATCTTCAATATCTTCACGATAATAATGAGATTTCAATTTTAAATTCTCGTTCAATTATTCTTGCACTTATTAAGTATGGTTGACAAGGTACTATATGATTGTATTGAATTTTTAGCTCTGACTGATAAAACGCGAAACATTTGTTTACTTATATTTCTTTTGCTTGTCTTTTGTTCTATATATTAATTATTATTGTTTATATGTTTATTTGATTGTAATTGTAATTTATTTCCTCATTGTTTAACATGTTGTTATTTTTGTATTGACGTTTTCTAAGCACTACTACTGTATTACAGAAACAAAATAATAATAAATAATAAATAAAAATAAATATAGGTTGACTAGTAGCACTGAAGATCCTTGGTAAGGTGAAACATATGTATGCTAATATCAACCGAGTGTTACACACAACATTATTATGTTGTCGACTTGTGGGTATGTGTGTCAAACATGTATATATTGCCAGTACAGTTACAAATAATATACAAGGTATTCCGTGAGGTAACCTGTATATCAAAAGATAAACTTGACAATATTTTAAAGACATTGTCTGTCAAGATAGATAGTGATGGAATGGAATGGAAGAATTGCAGATTAAAGACAATCTATCTATGCAATTTACCATTTATTTAAATGGACAACATGTACACAATAACTTTTTGACGTATGATTAGTATTTATATTAATTCTTTTGACCAAGAATTAATACAAAGTAACCATCTGCCTGACTCGTCACTTAACCTATTTCTATGTTTTCCAATTACTAATGATGCTTTGGAAAATAATCTCTCAACAGGTATTGAAAGAAAATCACGAGCCATCTTGGTTAAAATCGGCTATTCCGTTTCATGCGTCTCCACCACTCTAAAATGTCTTCCGAGCTGGTGGCTCTCGGTTTACTTAGGTACTCCTCCAACTCGTCAATAACTAAGCCTTAAAGACCAAATCCAGATGTAGATAAAGAACATGCATACATACAGTTTCTCAAAGTCTATTACACCTTCATCATATTCACATACTTTCTTTTCATTTCTTGATAATTCAGTATATTCAAAACATTTTATTCAAAAGGTGTTGGTTGTAATACATGGGAATTTTGGAAAAGTATGTTTATTGTTATAAATCAAACATGATATTGACTATACCATAGGATGTCTCTCAATAAGTATCTATAAATACGTGCATGCATACACTGTTGAAAATATTATCGGTGTTGGCGTTAATTTTGAGCTAGTCAAATATTTTAGTGTTGATTTTTACAAACTTTGCCAGACGACTTGACTACGTGTGTTTAATAGAACAGAAATGACTAGAATTTCGTGTGAATTCTTTGTTCAGATATGAGGATTTACTATTTTTGTAGATATTCAGAAGTGTCAACCAATCAAAATTTTTTCCTCGGATAGAAATATAGAAACCCCACCTAATCTAATACGGTATTGCATTATACGCACCACCTGCATTGCATGTGTATCTGTTTTCGGGTTTGTTTCTGCGTACTAACATGTATTTGTTTGTATAAACAAACCACTAAACGTGTACTGACTTGCAAAGTGTAATCTTGTGTTACTAAACGTTAATTCCAGTGTGCATAAAAAATTTCAACATCTTAAAGATGTATTGGGAACATCTATTTACGTAATTAGTTCAGATTTGAGTCAAATAGCATAAACATTCACTTAATTATATAATGGTTCTCAAAAAATCATTTTAAAATTGGCACGTTTAGTTGAAACCAAAACTTTTGAATCAGTGGTTCTGCAGATTTATAATTGAGAAAACGTCTTAAAGAGAGAATATTATAGCACTAAGAAATAAGAGTTGCATATTAAAAAGACGTCGTGTTTAGAAAACGGTGTTAAATCATGCAATAGACCGCATTCATTTAGTTAAACAGCTAGTAAGTTTGTCTAGTCTAGATCAAATAAAATGTGTCAAAAGTATTTTATAATTCCACGTGTCAGTTGGACAAAATAACCCCTTAGCAATAGACAATACTTGACTATCTTTGCTCGTCAAATTTAACCTCTCCTGACTATTAAATTAGTCAAAAAAGTGTTAAAATTTTCAACAGTGTACTAACATATGTCTAGCAAATTCATTAGTATATAATAATTTGGTTTAAAGCATGAGTTAACTCACCTTCAAATGTGTTTACTAATTCTTGGAACTCTCATCTAATTAACAATTCACCAACTATTGTTTCCGAAAACCACAGCAAAACGATCCTCCTTAACATACCTATGACAACGTACTACTAGTCCTTAGTCCGTTATTCCCACTACCCCTATAAATCATGAGATAAATCGTTCGTCGTACGTTGATTACAAATAGAAAGGGGTTACAGTATGGTGCAGTTATTTTAACAAAATCTTTATTTGAACGCAAATACCTGTTTCGTTGAATTAACAAATATTGTGCTTGTTTCAAATAAACTTTATAACCAAATTATTTGTTTAATCGAATACAGGAATATTTTTAATTTTATTTAAATAAACCAATAATTTAGTAACTATATAGGGTGTCCCACCGAACTAGGTTTCGAGTTTAGGGATAGGGAACCTTCATATAAACTAGTTGCAAATGACTCGCCAAATTCATTAGACCGATAAAAATTATACCATTCCATTTAAAATAAGAAAGTTGATATCAACACCCTGTATACCGAAAGTGCTATAAAGTTGAAAATATTTTTCTTAAATAGACCACAGTGGGCCATTACTACACTGCAAGTTTCGAAATCAAATTCCTACTAGAAGTTCAAAAAAATCTAATGACCTAGTTCGGTGGGTTGAAAACAACAAAATCGTATTTTCTGTGTAATAATCAATACAATAGTTTTTAGTGTTGCAACGATACGGTTTTGATACCGATACTGGGAAACGTCTATCAATATCGGTATTGAAACCAAATACTCAATAACGCCCAAATCTCAGTTTGATTTAACTGCGAGACGCAAGAGTCCTGCAGGCTTAATCTTGTTCTTGCAAGGTCTTGCTACAATTAGGCGGACTTGGTCTTGATCTTGGAAGACCAAGAGTGCAAGCCCAAGACGGATTTTGGGCAACACTACTTCGTGCTAACGAGCTTTATCTAATCAACGGACGCAGGATAAGCATACTTCTGTCTTAATCTAATGCATTAATGTTTCTAAGAAAATTCAAAGATTAAGACTCATGCACTCAAATGTGTTGTGCAATTTTTTTACTCTTGATACAACTGATCCTTTTCAATTATTAATGATTTATTATACGTTGCGTCAAATCTTGCGGACTCCTTGCAAGATTAACGTGTAAACATAACCTCACCACAATCAGAAGAACGTCATTATTTTTACGCGCAAGTGTTTATTTCGATATCAAGGTAAAAGATAAGAAATATTCGAATTTATCGGCATTAAGGGAGATATTATGGATCAAATATTTGTTTAAGTCTTATTATAACCAGGCTTTGATTGTTTTCTATTAATAATATATCACAATATCCTTAAAAAAAATCTATTCTTTATTTATCTCTCATCCTTAAGCCATGACTAAGCTGCTTGCTACTGTCTCAAGATGAGATAGTTAAAATAAGCAGTAAAATTTTCGTTAATTCGGATTAATTTAGTAATTGAATTCCGTAAGAATTGAATTGTGGTTACAATTAAAAGATTAGGTAGCAGGAAATAACTTTTGGTTCTTAGTCATAGTCGAATATAATGACGGATATACGAATTAGGAATATAAAACAAGTTTACTAGCAGCAGAATTTATTCAATTCTTTAAATACTAGACATTATTTTTTTTAAGATATGTTTCTAGATATTAATTCACATATAGTTTCATAGTATTAGTCAGTATAAAATTATAAATAGGCGCAGTACCTAACATACATATTCTTATATTGATAATCATAATAATACATACATTATCTACTATAAAAGTATAATATCACAAATAAATAAGTTCCTATGCTAAATAGAAAGAATGATATAGCTTTATGTAATTACACATAAAACCATGATACGTATGTACAAACTACACTCAGAAAGAGTTAAAATTACCAAAATCTAACCGTTGCACAGACAATTATTTAAACAAATATATATGCAGACATCAAAAGTCAAAAGGTGAATTTCCACATTCGTACTGGGTAAATGATTGTATGATTTCGATGACCGTAGATACACTTCTCTAAATAAATTGCAGTCTATCTTGGATCAGCCAGCTTGAATATCTTCTAGTACAATGCATATTTCTTTTATCCAATATTATTAACATCATGTCCTACGTCAACTATTATCCACAACTGTGTAATTGCAAACCAGTCAGGTGTCTTTTAGGTCATCAAGGAGAAACACGTTTTGAAAAATATGCTTAATATAAATTATAAATACTGTAGAGAAACATCGACGAATTTCAAAAGTCAATTCGGTGGATTATGTGGTTGAGGGACATCCTCGATGTTTACTAATGTGAGGTCTGCGTTATCTTCCCTTAATGTAGTCTTAATCTCCAAAGAATATTCAAAGAACGGTAATAATCCGGGCACCTCAAGCGAGAATTGCTCTGGATGCGGATCCGGATCGTCGACATAAATAACTCCAGGACTAAACTTCATTTCGCCGCATATTCCGACAACATGCGCCTTGGGAGTACCTGTTAATTCGTAGTCGAATCGTTTAATATGGCCGTTTATGTCGCAAGGCACTCCCCATTGAGTTTTTAGTGCGACATTGTAAGGTGCAGATGGTACGAAGTCGAAAGATGTAGTTGCTGTTAGTTGGCCAGGCTCTGAAAAAGGAATGGAAGAAATAAGTGCACATGTTTTTTTTGAACAGTCGAAAGAAATGAGAAATACAGTGTGTCCATGGGAACATTCTACAATGGCTAACTTTTTTGTTTTTAGAGATACAGAGTCGGTTAAATAGAGAGAGTTCGTTTATAGAGACTTCTCTATCTGTATTTCGTGCTATGGAGTAAAAACAACAGAGCAAAGTAGACTTTAAGAAAATAATAACCGAACGATTTAAGCCGTACAGAGAAAATAACGGCTGCTTGTAATAGAACGGACTCGATATCTTCTGTCTCACTCGCTTCCGCTCACATCGTTCGGATACTTTTTTCTTCAAGTGTACGACAATAGCATGTATTTTTTTTTAAATTGGACACCGGCTATATTTTTACATTTTTGAGTTACTCTAATCATTGGCCACAACAAACTATAAAACGACTTTTCTGTAAAATCGCGATTACCAGAGCTATAAAGAAATGCTAAGTTTATTCGAAATGTTCACAAAACAGTCTACGATTTTAATAATAAAACTCATGAGATTAGTGGCCCAAAATTTCTCTAATTTCCTTAATTCATTTTCCTTGTTCCTCCTTACGTTTCAACTTTCTCAAAGGTATTTTTTCTTCGCTACAATTGTATTTCGTATTTCATAGTATTCTTGTCGCACCCGCTATATAATTAAAACAATTTTTAATTCAGTCACACAAATGTCAATAATATTAATTTAATTTTAAAAAACAAACACCATCATGTGTTCACACACATACACTTTAATAACGTTGTCAACGTACAACTGTTGTAAGTTGTGTTAATATATATGTTTGTTACAATTTTCAAAAAATAATAATTGTTATATAAATTAAGACGTCAGCTTAATATTTTATTTTTAAAGTTTGTTACAACGTGCTTCATCCTTGAACATATTTTAAGAGCTGAAATTTATACAAAACAGTATTTTTTTTTTTTATTTTCGGCATATTAATAATTTTGGACTTTATAAATTTACATTAAATTGCAAACCGTAGTTTGCGCCTTTCTAGACATAGAGGAGGGTGCTTTTGACAACACTCCCCACGAGTTTGTCAAAAAAGCATTAATTAATAGGGGGGTAGACGGCGTGACTTCTAGATGGATGTCGCAACTACTGTCTACCAGGTCGGTGGAAGCGGAGGTGGGACATAAGACCATCTCGGTTAGCACGACCAGAGGATGCCCACAGGGGGGAGTTACATCCCCCCTTATGTGGAGCCTAATAGTAGACGAACTCTTATGCGGATTGACGGATCTAGGCATATCCTGTCAAGGGTATCATGAGCATACCCTTGATTGTCATATACGCAAGAGGCAAATTTGAGAATACCCTCTGTGACGTAGTTCAAAGAGGATTGAACTTTACGAGAAGATGGTGTCAATCGATGGGACTCAATGTCAACCCCACTAAGACAACCCTAGTAGCATTTACCAGGAAAAGAAAATCCAATCTTAGAACCATAAAACTGGATGGGCAAAATATAGACTGGAGAGCGGAAGTTAAATATCTAGGCCTCACCCTAGACAACAAACTTCTATGGAACAAACATGAGCTTGAGGTAACCAACAAGGCCAAAAGAGCTCTGATGGTGTGCAGAAACTTTGCAGGGAAAAATTGGGGATGCAACCCAAAAAATACTGCTTTGGATGTATACAGCGATAGTGAGACCGATCATCACCTATGCATCAGTAGCATGGAGCAAAAGAACTAATCTGGCCACCGCGAGAATTAACCTCTCGAAAGTGCAAAGATTAGCATGTGTATGCATAACGGGGGCTATGAGAACCTGCCCAACAGCAGCTATTGAAGTAGTATTGGATCTTGCCCCCCTCCACATTGTAGTGGAGGGCGTGGCGAAAAGAACCGCACTAAGAATGGTCAAGGAAGGAATGATTAGGCATAGGCCTCAATCTCCTGACGGTGATCAAACCTGGGATATGCCCCGGGATAACATGTGAAAGAAATTTAGCTTTGTGAAGGAATTCACCACAAAGCTAAGTAACAGGAGCGAGATCATAACACCATCTTGAATTTTAATAGAAATGCCATCAAATGGTACACTGATGGCTCCAAAACGGCAGAAGGAACTGGAATAGGAATATACGGGCTAGAACTACATATTCGAAAGCTTGGGAAAATACCCAAGTATATTTCAGGCGGAAATACACGCTATTGGAAGATGTGTTCAGTTCAATATGGATAGGAACTATCGGAAACAGGAGATTATCATCATGTCTGAAGTCAAGCACCATCAAGGCGCTGAGCTCATATGAATCAGCTCCAAGATGGTCTGGGAATGCCTAGGGAAACTAAATGAGCTAGGCAAAAGAAATAAAGTAACCTCCTGTGGGTTCCGGGTCAAACAGGAGTGGAAGGAACGAAATAACGGATAACCTCGCGAAAAAAGGGGCTGGAATGCCTTTCGTAGGGCTGAACCCTTTTGCGGTTAAGTAGCAGTACAATACTGAAGAAACTAAAAATAGAAATGGAGCAGAGAAAATCCAGTTACTGGGAAAATCTCCAGGGAATGACGCAGAGTAAAATTCTTCTGGGAACTTATAACCAGAAGAGGTTTACAGAATGCATCAACCTGAGTAAGAACAATTTCGCATATTAACAGAAATACTTTCAGGCCATTGTAGACTGAAAGACACCTGAGTAAGCTTGGATTGGAAAAAGATCCTGAATGCAAATTTTGTGGGGAACAGGATGAAACACCCATCCACCTCCTCTCAAACTGCGTAGCACTGTGCAACCCGAGGGCATTGTACCTGGGAGCATGTGAAATCGAAGAGGGAGACTTACCTAGACTGGGGCCCTCTGACATCCTACACTTTTTAAAAGGAATAGGATTGGAAGGCCAACTGTAAAGCAGCAAGAATGGGGGACACAATAGATCCTTTAGGTCGCAGTGTAACACCACCCTTCATCTACATACATACATACATACATACATTAAATTGCGCTTCCCGTATCAGTTTATGTAAAGCTATACAGGTACACTTGCATTTACGTATAAAAAGACCACTTTTCTTAGTGTTAATTTTTGTATTTAGCAGTATTTTGATTTTCTTACCGAGTTTCTAAATCCCCATTTGCTTTTTTTTAATACGAATTGTGTTATAACAAGCTCTAAGACAGTATATCACAAACAAATTTCCCTTCCAATATTTAAATATTTACTTGTTAGTAGATAAGTAGTTGGAAGCACAACATTAATTAAAACA
The DNA here is from genome assembly GCA_004143645.1 of Protaetia brevitarsis. Classification (NCBI taxonomy): domain Eukaryota; kingdom Metazoa; phylum Arthropoda; class Insecta; order Coleoptera; family Scarabaeidae; genus Protaetia; species Protaetia brevitarsis. The sequence goes on from RXPK01000108.1 coordinate 263,909, forward strand.
AAATCCATACGTTATAACTGTACTCGACACCTCGCAAGTACATAAAAATGTATTATCTTAACAATCGGCGAGTAGTTTACCCAACAATGCGAGTAGATAAAATACTTACTTGTAAGTAATCATTTATGTAGGGTACAATAATTGTCTGCGGTACTACTTGTTGGTTATCAACTTATCACTTAGTGGCATGATTTTCCTATATCGTAATTTATATACCTATGCTATCATGTTTATTTCCATTGTCTAAAAAGTCTATTCAAAATCATTTATGCCTAAATTATTTACTTTACACTTCTAGGTCTTGTCAGTGAAAGTTATTGGCAGAATACCATAAAATGTTTATAGTAGATATATTCCATAAATTTTAAAAATATTCCTCAACACAGTCATAAAACTGGCAAGAAGGAAGTAACTAAACAAAAAATCAGGTACAGTTACGCTGGTTCTTCATTTAAGTATAGTACGTATTTTTGAAACAGTTTAAGGACTAATGTTTTTTTTTTTGGTGTATACAACGCGAAAGTAAAATCCATCCCATTCCCTCTTTTTAAATAATCTACATATTAATAGACAAGCCATATATTTCGACACGTCAAATATGTAAATGTTATCTACGCGTAATAAAAAAAATAAGGTAAAACAAAAAACACTAGTACATAAGTTTTCTAACTATTCCTGACGATGCCAGCTACCAATCATGCGATACTGCGGTAACTACGGTACTACCTACAACACCTGTGTGTAATCATACGTACGGGTAATACACATCGTCATATAAATATCCACCCAAAACATATACGTATATGTATATATTATGTACTTATAACTTGCACAATGCCGTATTTACTCAGGCAAGTCTCTAGATGTCTAGAATGTACGATGTATTTAATTCAAGTTTCAATTGAATTCATTTTTGCGCAAACAATGTAATCAAGAGCACTATCGCCAATTGATGTTATCAGCTGCTAGTTATGAAACATGTCCACTATATTTTTGACTAAGTCGGATTGACCGCTGACCGTTCCGACAGATTAATCACCATGACCGCGAAGGTTAACCGCTGTGACTGGTTAACCGGTTATGATAATACTGGTTATCCGGTTAAAGTGCACGGCACTAATCTATATCCATAAATTCGGTCTTCTCCGAAACAACCTATACTCAAACATATACAGTTTAGTTTGTTCATCTTTTACAGCTATCTTGCTTTTTTTACGGTTTTAAGGGAAACTGGGGCTGGTTTTAACAGGGGTAGGTAGTCACAGTGGCAATTGTGGGAAAACAGAGAACCCCCATGTTAACGTTAGGAAGTGGCAAATGATCACACCACCATCGGCTGATCATTTGCCACTTTCTAACGTTAATATAGCGTTTTCTGTTTAACCACAGTTGCCGCTGTAACTACCTACTCGTGTCACAACCAGCCCCAGTCTCCCTTACTAAACCATGTCATGCATTGCGTCATACTTACTTCCTTCTTTGGTTTCGATTTCTTCGCTACCCGTTGTCCGCATTCCAAGGGTTGTAAACTCGGTGGTAACGACAACGCTGTATTTGAAACTGGGTAATCCATAATCGAAATGATATTCATAAACATCCGGTGTAAAGAATTGTTCCACCACATCAGCACGCCACTCTTCCTCGCAGATTTCCGGCAGGAAATGCAGTGGCGAAAGAGGAGTAATAGTTAGTGTATGCCCCTTGACGAATTTGGGATCATAACCTTGGTACCAAACGATGTCAAAGGCTTTGCTAGATATGAGAGTAAGTTCCAAATCCGGCGGTGTTAACGGTACTAAAATGAAAGATGTAATTAAAGTGTTGCGTAGGCTTTCACGACCGGAATCTACTGTAAAAAGTTTTTCCGAGCTGTTTGGTCACTAAACGACGAGCCATCGCGAAGGAAACTTCGACCTCGCTGCTGAACGAAACGTACGGAAGTAATTCCACAAGACCACGACTCAACAGCTCGAAAAAAACTTTTTACAGACTCTGTAATTGTTTTTCTTCTCTAAATTGATATGGATATTTACAGACAGTGCATTTCAATTGAAACAAATGCAAGGCATTCCAATTCGGGAAGGGCTACCTCAAATAACCCTTTACTTGCTGTGAGTTATATAAAATTCCGTAAACCTGTCAACTGTCAGATGAAGGAGGACAGCTTTTCATGACGGGCTTGACGATTTAAAATCATTCTTGGGGCGCAACAGCCCCCATTCTTAAAGTTTGAATAGGGAGGATGGATCTAGTGACAACTCATTCAAAAGGTCTTTTAATTCTCTTTACGGCAACATGTATCAAAAAGTTATTTTTTTATCAGTAAGCCAAAAGTGCTCAATTTGCAATCTGTGTGATAAAATACAATTAGAATGAAATAGTTCGGCTTTTACTTTGTTAAATCTTCAAAATAATACCCATTAACCTCCATACAATAGTATAATCTTGCTTCAAATACTCTCCTGACGTTTCGCAACTCTTTTGGAGTTATTCGTTGGCCCTCTTCAACAATTTCCTGGCGTAACCTTTGTAATGAAGCTGAACGCGTGGGATACATCTTAGAGTGAAGCTGCTTCAGATGAAAAAATCAAATGATGTAAGATCCAACGATCTGGCAAGCCATTCTATTCAGGCTACGATTGACTAATCCAACGATCGCGAAAGTAATGATCCAGTATTCCGTGCGAATATGGATGCGCTCCATCTTGCTGAAATACTATCTCATTCTAAGACTAATCTTGTCTCCAATTTTTCTGTGTTCAAAGGATTAGGGGAGAGTGGGGCAAGATGGGGCCACGAGGCATGATGGGACATCGTCTTATCTACAAAACGGCAGTAAGCGTCTGTCAAATAATAGCAGTCCTAATATTGACAAGTGCTGTTTTATGTTTGTTGTAATGTAGAAAACTTTACTAGTCGTAATAACAAAGTTATTGCTGTTTGTGCGTGAACTTTGCAATTTCCAGAATTTCGTTATTATTTTGATGGTGAGTTCAACGGCCAGTATCGGAAGCATAAGTAAATTATTTATAACTACGCTTTTTGTGCTTATTAATTGACATGTATTGCATGTATTTTCTATAGTACGTTATTTGTTTATTTCAAATATTTAATATGTTATTATAACGTAACCAGAAAATGTCCCAAAGGGGCAAGGTTGGTATGGGGCAACATGGGGACATCACTATCTCACTCTTCAGTCTGGTCCGTTATGCCTGGATATGCCATTATGCTTTCTCGAAGACATAATGCCTATTTCTCATGTTAGGAATAAAGTACAGGTTCAATCAAAGCGTAACAAGGGAAAGACAACAATCCTTACAAGTACTAATACGTATAAAATCTGCTACAAGAAAAGAAGTCTGGAGAATCCCTAAGGCAACTAGAAGTATTGAGGGAAAGTTAAAGGAAAAAAAATGACAAAGAAGAAAACAGAAAAGATCAAGACGCCGAATTTTGTAAGGAAAGCAAAAAGATTTTTAGAAAACGTCAAGGAAATAATCAAGTTCTTCTGTTGAGGAAGATAACGCTCAATGTTAGTATTGTAAGGGGAAGTATTGATACAATGCCATGGATGGCGAGGTTGGGTACATGGAGGCTGTGCGAATAACGTGGATGAGTTCGTCTTCTATCATCCCAATTGTGAAGATTAAATCTAATATTCTTATCGTTATTGTATTCTTTTATTTCAAGTAGTTCCGCTTGAAAGAGTTTAAGCTTTGTTCGTGCATGTTTTTAAGAATATTTTCAAAATATATTTTTTTTACCTATTACCTAGATTTATGCTACGACCCATTCTTAACTCACCTGGAACCCCATCTTGCCCCACCATGGGGAGATGATGTATTTACATATTTCTTTTCAAAATTTTCTCACAACATCAAGAGTACCCATCGAAACATTGTAAATTCATCCATCAGCAGATAAGTGTTTAAAGATTACAACAAGCGTACTTAGAACCTTGTATATCAATTTGCAATCCTGATGCAGTGTTCTAAAGCTTAATGTTCCCATCTTGCCCCACCTTCCCCTAATTGTATCGGCCAGGATATTCAAATACATTTGATTATTTAAAGTCCCGCCAATAAATAGGGGTTTTTTTTTGAGATGTTCGCCAATGATACCAACCCATATAATAACTTTCTGTGGCCGTTGTATATGTGCTTTCCGCGTCAAATAGGGGTTGGTATCATTCCAATATCTGAAGTTGTGAAGATTTACTTCAACATTCAATGAAAAAGATGATCCGTTCGAAAAACAGATATTATACAGCATGTTTCGATTATTGTTGAGGCGCATCCCCAATCAATCAATGTAAAAGTGTAATATTAAAGAAATGAAATATGAACTTTTTGGGTATTCTACAAACTGATGAACGGTTTACTCGTAATGTTTGAGATACCAGTTGCATCGACATCGCATTTCTAGGCACTGCGACCTGATGTAAGACGTTGATATCTTAATTATTGACAACCCGATGAAAATGTTGTTTTTTGTTATGTACAGAGTCCGTTTCCGTAAATTTTTGGATGAATTTCAATACGTACTTGTGCTGCACATTTTGGCCTGCATGTTTTTTGTTGAATAAGCGAGCAGTAGATCTTGCACACTAGATCATATTAATTTATTCTGAATTCACGAATAAACTGAAAGCAAACACCACTAAAGATTTCACCAAGCAATGCAAACGTAAACTAACACCAGGGCCGGATTGGCTAGTTGGGATAATCGGGAATTTCCCGAGAGACCACGGCTTTTTGAGGCCGCCAAGCGGTTATCACATTACTCAATTAAAGCAAAAGTCTCACATTTATAAATCCAGACTTTTGAGAGTGGGCAAGTTTTCAAAAAGATTTAGTACTGTAAATAACGATGACAAAAATACTGTAATGTTGCAAACTTCTCCTAGACCCTGAACCACTGAACTCACAAGGGAACCTCGCGAACTGTAAATCGCAGATTTTGATGAAACTGAGGGAGTGCAATTCACCCTTGCAATTTGGCCCAAATTTGGTTTTTTCTGAATAACTTTTAAACGGTAAGAGATAGAAAAAAGGTTTCAATGGCGGACTTGTACCGTTTAGTCAGCCCTTTCGACTGGTATAGATATTTATATACAGGGTGTTCTAATAAACGTGGAATCACGTATGTTGTGCTTATTTTATCGAATTTCAGAAATCGATTATAATGGTCTTTTTTGTGATCAAATAATATATAGAAATGTAATTTAAAAAGTTATACAGGTTGTCCACAAAAATATAAATTTTAGCATATTTCCTTATTCTAGGAGATACTCTGTATTACGGTTATGTGGCTGCATTGTATATCGAAAATCAGTGTAAACTTATACCAGGCGCTAAATGGTTATATGTGATAGTTTTCGAGTTATACGCGTTTGGATGTATGTAAGATTATATTATCCTCGACAGCAGACAGATGAAAACAAGAGGTCTCATAGTACACTAATTGCTTGCTTCTACTATTTTTGGAGAGATGTGAGTAGCGAACGTCTCACTTGCAGATATTTGTATTTTATCCGAGACAATTGGCCAGAATAACTTGGCACACATATCCCTCGGTGCAATGTACCTATATAAGAACCGAATTTTTATTTAAATTCAGTTCATATAGTTTTGCAGTGGCAGTAGCTAACATGGTTCATATCAATCCAGCAAATATTATTCATCTGCTAATACTTTCATATAACTATAATGAAAACCAAATAACACAAAATAATCCCAGTGAAATAGAAGTGCATGATGCGGTGAGAACTCTAATCGATGCAAGTGTTCGCGAAACAATGCTTGCAGTAGAAAAAGAATTTAAAGATATGGATCGTCCTCGAGTTATTGAAATAGTAGTTGAAGGCGAGCCTTCATCGTCCTACGATTTAGAAGATGCTGGAGAAAAGTATGAGGAGACATGCGCTTTAGAAGATGATAATATTACTCCAGATTACAAAAGGAGAGCTGTTGAGTTTTGGACTGATTCGAAATCAAAGCGACGATCATTAAGTTCTGTAAAAAGGAAAGTAACATCGGTTCAGCAACTGTACAGATGGGAAAAATACATAGGAAGGGGTGGAAGGAATAGGGATAAATGGCTGAAAATTGGCAAACACGTATTATGTAATTTTTTATCAGCTATGGATAAAAACGCCATAGTAGATGATATAGACCTGCGGCAGTGGGTGCTAGAAGCAAACGCAATCATTGGGCTGGAAAATTTGAGAGCATCTAAAACCTGGATTTTGCAATTTAAAAGAAACAATAAAATGGCTGTTTGTGTCTTACACAAAATAAAATAAGGTAATAATAAAAACTTATATATGTAATTATAATTAAGTTGTACGTCGATTGTACATTGTAAGTTTTTCTTTTAATGGCTCTAGCTACTTGCACATGTGCAAAACAATATGAACTCAACCAATATCAATAAACTAATAAATCAATATTATATAATTTTATTTGCGTACTTACCCACGAACAGTGCGAATATGAAAATTGAAGTCGTAATCTGTCGTTATTTTGTAAATACAGTATAATCTTAAAAGTATCAGGAACAATCTGTCCAAGTAGGTACATTTTCTTTTGTCTGCTGTCGGGGATAATATAGTCTTACATACATCCAAACGCGTATAACTCGAAAACTATCACATATAACCATTTAGCGCCTGATATAAATTTACACTGATTCTCGACATACAATGCAGTCACATAACAGTATACAGAGTATCTCCTTAGGATAAGGAAATATGCTAAAATTTATATTTTTATGGACACCCTACATAACTTTTTAAATTGCCTTTCTATAGACTATTTGATCATAAAAAAGATCATTATAAGCGATTTCTGAAATTCGATAAAATAAGCGCAATATACGTCATTCCACGTTTATTGGAACACCCTGTATATAAATATCTATACCAATTGAAAGGACTGACTAAACGATACAAGTCCGCTATTGAAACTTTTTTTATATCTCTGCGATTTACAGTTCGCGAGGTTCCCTTGTCAGTTCAGTTCAGTGTTTCAGCTGATGATGATAGCTTTGCTATCGAAACGTACGTCTGTAGAAAGAGATATTTTACAAACCATTAACGATGATGATATTATAGATTTAATTAATAATAAAGAAAAAAATAATAAAAAACAAAAATTGAAACATGAGAAGAATGTTACAGTTATAATTAGTGTATTTGAAGAAATGGTCTTTTATCTCGCTTATTATTATATAATATGGTTGTAGCCTACCATTGTATACTAAAATAAAATAAAAACAAAATCTATGCCCGCAAATAAATTGTATTATACAACTGGAAAACTAATTTATTATTTTGTGGCAATATAATTGTAAATTAAGAAAAAGCAGCATAAGACCGATCGAGCTGAAATTTTTCGAGCCACTGAGCCTTCACAATCCGGCTCTGACTAAAACCGTACAAAATAAGTGTCTAAAATTGGAAACAGAAACAGAAAAGAGTAAAGAAAAATGACATCAAAAATGGTAAGTGAATGTGACAAAAATAAATAGGAATTATAAATTATTAATTAAAAATTGTCACATAATATAACTTACTCGTACGAAGGAGGATTGTGTCACCACATTGAGGCTCGTCTATGCCGATAGTAAACACAAAACAAAGAGTGTATTCGTACAACTTGTCTGGTTCTAATCCGTCTAGTGTAGCCGTCACCTCCTCCTCACTCTCAATGAAATCGACGTAGTGATTTTCCATTTGATTATCGCCCTGCACGCCAATCATGAATTTTAGTGTTGCGATTTCACACCCGGTGTCTCTTGGTCGATGTGCCATTTAACATTAACACTATCCGATTGAGGATCCGTACTTACGTGCTCCGGATAAGGACCTGTAAAGAGAATAACTATTTGTCGCCATACTGCTTAAGATTTCAGTGATTTTACAGCGAATTGGCTATTTTTGATTTGGTATTGAATTTTTGTCATATTGTTCATTATCTCAACCACGTAAGCGTCGCTTGCAGTATGGTTTCTTACCAATGTTACAATGTTATTTTTAAATATATACAGTATCTTCAGAATTCGACGCTCACCATTGGTACCTCGGCTTTTAGAAAACATAGAGCAACGGTTAAATAGGAAGTGTTTTGCAGAATTCAATAATCCAAAAGAATATCGTTTTAAATTTATTCTAACTTTTGTAAATTTTAAGATATTTTGAAAGAAAATCGAAATTTGTCGGGTTTCGATTTTTCTCAATATTCGGTAAACCATAATGTGACCGCATTCTGCAATTTATATATCAATTAATAATAATAAAAAAAGCGATTATCCTTCACTATTAAAAATGTTATATCACGCCCATTCTGGCATCATTTGAGTGATGGGTTGCTTTTTTGGGGTGCTGATGTAAATAAAATAAAATACTTAATTACTCATTAGAAAACAGTATTTTATAAATATTTAGTGCTATTTGGAAAGTGTAGATACTACTACATTATACCAATAACAACGGCGAAGTAAATAAAAATATTCACATGCCGTAAACTTTCCATTAATCGAAAACCACTTAAATATCTGATCAGAATTTTCCAAGTACGCGGTACTTTAAGTAATTCTATATTTTGGAAACTTACGTTCTATTAGTTCTATATGACGAGCTTCCTTTTCGCTACTTCTATAAGTCTCTATTACAGTGATCACACTTATATGATTGTTACTACACGGAAGCGGATCAACAGCAAAATATTGCTCCGAGATAGTTCGTTCGATCGTCTCAATTTCATTCTGAAACACAACTTCATAATCTACGACGCACAGACGAGAATTCTCGGGCGCTTCCCACTCAAAGCGACTATTATCCACGTTAAAACCCAAATTGCTGACTTCCAGAACGGCTACAATTAAAAACTTACTGAATTCCACCCTGAAGAATAGTAAATAGGAAAGCTACTACCTGGTACTGGCTCGTAATGCTGAGCATTTTGTGTGGCGCCCTCTCTTTCACCTTCAAAACCTATTAAAGTCTGCACGGTGATAAAGTTTGTGGTGCAAGAATAAAGATTGAATTCGAAGTATTCTGTCTTGGTTCTTATCTCGAAGTCGACATCAATATTATAAAACCTGACCAAGTACAATAACTGGCACCTATCATAGTTCTCTGGGGCTCGCCACTCGAAACGTCTACTTACAGGACTGAAGTGAAGATTTTGCACTTCACCATCACCTATAATGGAAGAAAATTGGATGGTAGAGGGTCACATCTTACAAAATCTGTTGTAGATTGTGAAATACACAAGAGTTGGATTAGAACGTATTCGACCTTAAATAAAGGTTACTACATAACCCTTTCGCGCTCATGAATCCAAAAACCTTTTTTTATTTACGAACATGTCATTTGATAAAAAATTGTTATTTCTTTTAATAAACTACAGCTTTCTATACCTGGTGCTGGTTCGGTGAAACTAGTACTTGCGATGCCACCTTCCCTTCCACCTTCGAAACCTATTACAGTCTGTACAGTGACATCATTGTTGGTACAAGGAATAAAGTGTGCAATTCCTGTATGCTGTCACGTGGTTTTCATCATTATAATCTCATCCTCACCATTCAGAAAAATCTAACCAGAAAACAGCACATTGGCAATCTAATCCGTAGTTCAATGGAGCTTGCCCATTTTCAACCGGTCTGCTTGTAGGGTTATAATTAAAGATTTTGCACTTCACCAAATCAACCTATAATGGAAGAAAATTTGATGGTAGAAACGTCACATCCTACAAAATTTTTGTAGATGTGAACACAAGAAGTTGCAATTAGAACTGTATTTGGAAAAAGTCTTAAATAACAAGTTAACTAAATAACCCTTTCGCGCTCATGAATCCAACAAACTTTTATTTTTATTTATGGCACACGTCATTTGGATAAAACATCGTTTATTTCCTTTTACAAACAATAGCTTTTATATCCTGGTGCTGGTTTCTGTTGAAACTAGTACTTGGCGATGCACCTTCCTTCCACCTTCAAAACTATTACAGTCTGTACAGTGAGCATCATTGTTGGTACAAGGATTAAAGGTGCAATTCCTGGGTATTCTGCCGTGGTTTCCTATCGTAGCCTCGTCCTCACCATCAGAAAATCTAACCAGAAAACAGTCAATTGGCATCTATCGTAGTTCAATGGAGGCTTGCCATTCTAAACGTCTGCTTGTAGGGTTAAATAAAGATTTTGCAACTTCACCATCGACCTATAGATGAAAGAAATATTGATGGTTAGACGGTCACATCTAACAAAATTTGTTGTAGATTGGTGAAAACACAGAGTTGAATTAGAACGTATTCGATCTTAAATAACAGTTACTAGATAACCCTTTCGCGCTCATGAATCCAAAACTTTTTTTTATTTACGCACACGTCATTTGATAAAACATCGTTAATCCTTTTAACAAACAACAGCTTGATATACCTGGTGCTGGTTCTGTGAACTAAGTTACTTGCGATGCCACTTCTCTCACCTTCGAAACTATTATAGTCTGTAAACTGACATCATTGTTGGTACAAGGATAAAGGTGCAATTCCTGGTATTCTGCCGTGGTTTCTATCGTAGCCTCGTCCTCACCATCAGAAAATCTAACCAGAAACAGCAATTGGCATCTATCGTAGTTCAATGGAGCTTGCCATTCTAAACGTCTGCTTGTAGGGTTAAAATAAAGATTTTGCACTTCACCATCACCTATAATGGAAGAAAATTTGATGGTAGACGGTCACATCCTACAAAATTTGTTGTAGATTGTGAAACACAAGAGTTGAATTAGAACGTATTCGATCTTAAATAACAGTTACTAAATAACCCTTTCGCGCTCATGAATCCAAAAACTTTTTTTTATTTATGCACACGTCATTTGATAAAACATCGTTATTCCTTTTAACAAACAATAGCTTTATATACCTGGTGCTGGTTCTGTGAAACTAGTACTTGCGATGCCACCTTCTCTTCCACCTTCGAAAACCTATTACAGTCTGTACAGTGACATCATTGTTGGTACAAGGATAAAGGTGCAATTCCTGGTTATGTCTGCGTGGTTTCTATCGTAGCCTCGTCCTCACCATCAGAAAATCTAACCAGAAACAGCAATTGGCATCTATCGTAGTTCAGTGGAGCTTGCCATTCTAAACGTCTGCTTGTAGGGTTAAACTCAAGATCTTGCACTTCACCATCACCTATAATGGAAGAAAATTGGATGGTAGACGGTCACATCCTACAAAATCTGTTGTAGATTGTGAATGACAAGAGTTGAATTAGAACGTATTCGATCTTAAATAACAGTTACTAGATAACCCTTTCGCGCTCATGAATCCAAAACTTTTTTTTATTTTACGCACACGTCATTTGATACAACATCGTTATTCCTTTTAACAAACAATAGCATGATATACCTGGTGCTGGTTCTGTGAAACTAGTACTTGCGATGCCACCTTCTCTTCCACCTTCGAAACCTATTACAGTCTGTACGGTGACATCATTGTTTTGGTACAAGGATAAAGGTGCAATTCTTTGTATTCTGCCGTGGTTCTATCGTACGGCTTCGTCCTCACCATCAGAATGCCTAACCAGAAACAGCCATTGGCATCTATCGTAGTTCAATGGGCTTGCCATTCTAAACGTCTGCTTGTAGGGTTATAAATAAAGATTTTGCACTTCACCATCCTATAATGGAAGAAAATTGATGGTTAGCGGTCACATCTACAAATTTTGTTGTAGATTGTGAACACAAGAGTTGAATAGAACGATTTGATCTAAATAAGGTTACTACATAACCTTTCGCGCTCATGAATCAAAACTTTTTTTTATTTATGCACCGTCATTTGTAAAACATCGTTATTCTTTTAACAAACAATAGCTTGATATACCTGGTGCTGGTTCTGTAAACTAGTTACTTGCGATGCCACCTCTCTCCACCTTCGAAACCTATTACAGTCTGTACGTGACACATTGTGGTACAGGATAAAGTTCAATTCTTGTATTCTGCCGTGTTTCTATGTAGCTCGTCTCACCATCAGATGCCTAACCAGAAACAGCAATGGCATCTATCGTAGTTCAGTTGAGCTGCCATTCTAAACGTCTGCTTGAGGTTAAATCAAGATTTTGCACTTCACCATCACCTATAATGAAGAAAATGGAGGTAGACGGTACATCCACCAATTGTTGAGTGTGAATGCAAGAGTTGAATTAGAACGTATTCGATCTTAAATAAAGGTACTAGATAACCCTTTCGCGCTCATGATCCAAAAACTTTTTATTACGCACATGTATTTGATAAAACACGTTATTTCTTTTAAAACAATAGCTTATATACTGTGCTGTTCTTTGAAAACTGTATTGCGATGCACCTTCTTCACCTTCGAAACCTATACAGTCTGTACGGTGACATCATTGTTTGTACAGGATAAAGGTGTGCAATTCTGATTCTGCCGTGGTTCTATCGGTAGCCTCGTCCTTCACATCAGAATGCCTAACAGAAACAGCAATTGGCATCTATCGTAGTTCAATGGAGCTTGCCATTCTAAACGTCTGCTTGTAGGGTTAAAATAAAGATTTTGCACTTCACCATCACCTATAATGGAAGAAAATTGAATGGTAGACGGTCACATCCTACCAAATCTGTTGTAGATTGTGAAACACAAGAGTTGAATTAGAACGTATTTGATCTTAAATAAAGGTTACTAGATAACCCTTTCGCGCTCATGAATCCAAAAACTTTTTTTTTATTTACGCACACGTCATTTGATAAAACATCGTTAATCCTTTTAACAAACAACAGCTTGATATACCTGGTGCTGGTTCTGTGAAACTAGTACTTGCGATGCCACCTTCTCTTCCACCTTCGAAACCTATTACAGTCTGTACGGTGACATCATTGTTGGTACAAGGATAAAGGTGCAATTCTTGGTATTCTGCCGTGGTTTCTATCGTAGCCTCGTCCTCACCATCAGAATGCCTAACCAGAAACAGCAATTGGCATCTATCGTAGTTCAATGGAGCTTGCCATTCTAAACGTCTGCTTGTAGGGTTAAAATAAAGATTTTGCACTTCACCATCACCTATAATGGAAGAAAATTGGAATGGTAGACGGTCACATCCTACACAAATCTGTTGTAGATTGTTGAAACACAAAAGAGTTTGAATTTATAAACGTATTCGATTCTTAAATTTAAGCAGTTACTAGATAACCCTTTCGCGCTCATGAATCCAAAAACTTTTTTTTTATTGACGAACATGTCATATGATAAAAAATCGTTATTTCTTTTAATAAACAACAGCTTGATATACCTGGTGCCGGTTCTTTGAAACTAGTACTTGCGATGCCACCTTCTCTTCCACCTTCGAAACCTATTACAGTCTGTACAGTGACATCATTGTTGGTACAAGGATAAAGGTGCAATTCTTGGTATTCTGCCGTGGTTTCTATCGTAGCCTCGTCCTCACCATTCAGAATGGCTAACCAGATAACAGCAATTGGCATCTATCGTAGTTCTATGGAGCTTGCCATTTCTAACACTGCTCGTAGTAGGGTTAAAATAAAGATTTTGCACTTCACCATCACTGTATTAATGGAGAGAAATTGAATGTGGTAGACGGTCACATCCTACCAAATCTGTTGTAGATTGTGAAACACAAGAGTTGAATTAGAACGTATTCGATCTTAAATAACAGTTACTAGATAACCCTTTCGCGCTCATGAATCCAAAAACTTTTTTTTTATTGACGAACATGTCATATGATAAAAATCGTTATTTCTTTTAATAAACAACAGCTTGATATACCTGGTGCTGGTTCTTTGAAACTAGTACTTGCGATGCCACCTTCTCTTCCACCTTCGAAACCTATTACAGTCTGTACAGTGACATCATTGTTGGTACAAGGATAAAGGTGCAATTCCTGGTATTCTGCCGTGGTTTCTATCGTTGCCTCGTCCTCACCATCAGAAACTCTAACCAGAAACAGCAATTGGCATCTATCGTAGTTCAATGGAGCTTGCCATTCTAAACGTCTGCTTGTAGGGTTAAAATAAAGATTTTGGACATTCACCATCACCTTATTAATGGAGAAAATTGGATGTTAGACGGTCGCATCTTACAAAATCTGTTGTAGATTGTGAAACACAAGAGTTGAATTAGAACGTATTCGATCTTAAATAACAGTTACTAGATAACCCTTTCGCGCTCATGGATCAGAAAACATTTTTTTTATTTACGAAAATGTCAGTTGATAAAAAATCATTATTACTTTTAATAAACAATAGCCTAATATACCTGGTGCTGGTTCGGTGAAACTAGTACTTGCGATGCCACCTACCCTTCCATCTTCGAAACCTATTACAGTTTGTACAGTGACATCATTGTTGGTACAAGGATAAAGGTGGAATTCCTGGTATTCTGCCGTGGTTTCTATTGTAGCCTCATCCTCACCATTGGAGAAGCTAACCAAAGTACATCAATTGGCATCTATCGTAGTTCTCTGGCGCTTGCCATTCGAAAAGTCTGCTTACAGGGTTAAAGTGAAGGTTTTGGACCTCACCGTCACCTGCAATTGAGAGGAATGTAATGCTAAAGGATTGCATCTTACAAATGATGTTGAGATGTATAAAATTGCATAGGACTTGTATGGGAGACGGATCGTGAACAGCATCTCTTGCTTACTGAGTGGAGTTTTTGCCGCAAGACATGCAAAACCCTTAAAGACGCATTTTTTTGTTTGCTAGTGTATCGGTTGACACAAATATATTAACAGTTTTAATAGCCAAAACGAAAGTAAAGAAAAAGTTACCTGGTGCTGGCTCCTCGAAGCTAGTGCTTTCACTTGCCGTCTCTTTCTGTAAGTATCCAACCCAAGTTGCTACAGTTAAGTGATTGTTTGTACAGGAATGTATTTGGGGCTCAAAATATTCATTTGTAATCTTAATTGAGGTATCATCACTCGGATCTCCATTAGTAAACTCCACGATATACTGCACATCACAATGTTCTAGCTCTGGTGGTCCTTCCCACTCAAAACGGCTTGTCGTCGGATTGAATTTTAGATTTTGCACTTTGCTCTCGCCTAGAATATCATTAATCATTTAAACTTTCGCCTTAAGTCGAAGTAGTGTATGCGTACCAAAAAATCCAATATCAAAAGATATGGATTCAGTTCCGGCTGAGTGAGTATTTTCATTAAGAGGTATGGCAGTTATGATAATATTGTTGTGTGAACATGCTACCTTTTCTACTATCGCCATATGCCAAGGACCCGGAAAAACGTGGTTGTTATGGAATTCGTCATTGACATAATGTGTAATTTCGATCCTCCCTGCGCACTGAACAGCAACCCATTGAACAGTAATTGTGCCACCGTCTATGGTTACAGTGGGATTTTGTACTTTGCACACTGAAGAGATAAAACAGGAGTTAATGTTTTTGCATATACATATTAAGTTGGAAAAACGAATAATTCTTTAAAGATGCATTTTAATTTCCCGTGCTACGTTTCGTTGCTTGTTAGCAATATCTTCAAGTAACCCTTGAATTTTTTTTCCTTTGCATTGTTTTTCACACTTACATGGTACATTTCAAGGAGTGATGCTTGCGTCACAATTTATATTTTTGAGAAACAATTAACGTAATTAATCTTTATATTTAAAAGCTTTATCTTGGAGGGAATAAATCAACATTTTAAAATTATGAAAAGCGTTGGGACATAAAGACGAAAAAAAGCAATTTGTTTGTTCATACCTCGAAATGTATGTTGCAACATGTTAGTACGAAAACAATGCAAAGGAAAAACATCAAAGGTTGTTTGAAAATGTAGCTAACAAGCAACGAAACGCAGCGAGAAATTAAAATGCATCCATAAAGGACATATTCGTTTCTCTAACCTGACTGACATCCTAACAAAAAAGGAAATTGAATTAAATAAAATAAATAAGGAAGTTACTCGAAAGTTAAACTATTATTTTATTTCAAGGTAACCTTGCTACAATTTACTCACAGAGAGACAAAAACCATAGATTATATTTTTTATTTATTAATTTCGTTTTAAATGAAACATGATGGATATTGTTTACAGTATATTCTGAGTAGGAATCAACTAATGTCAATATTGAAAGAAATACTTCAAAATAATAAGAAAAGAAAATGTTCTGCAAAGACATCTTTCAAATATTGCATCTATTATTATCGATGGAATGGCAACGTTCTTGTTCTCCAAGGTCTAACAAGTTTCGTGTTCAAAAATCTGCTGGAAAATCTTGCTTCAGATTTTTGGGATTGTCATGGAATAATCATGATTGTTTTTCTGAATAAGGGTGCAATAGTAATTGGGAATTATGATTCGAGGTTACTGATCATTCCACGACAAGAAGTTAAGAAGAGGAGACGTGGAAAGTTGTACAAAGGTGTTTTGTTTCTGCAGGACAATACCCTTGCACACAAAGCGCATTTTGCCATGCAAACAATTCGTGATTTAGGGTTCATATTGCTCAAACGCCCCCTTTATTCACCAGGCCTGGCTACGTCCGACCATCATGTCTTTCCTCAACTGAAAAAAAGTTTAATAGGTCGCAAATTTTCTTCAACGAAGAGGTGATAGAAGGTGTGGAGGCCTGGTTTGCAGAGCAATATAAAAATTTGTTTTTGAAAAATCTAGAGGCATTGTAGGTTCGTTCTGCAGGATCCAAAAGACAAAGTTGAATTAATTTTTCTTCATGTTGGTGGCTTAAGTTTGCGCAATGTGTGCGCTGAATTCCACGCAAGACATCCCGATAAGCCTCTTCCAACGCCGGAGTTTTTAAGATATAACTTAGAAAAACTAAAAACAATTGGTAGTGTGCACCCTGGGATCCGCAAAAGGGGCAAAAATGTTGCTACTGAAGGAAATACTCTTCTATGCAATATGGAAATTCCCCACAAGTCAACGTACAAAATTGCCCAAGAGATTATTAGATTATTCTCACTCAAAGGTGTGGACCACTCTACATGGGAACAATAATCATCCATACAAAATGAGAAATATACAAAAACTGCATGATGATGATTCTGATAGAAGGTTAGAATTTTGCGAATGGTTTTTGAACAAGAAGCGCCAGCAACCCATTTCAGAAGCAGATTTTTTATAGCAACAAAGCAACTTTTTATTTAAATGGCATGATCAATAGACAAAACTATAGATTTTGATCTGACTATAATCCTTATTGGGCTGAAGAAATAAGAAGAGAGAGGAATCCAAGAGTTAACGTATGGTGGAGAATCTACAATAAAAAAAGTGAACGGACCTATCATCATAGACGAAAATTAAAACGGTGAACGTTATTTAAAATTATTGAGAAATGAACTTGAATTGTTTACTGATGAGCTACCATAAGTTGAAAGAAATTCTACTTCCAACAAGATAGTACACTTAATGAACTGCTGCCAAGAAAATGGATAGGAAGAAGGGCTTCAGTTGAGTGGCCTGTTAGGTCATCTGACCTCACTCCATTGGACTTTTTCCTGTGGGGTTTCTTGAAAGCAAAAGTACACGTGACCACTCCTAATTCTGTCACAATCAATTCGATAAGAAATTCCAACACTCTTCAAATGTTGGAAAATGTTAGTAATAATATCCTTAAAAGAGTTCATTGTTGTAGATTACAAGGAGGGCACCAGTTTGAGCATTTATTAAAAAAATAATAATTGCTTAATTTATAAGAATTATTTTTTATTGTTATTTAAAATAACATAGTTTCTTTTAGCATAAAAAGTTGTATTGTTATTGAATAATTGACTGTTTTTTTAATTTCCAAAGCCTGCTATTTTTATGTTAGCTTTTTTTTTATTTCCTGCCGATTATTTTACTTGCTATTGCTGATTGTTCTAAAACTGCTACTGCAACAAAAAAATGTAAAAGACTTTTTTTATAATTTTGAGATTTCTCAAATTATTTTAAAGAATCACAGTGTTGCCATTTACAAAAAAAAGAACCTTTCTACTAACTACTGGGATATTTGGCAGCACTACAAAGAAGTTATTTGTCAATTTCTCTTAAGGTCGTTTTACACCTATCTACGAGTATTTATTGCGCAATTTATTGGCCAATTTAAAATTTTACGTGTATAACACGGATTAAATCCGTAATAGTAAGCTAAGAATTTTTCAATACATCCTCGTATGCATCCTTTATGCACGTTGTTTTCTAAGACTACTTTTACATTGTCCCTTATAAACTAATGATACCAACTATCCTATCTCAATTTCAATTTTGTTTTTATTTTCATATATAAACGCTAAAATTTGCAATATAAATTGTAGTACATTTAATTGAAAGATATTTTATCTTCTAAATGTGTGGGTCATACCCTGCTGGTAGTTAAAAGTTTAATCAAAACAACTACTGTCTAG
Organism: Protaetia brevitarsis; assembly: GCA_004143645.1. Classification (NCBI taxonomy): domain Eukaryota; kingdom Metazoa; phylum Arthropoda; class Insecta; order Coleoptera; family Scarabaeidae; genus Protaetia; species Protaetia brevitarsis. Next base: position 282,301 of record RXPK01000108.1, read on the forward strand.
TTTCCAATACAGATACGAAATAAAATCCACAGAATAAACTAATATATGGAAGAATAGTTAAATGAGAATATAAGATGGAAATCTCATTATTATCGTGGAGAGATTTGCTAAATTATCGATCTGAAACTACGGTATCTTTAGTCTTAATGATAGATATTGTAGCTTCAGTTCGATAATTTAGCAAATCTCTTCATTTTAATAATGAGATTTCCATCTTCAATTTTCATTCAATTATTCTTCCACTCATTAAGTTTACATACAGATTTCTCCGTATAATACATTAGGTTGACCAGTAGCACTGAAGATCCTTGGTAAGGTGAAACATGTGTATGCTAATACAACCGAGTGTGAAATTGTATTCGGTTATGAAATCAAAAAATAACTGAGATAAAGGGAACTATTTTCCATGTCGATATATCTTTCCTTCTAAATATTCCCATTTTAAGCTACATAAGATTATTTTAGGTTTAATAAAGATTTCTAATTCATTAACGGCAAATTCCAATAGGGCTTATAAAAAAAAATACCTGTAGTTTCGTTCGCAGATCCTTGTATCGCAAGTACTATAATCAAAGTCACCAGACCCACAAGAATCACGGTTATCACAGTCATTTGGTAAACTACAAGATGGCAAAATATTAAATTTGTAAAGAGATACACTAGAAAAGAACTTCACACTTATACCTTTCCTAACACAAAGTAAAGACGACATGAAATACGCTTCTGTAATAACTGTTCATCAAAAAATTCACGACAACACCATGAAACTAAATCATAATAATAGGTATTAGAATATATCAGCCAGGAAAGTCGTTTATCTCCGTTTTCCTAATCTGCAGATTAGATCAACAAGGGTGTCTTGATCTGATAAACAATTAATCTGCATACCATGAGACGAAAATACGGCATGAAGACTATTGCCATAATTTAAAAGTAGCTGAAGAATGCGGGGCCATTGTTCAGCATTTCTTATTAAATGCTCACCTATAGTGATATGATATTAGATACAGTTTAAAAACTTATTGCTTCAGATAGATTGCGTATAGATATTTTTGTCCCTTGTTATCATTTACTTTGGGACCAGTAATTTACGTATTGTTCCATTTGCGTACAAATTGGTTTTGGTGCCATATGCGTAGAGTTTATATCGGGCCAGGTTAATCATTTTGTTTTATTTTTTTATTATCAGATTTCAAAGAAAAAATATATATATTTCACTGGCTTTACAGGTATAATCAAGTTATTGTTAATTTCTCATTATCACACATTTAAATGTTGTAGTAAGCCGTTCGATCAACTACATACCAAATCGGCCCGTGCACATTTATAAATAGGGACTAAACCTATACATAAGAAACTAGGTGTAGTTGCTGAACATATTGCAGTGACGATAAAAAAACCACGCGTACCACCGCCCTTTATTTCTGCATGCTGTTTTTTCGAAACAACTTATAAGCGACAGTACTAAACTGGCACGCACTGCTGAATGCAAGTCTTCGCTGCTATCAATTATTTCCTCTTACCTGCGCCCTTTTCCTTGTTTCTTTTCATTTAATTTCTTCATAATCTTTCTGATTATTTCATTTTTATTTTTAGTTCCTTATTATAAATTATTTCGGCTATAAAAATTGGTGCAAATAATTAACTAATACCACTAGAGCAGCAGTGCTTACTAATTGTCAAAATGTATTGGTAAGCAATTTTGCTTACATAGCAAGGTCCGTACAATTTTTACAAAAAAATTTGCTTGTAGCTTATCAGCACGAGAATCGCAATAGCATGGACCCGATCTCCAGATTTACGCCATAAACTTTTTCTTCTGGGGATGCATTAGGAAAAAATGTACACCGTTACCATAAACCAGTTCATACCCTTAATGAGCTATGCCAAAAAAATTATTTATGCTTTCGCCAATATAACTACTGAAACTCTTTTTGCACGTATATACAAGTGGGATATTACCACAAAACCACTTAAGTGTTACTGCTGAAAAAGGAACTAGAATTTGCGCTTTGCATACTACGGCGTTGTGCCAATAGTATACTAATTTCTTTGTAGCTATTGTCAGCTGCCGGCAATTGTCAAACAATCCCGATTTTGTGTATTTAGTACGCGTGTTGACGCAAACACGATTGCGCGTCAATGTCAAAAATACGTTAGTAGATGTGCCAACTATGCCAAGGTTTTCAATATGATGCAGAAGTACCGATTTATTTCCTATAGACAAACATCGATGAACTAGCAAGTTACCTTCATCATCATTGGTTAATGATTTTTCTTGAGTACTGTCAGGTACAAATGTTAACACAACACAACTAACATTACTCAGAGATGTTATAATAAATAAATGGAGCGATTTGTCGTTGTGCCGCTACGCTCAGCCGTAGACTGTCCCGTCATTGCTGCAGTGCTGGTGAATCAGCGTGTTTGTGGGAGCACTTTCTGCATCAACGTAAATTAAGCAAAATTCCAGAAGTCGCGCATCATTTCTGTGAAAGCATCATGATACTGTGAAGTCCTCTTCCAGAATCCAGTTGCCAGCTCTTATTATTGATATTGATTTTCGAAAAAAAATATTTTTAACATTTATGGCATTCATTTATCTGTAGCTATTTCGTATTATTTCCTTAGTATTTCTTAATAATTATTTGTTTTTGTGTATTATTTTTTTGCCAGAGGAAATGCTTAATGCACTCCAATCGCTTAGATCTATCGTAGCTTGGGAGTGAGAGACTCTCTACCCACAGCACACCCTCTAAAACCCCTCATAATGCCCCCTGCAGTAGCTGGAACTAGATTACCAAAACATCAGGTGCTGCCGGCAGCCTTACTTGTCCTTAAGAACGATTTCGATTTTGACGCGCTAGCTCATCAGCCTCTTTCGTTGTCATTTTGACCCTGGATCATATCATGCAAAGCATCTCCAAGCAGATGGCGACTCCAGCATAACTGGCACCAACGTGTCCGGAGTCACATTTCGATGCAGCATCCTCTGTGTTATCTCTCTTTCGCCCTTCCATTTGGTGCACTCGAACAATGTGTGTTCTGCTGTGTCGGTTGCTCCGCAGTATATACATTCGTCGTTCACGTCCTTATTTATGCGTTTAAAGAATGAGCGGAAGGAGCCATGGCCTGTCAGAGCCTGTGTTAGATGGTAGTCCACGCGGCGGTTACTGCATGCAAACCAGTCCTCTATGCGTACTATCAGGGCACTTGATCCACTGCGCCTTCGTTTCTTCCTCATGAGATCCATTGGGACCACGCCCGCTGCGACCTGCAACGCCACCAGGAACACCGTTTTGTACGCCGAGACCACCCACAAGAACATACTGCGCTGCGTTCTTTCCAACATGTTTCTGTATTTTTGGATGTAGATCGCACTTTCTGAAATCGTGGCAGCGTAGAGTAGCATATTATGTATCGCTCCGCACAGCACAGCCCTCTTTCCGCTGCTATGTTTGACATAATTCTGGTGAGCGTGGAAAAACCGTCCATGGAAAAGGTGACGTAGCTTCTTTTCCTTTTGTGCTTCAATAACAGAACCTCGGTCTTCTCCGGAGCGAGTACCAGTCTGTGTTCCTTCATCCACGCGCTAATCTCAGCCAGGCATATTTATTGGTGTTATACATTAAGGTGTGCTTATCAATGGCTCCCACCATCAGAGCTAGATCGTTAGCAAATCCAACGCAGACCGCATCCACGGTAAGTTCGAGCCCCAGGATACCATCGTACAGGACGTTCCATAATGTCGGCCTAAGCACCGACCCCTGCGGGACGCCAACACTCGTGTTTACGACTGCATCTTTATCTGTGTATTATTTAATTAAAAATGGCCTTCAATATATAAAGGACAAAGTCCCGAGCATCCACTAGCCCACATAAGAAAAAAAATGCTAGAACATGACATAAAATTTACAGTAATCACTCCACTGCATACCGTATTCGAATTATTTTGACATATAGTTAATAAGTTTTAACAGAATTGGGTTGTATTCCACATTTACCCTATTTAAAGCAAATCATAGTCCACTATGCAATTTTTAAAGGATACCTCATCGAATGTAATACTAAATAACTCTCGCAACGATCAACTACGATATTTAACATTTATTGGAGGTATTAACTAAAAATACCTTAATATATGACTCCATTTCCTAGAATTTACTACAATTGCATTTAAACAGTTATTAATTAGCCAGATTAAGGTATTTGCGCAGCAGTGAAAAAAAATATAAATTCCAAATGTTATAAAAATTATAAAAAATATTTAATAAAGATCGATGTATACAGGGTGATTAGAAAGGAACTCCGATATTCAGAAAAGTTGTTGTGGGGACTCGAGATGCTGAAGAAAGTATAATAAACACCTGCACTACACAGAGTGGACTTTTTGCACTGTGAATTTCGAGAACTAAATGCGAGAGAGAGTCTAAAGAAAAAACATGGCAGTTTGACGATTAAATATATCTTGTCTCTATTTTTTGGAAAAATTCACAGCTACTAGACATCTCACTTTGTTACTTCGTTCAATCCTCATTGTTATTAAGGATTTTTGGAGAAAAAAGTGTGGAAGAATAGGTTACAGCTAATTAGGTGCCTAATAAGACATTATAATCAAACATTAAACGAAATGCCTTTCATTCTAACAAAAATTTGTATTTTTTAGTGGAGATTATTGCATTACGCCACTGATCTAGCATCAAATTACACTGGGGAACATAAATTTCCACGACTTAGATCTGACACTTGTTTTTGGCTAAATTCTACCATCTGAAACCAAAAAGCTCCAATTTTTATCTATCACGTAAACTTCTTAAGCTACAAAATATACTGCTATGGAATGGCACCCCGGTTTTTTGGAACTCTGTGATGTTTATTTTTCGAGAGATCAAGTTTTGGCCATGCTGCGCGCAAATTCTCACAGAAGTTAATGTTTTATTGTATTTTGAAAAGATTTTGTTAATTGATTTGATTGTTGGAATTATTTTAATTGTTCAGTTGTGTAAATTTAAATTCATTCAATTGTACATTTTGCGTGTACCAGTATTGTATATAGTTTATATGCCTGTATTTTCTTTGCTTTTATGCGCTGCGAGTGCACGCAGATATTGTAAATTTTATATGTATATATGCGAGGTGTTGGGCCTCTTTAAAGGAGTTCTCTGATAGATAGCGTGTAAGTACATGTCATTGTTTTTGCTGCCTTTTTGATTTTTCATTTTGATATTAATTCTTTTGTTCCGTTTAATTTTTTATATTTTTAATCATTCAGAGAACTCTGTTTTGTGATAATTGGTATTTTATTAATTCTCCGTTTTTTTTTGTAGTTTACTGATTTTGATTATTATTTAATCACCTCGGGTTAGGTGAAGAGAAGCTTTGAGCTTGAATGTAAATTTCAATTATAATTATACTTGTTTCTCCACGTTTAAATTATAGTTTGGTTTAAATTTTGTGACCGCGTGGATTTTTTGTGGGATCAGATTTTCTTCTGGAACAAATCTTCCATTTTGTTTGTTGAAGGATTTGCATTGCCTTTTTTAAATTGTAGAGTCTTATGCAGGTTTGTTTTTTGCCAGAATCTTATATTCTTGGTTTTAATTTTTCCTGTAATTTGTATCAAATGTTTTTTTTTTTCTTTGTGACAATAAAATTAATGATTGTAAATATCATTCTAAATTATAGTTCTTTTATTTTTGAATCAACCATTTCAATCTTTGGGGATTTTAAAGTAAGTCAAATTTTTCAAACGCCCACAATTACTTTTCATGAAAGTAACCCTGAATTCAGATGTTCTTTTGCGCCCTTTTAAATTTTTATCCACTGAGCTAGTTGATTTAATTTTTTTTTTAATTTCACTTTTCATATATGCTGGTACCTCCAGTTCACAGCAATACGTTCCCAGAATTCATACAAAATGTGCATACAAAGGGAAATAATGAAAAATATTGGCAAATATACTGCTCATAGGGGAATTATTTTATTCATATAAAGGCTATATGTAATTAATACTAAGTTGCTATTAAATCAAATTGTGTTCATACATAAGTTCTTCTACCAAACGGCAAACATAAGTATGCAGGTACAGTGAGTCACTTTTTAATGTCATGCCTTACGGAGCAGATATCAAAACTTTTTTTTCTTCTGGGAGTGGCTTGTACGTTGTTGCTTCGACCGATGTCGAGAATCTAAATATTTCCGTCCCTAAAATAACTTGAAGTGTGTACTATTCCATAACTATGCATGTACAGTGGGCCGGTTTTTTAATGTCATGCCTTACGGAACAGATATCAAAACTTTTCTTCAGGGAGTGACTTGAATATAGCTCTTCCTGAAGTATTTAATCTGGACAATATCGGCTGATGTTCCAACAATACTCAGCCTTCACATGTATGTACATACACCGAATCTACCATGATGCAGTGCCTTCATGATCTTCAAGTCTTTGTGGAATCTCTCACCTTGCTCATCACTGATTACAAATTCGTTCGTAAAGTCAGCAAGAAAATGCACAAACCATTTTGAAGCTCTCCAAGAGTTGCTGAACAATCACAGTGTAATTTTGTGCTCGTGCATTCCCAAGAAAGATTTTAACAAGGTTTTTGAATGCCCATCAAGTGTTCTTTTGAAATTCTGATATTGTTCCGTTGAAATGTTCATCATTTGGAGCTACCAAATCTGTGGACCGTCGAACACACCGGCTTTTGTCTTTTCAAAAGACACTTAGAAAATGCCGAAATGAGATATTTGAAACAATCTGCTTGGGTTGGCAAAGTTTTGACAAATCGCTTCACGAGAGCTAGTTTTATATGCAGAGGTGGAATAATAATGCTCTTTCTGTCGACAATTGGCCCATGCAGAATGTTCGGATTACCAAGTTTGGCATCAGATTTTGCTGGCCAATTCTACTGAACCCAATGCTTCTCACAGGCTCTGCTGTTCCACATGCAAAAAAGAAATAGGGATGCTTGGTATATCGGCGTTGCTGACCAGGAAGGAAACAAATCATTTTAAGGTCAACACAGCTGATCCAGTTGTGCATGTGATATTGCGACAAATCAATGATTTTCTTTATACGTTCATATTCTTTGTGTAAACAAACTGAATGACCTATTAAAACTGCAGCACTGTGGAAAAGTACACACTTCAAGTTCCGCTTTGAGCTATCAATAAGGCAGTCTCACTCATTTTGTTATAGACTGGAAATCCCAACTCATCCAAAAAAAGAAACATTTTGGGAATATAGAAATCCACTGTTACTTCGAGTTAGTATTGCCAAAATGCACTTTCCCTTGATGGAAAGTAGGATAGCTCCTTTTTCAAGCAAGTTTTCTCGTGCAGTCTTGATGGTAAGAGTTCTGGAATCTTCTTGGACAGTTCCAAATCATATACCAAATTATTTTACTTACCCTGATCAAATCTTTTATGAATGGACTTCAATTCAAAATCTTCATTGTTGGAGTCACTTCGTTCTTCAGCATACTCGTAGTAATTCAAAGTAGTGTAATTCTTTGAAAGCTAGCACTCGGGTTTCAGAGGAATGAGGAAATAGATGTATAGCTGATGATAAACTAGAATACTCAATTTTATATTTGCTTGTCTTGTTATATCCTGGCGTTTTTCTAACTTGACAAAAATTGTGTTCAAAAATGTTCCCCAGTGTTATTGATGGGTCAATTTGAATGTTGCTTATTTTAATAGTTACATAAAATCTGTTGTTACTTCAAGTTAACGAAATATTACTAGGTTATGTGAAGAATCTAATTCGTTCTATCCGCTTAATGTTAACTCAAATGCCCCCACGATCGATGATTTTGTGGTACCTATGTATGTATAGATGATATATGTATATAAATAGAAGGGTGATATTACACTGCGACCTAAAAGATCTGTTGTGTCCCCTATTTTTGCTGCTTTACAGCTGGCCTTCCAATCCTATTCCTTTCAGAAAGTGTAGTATATTAGAGGGCTCCAGTCTAGGTAAGTCTCCCTCTTCGATTTCACATGCTCCCAGGGGCAACGCCCTCGAGTTGCACAGTACTACGTAGTTTAAGAGGAGATGGATGGGTGTTTCATCCTATTCCCCACAAAATCTACATTCAGATTCCTTTTCGAATACAAGTTTACTCAGGTGTCCTTTCAGTCTACAATGGCCTGAAAGTATTTCTGTTGGTATGCGAACATTGTTCTTACTCAGGTTGATGCATTCTGTAAACCTCTTCTGGTTATAAGTTCCCAGAAGAGTTTTACTTTGCCTCATTCCCTGGAGATTTTCCCAGTAACTGGATTTTCTCTGATCCATTTCTATTTTCAGTTTATTCAGTATTGTACTGCTACTTAATCCGCAAAAGGGTTCAGGCCCTATAAAAGATATTCCAGCCCCTTTTTTTGCGAGATTATCCGTTATTTCGTTTCCTTCCATTTGTGGTACCTAACGTTTTATCTCAATTTTTCGATGGTATGTATTTCCGTGTGCAATGCTTAGTTGTCTGCCGGGATCTACATTTAAATCCGAGGACCTTGGTGGCCAAAACCGTCACTATCAAATTAGCGTTATCAAAAACGATTACTAAAATAATTGATTCCATTACGACTTAAAAGGAGCAGAGGCACCATTATCCTTATAGTACGTAGTTTGTCGAATATTTAATGGAGCATCTTTCAGTAGATTTACCTATCAAAATATTAGCTAAAAAATCTTAATAGATTACTATACATATAGGAAATGTTATCATTCAATATCCTGTTTTTATTTTGACATATGTTGTAGTTATTGGTCAACAATTTGGCAAAATATCTCCACGAATTTGTTAAGCTTTCCATTTCAAATTCTCATACACACTTCTTTGTTGATGAAAAAAAAAATGTTTCGCTCAAATGTTGAAAACAATATGTTGCAATAAACGATTAGTTAAAACGGAACAGATGTTTTTCGTCACAGCAAACCGAACCTGTAATTGGTTTACAAACAATTGAACCAGGCATACTTACATGATTAGCGTAGATTTACCGCCACGAAAACGGATAATTGGATTAAAACGGCATCATTTCGGAGAGAAAATCTTCTGTTATCGCTCGAAGGCGTATGCGAGTCATTATATTGGCTGATTATATTTTCAATTGTCGGCGTCATTGCAGTAATCCAGCGAGAATAACCTCGGGTATTAAGCAAATGCAAAATTTCTAGGGAGTTGGGGATTTTGTTTGAGAGAGAGAATAGACGTGGGATTCTGCCTTGAACGATGATCTCGTAAACAATGTAGTTTTCCGCTTGTTGCTCAAAACAATTCTAGGATATTGCTTTTATAAAGAGTTGCCCTAAGTTAAGAAGAGATAGAAAGATCGCGTTTTTGTCTGATGAGCAAATTTGTAGTAAGAAAAGGCAAAAATAAAGACAAACGATTAGCAACATAATTAAAATTATACTATCACCTTATTGTTACAATGGAAATGCTAAAATTGTGCATTCTATCATTAAACAAAGCTGCCGATTTTTTTTTTGTTTAGGTCATCAAATTAATAATTACAGTATAATTAGCGGCACTTTTGAAAATAATATTAATTAGCAACCGTCGTAGGCAATTTGTCATAGCAGCTTAATTGTAATAATTCGTTCTCGTAATTCATCATGAATATAATAATAAAAAATTCTTTTGTAACAAAGTCGATATCATAATATTAACTAATGAGGAAACGGAATCTTTGATAAATTAATTTTATATTTTTTAATTACGCCAAACACGTTTTCATTTGGTTTAAATGGGCATTTATATGCAAAACCAAAATGGAGATCTAACAAATGTCATCGTCTTCACAATGAATGAACTGAAGTACCTTCCCATACTGAGAAAAAATATCTTTTCCGACAAGGAAATCTATCTTTCAAAACCATTAAATTACTTCACATAAGGAACTTAATTTGAATTAAATATGGTAACTTAAGATTGATATTTTTTTTCCCATGGGCGGGTGCAACCCGAAAGAGGCAACTCGGTTAGAACAGAACGACCTATTCATTCATTTCGTTCATTCATTAAGTTAGGGTGGGCACCTAAAGTCCGGGCACTTGAGCTAGGTGCTCATTGTATCATCCCTATTAAATCTCTTATTTCCACTCGAGCAGCTTGGTGTTCTCTATAAAGCCCAGTATCTTGCCCAGTGGGAACTTGAAAACCTTCGACGGCTCTAATAGATATCTCCCGAAATGTTTCTGCCTGAGTACCTTCAATTCCTAAAAAGAAGAAAGATCTATTGTGCCCCATGTCAATTTTTTTAGCCCTCTCAGTCAGGTTGCATCCTATCATAAAAGTTCTCAATCTGACTAAGAGTTAACTTACCGACTCTGAGATTGTCCAGGCGGTCGACCCCAAAGAGCGTTTGTCCCTTCCCGTCCACTGCTGGGCAGTTAACAAGAAGGTGAGCAGAAGTTTCCTCCGACCCTCCCACACTTTCTGCACAGGGGAGAGTTCACTAACCCAGTGCGATGCATTGCATATTAAGATACCTCTGAGTAATCCCAATCCATCCCTGCTCATAAAGACTGCCATACGGAGTCTTTCCTCATTTGGATGAAGCCCTAGAGATTTAAAGTGTCTTGCGCCGGCGAGTCCACCCCAAAAGAAGCAGTGCCTAGCAGCAATTTGAGATCTGACAAACGTTTTGATGCTGCCATATGAGCTACCACATGTCGGTTCTTGACTCACAAACGGCAGCTCGCTGGCGCCCCTTGCTAACGTGTTAGCTACTTCATTGCCTCTGATCCTAGAGTGACCTGGCGCCCATCTCAATGTAACATTTAGATGTTGGCACTCCAGTACCACCTCAGAGTCAAATCTGACAGAACCTGCAAAGCTTTAACGGCAGCTTGGCTGTCGGAAATGATTTCTACGATTCCATTCTTACGTAAGCAGTTTGAGATGTCCTCAGCACTCAGTCTGGATGGCAATAATTTCGGCCTGGAAAATGGTGGGGGAGGCTCCTAAGCTATAACCATACGCCTTCCCGCTCTCCATCCCTCCAGATTCCAATACCTGTGCCATTACGCGTTTTCGAGACATCGACGAACCAACGGGAAAGACCCCGATTTAGTTTCTGGAGGTACGCTATTGTAGTTTCCCTACAATGTGGAGACATCCACACTGCACCCCTCAGAGAAGCTAAAAACGGCCGAAATCTTATCTTCCTTTACGGACAGTGGTACTGTCTATTCGATGGAGTTACAGATGGTGGTGTGATCTCCGACTTTGCCGAAGAAGGCCTTGCATCCACTACATTTTGCTCTGTAAGCCCCTAGGTTTGCTTCAGACCACAACACCAACTGCAGCGGGGGTCTCCATAGCAGCCGTCGGCGTCGAGGACATGGCTCCCGTGATGCTCAAACAGGCAATCCTTTGGTCTTTACTAAGCGCACTTATAGCTTGGCCTATGTGTCTAGTGCCTGTTGTCAGCTATTTCATTGCCTCTGATCTCAGAGTGATCTGGCACCCACGATTGATATTACTAGTTTCTTTAAAGTGATAAAAGTATTCCTTTAAAAAAATTCTTTTATCGGAATAAATTACCTTTACAGCAAAAAAAATATTTACTTTGATGATATGATATGCAATATAAAAAAAAACTTTTTTTCGTATAGAGTCTGTACAGAACTTCTCTGAACTGATGTCGAACTGTTTGAAAATTGGTTAATTTTTAATCCATGTAATTTTACACTCACGAAAACCCATGCGGGCATTTAATTCTTAATGAAATAATTTACATCGGTGAAATAAACAAATTCTAAAAATAAAGATATGCTTTATTACATTCAAATGTTTTCGTTTCTTACAATCAACATTTAATTGAGTAGTATTAATTGCAGTGTTATTTGACCAAGCATGCTTTACTATTCCAGCAAAAAAAATGTTTACTTTGCGACTAATTTCGATTGCTTTCAAGTCAGGATTGTATTTTAATAAAGAAATAATCTTGTTAAACCACCATTAGTTGCAAGTAGCTTCAAGTTCTATTTTTTCTTAGCGCCCAATAAATATGTCTTTGCCACTATTTAAAAGAATAATTTATTCCAATTAATGCATATTTATTAATGACAAAGGTATTTTTTTTCTCACTGGGCAAATAAAATACAAACAACTACAATAATCCAGCCTTATCGTATTGTTTAAAAGAGTTTCCAAATTTCATTAAAATCACCCGGTTTATATTTCTCCATACTTCAGTTATGTACCTATCTAATCACTTATTATTAATAGAAATTCAGGATAAAGTAAGTTATTTTAGTTATCTGTACAAATTAAATCAATTTTGCATGAAACTTAATATGCTTTCATTAATGTTTTGTATGGTTTACATGACAAAGGGTATTTAAAGTTATATTTCACAACAAAAACAATTTTTAATGGTAATGGTAAACTAATGGTAATTCTGACAAGGAGGATTAAATTTATACAGGTACGTATTGACTCAAATTTATGACAAAAAAAAAATAAAAATGAACAATTTTTTTCACATGATATTTTCCAAAAAGAAAAATTGACGAGTAAATGAGGTATTTTACAATCCCTTCAAAAAATGTGAAATTTAACAGATGAAGAATGTAATTGCTCGTGTGCTCCATTTGATATCGTTTTGTAAACACAAACAAAAGATTAAGTCAATATTTATTTATAATTAATACTTAGAATAGAAATGTTCTCATGCGCTGCAGACTTTATTTATGACAGGGTATATGAATATTGTCGTTTTCTTTGCAATTATCTTTATAGAAGTTCGCTATATACCATTGTTATTCTTTTTTATTGCTCTTTCTGCCTTGAGATTTGCTCCCCCTTATAACGACCTAAATTGAGGAAAAGAACATCATCATTCAAACAGCCGTCGTCATAAATGACACTGGCTATTAACTCTTCGATATACAGCATAAACAGTAGCGGTCCTAAAGTTGACCCTAATGGTATTCCCCACATGATGTTGTCTCCCATTTTGGTAACTGTCTCCTATACTTTAGTCATTGTATTTTCCTCAGCAGGTAAGGTGTGTAAGGTGTCAGCAATTAGCCTGTTCTTTTGAGTTCCATATTAGTTTTTCCAACTGACAATCCTGTCGCAATGATATGAAATTGTTGTTCATCATCATTTCATACCAAAAATGTTAGTAAATGTATTTTTAAATGTTAAAATCTTTGTTTAATCTACTTTATCCCCTTTTTTTATTTACAAGAACAAAATCGCCAACATAAACAAGGAGGCAAGTTTTTTAAGATTATTATTTGAAAATGAAAATTTAAGTATAAAACCGCAAGATCGCTTAATCTTTCACAATTTTTCGGAAAAGAACTTCCATATCATTTGTAAAAATGATGGAAGAATGACAGTTTTGAGCAGTTTATGACCGGTATCTATAAAGTCCCTGGTAGAATTGGAAACCCGGTGAATTAAATAGGAATATAATAAAACCAAAGAAATACACAAACAAAATTATAAACAGAGCTGTGTTATCATATATGATATATCGATAAAATAACAAACCTTATCGTTATTCCGATTCAGTTTAGAGGAATTTTCATTCCATAATCTGTACAAAGCCTAGTTTTGTTTTCAAAATACCTCGAGCCCGAACTGTCAACACCTAATCCAAAATCTAAACTCTTCACGTTGATATTATCATATTAAATTGACATTTTGATATTCTACACACCTCTATTACAACTGTAGGACATATACAGAGTCAATCAAGGTAGATTTAAAACTTCAAATTAGATTTAGGTACGTCTTTTGTTTGTACTAAATAAATAGTAGCAAATCAGTGCGATTTACATGAGAATTTTCGGCAAGTTGAGGGTGGCAAGGTTGAGGTTCGTGAGACAAGCAATTAATCATAGTTCAATGATTGTACTTCGTATATTAATCCTTTTAAGGACCAATATACGTGTATTTGATGTCAACTGTTTCGAAAAGTTAATGCATGAGATGATTTCTAAATGAATGATAACCGAAAGCGAAAATATTTTAAGTTATGATAATATATAACCTTTTTTTTGGTTACACTTATTGTCAGCTTCTTTTATAATGTATATTTTAAATGGAATGTAAAAAAGTTAAGTCATAAAAGATCTTTGTGAAAACCTATTCACAATATTCTTTAGATAATTTAAGTAGACACTTGGAAGTAGGAAGAGAGGAGATGTATCAGAATGTAACAGAAGGCAAGAGCCTATATAATATGTAAGGAAAGCATTGAAAATGGCAACAATTTGCGGCGGAGAATCAAAGAAAATAACAAGTATACAACTTCAGACCACAAAAATATGTGTAAGGTGACTTTGGAATCTCCTGAAAAACATACCAAAAAATCAGATAGACCACGTACACATTGAGCACATTAAACATACTAAACAATTAAAGATTGTGGAAGTTATAAAGGGTCTGATACAGAGAGCGACCACACAGCAGTCTTAGCAAAATTTCAACTGCATTACTAATACAATATAAGCAGAAGGAAGACAGGTGCAAATACGATATTAAACAGCTGCAAGGCTGAACAGTAGCTAAAAAATCGAAAGGGAAGTTTTAAAATTAAGGTTAATAGACACCTATAAAATAAAACAATATCTAAAGGATGAATGTATAACAATTGAGAAAGGAGTAAAAGATGCAAAAATGTCAGCAGGGGGAAACAAAAATACACACAAGGAAGGAATAATTGTTCGATGAGGAGTACAAGGGAACTTTAAAAGAAAAAAGGAAGGGAAATAGAAAAAAAGGATCTATATGAAGCAGAAGAGACAAATAACCATTACGAACAGAAGAGAAGAACAGCAAGGAAACTTATAAAACAAAAGAAACAGAACACGAGAACGACAATTAAAACAAAATAATTCACCCAGCCAACAAAGAAGTAAAAGAAATCTATCAAGAAGCAAAAAGGAATAGCACGAATTCCAGAACAATTTATTGCAGAAGCGGGAAAGTCCTCTTACTGGCAGATATAAAAGAGAAGTTGGGCATTGGACAAAACACTTTAAGGCGCAAATTTATCCAATTCACAAGATAGATGATAGCTACAATTAGATTAGGATTCGGGTGGCCTATGGACCTATTTCACCGTTACCTTTTCAGATCTATTATGATCCCATCTTTTGTCCTAGAAGACGCTCTCTAATGTTGCCCTGTTAATTAGGCCTATCATCTTTGAGAGCGGCTTCTTTGTGTAGCAACTAGCTGTGACGTTCTCCATGCCCATTACTAGAAACCTTGTCCTCGCCAGGCCTTCACATTGGCACAGCACATGAACTGGTGTTCTTCCTCCTCTTGGCAGAATCTGCAGGTTGCGTCATCTGTCAGGCCTATGCTATACATATGCCTATTTAATCTACAGTGACCAGTCAACAGACTTGTATGTATGTATATAGCAAGGCTGAAGTTACAATGCGACATAAAAGATTTACTGTGTCCCCTATTCTTGCTGTTTTACAACTGGCCTTCCAATCCTATTTCTATCAAAAAGTGTAAGGTATCAGTAGGTCCACGTTAGGTAAGTCTTCCTCTACGATTTCACATGTCTCCAGGTGCAACATCCTTGAGTTGCACAGTGCTACGCAATTTGAGAGGAGATGGATGAGTGTTCCATCCTGTTCCCCAATCTGCTTCAGCCGTTTTGCTTATCCCTTTGTTCCTTCCTTGTGAGGTATTCTCACTTTGGAAGTCTTGCACTTCTTATGGAGATCCTGCTCCAGTTCTTAGCGGTGTCCTCCCGCTTAAGTGGGTTAAATATATTTCTTCCTCCATGGTTGATCCCACGAGTAGCTAGGAAAGAAAAGGTCCACCTCCACAGAGCCCCGCATACAGAGGTAAGGCTAAATACAATGGGGTGCGCCAGGTGCCCCAATGTTGGACTAGCAGACTGGTCTTCTATCCAGCCACGCATCCCATCAGCTTAGGATTTAGGTTTTTGTTGAGTTTGTCTGCTTTCGCTCCGTACAATTAAGCCAAGAGCAGCAATGGAAGTTGCATATTCGAAGATTCTCTTTAAGCATTCTAAAGTATGACACTAAGACTTTTTGAATTTTTGTTATTTTTGACACATATTATTTTGAATTATAAAGCATGTAGTATTAAGAAAAAGAATACTTTATACTCTAAGGGAATTACAATTATTGAAACAACTGGTTTTAGAATCTATGTTTATAAAGAACTATTTGTTTTTCCTGATGAAAACCATAGGCTGGTCAACTATTCGAACGAACTTTTTAACACCCTGTATATTCTGTCCAGAAATTGACGAATATGTATTGGTAATTTTTATTTCTCAAATCCATCATTTCCATTCTCCATACTTAATAAGCCTTTCCAAATTATGGCTATCCTCTTTATTTGTAATTATAACTGGGATTTCAACTGACTATAACTGGTAAATAGGTGGTAAAAACTGATGAAAATAGTTATCCATTTTGATAATATTATGGTTACTACCCCTGTTTTACATTTTTATAAATTATAACTACAGCGTTCAAGTACGAATTTTTGTAACAATAGTCCCTTAACCATCTTAGCATAAACGGACAAATACCATTCGATTCTGACATTTAAATGAATTTATGGGCATTTATGCATAAGTTAGCAAAAAAGCTTTCTTCTATTTTTATTAAACAAACAAGGTTGAAACTTTGTAAGATTGAATGTTACACGTACAATGTCGGACTAGACTGATCCGGGATGAGTGTTCTTGTTGTTGTTGTTGTTGTTGCTGTTGTTTGATATTGGCACCGTGATCACAGGAAGATCCACTCAGTCATCCACGGATTTATGAAGGCCAAGCCGAAAGGCTCATCTGGAACGAATCAATACCTCCATTTCTCTATTATTTAGAAACTACTGACACTACTAGGTTAAACACTAAACTAATAGCAGGTGCAACTATAAAGCTTGTGTACATATAGATTAAGAAGAAAAGTAAGCGAGAGGCATTGCAAAGGAAGGAAAAGATTAGTGGTGTAGGACAAAATTGCAATAACAGGAATGATTCATTTGAGAGTTAAATTTTTATGTTATTATCTTTTAAGAAGTTGTAAATTAAACTATAGACGGTTCTGTTTTCAGTAGCAAGTAAACTTTCGATACAGAATGGCGGGAGTATTCCTATACCCATTAGATTTTGCTGGAAGGCTAATGACTGACGCAGGCTTTTTTCACATCCAAAGAAAACATGATTAGCATCCTCCACTTGACCACACTCACAATTTGGGCTGTCTAATATTTTTATATTATTAAGGTGGTGCTTAAGAAGGTTGTGACTGAATATTAATCTACAAATGGTGGTGATAAATTCTCTACTTTGGTATTAGAAGTTAAAGAACTATGGCTTTGTACGCAATCCACTGGAAGATCTTTTATAATTTTGTATAATTAACAGCTTCTTGCGGGTTTCGCCGTGTGTCAAAACTTTTGCTCGACGTTTCGCTGTTCATACTGACAGCTTCTTCAGGATAACTGAACTGATTCTCCATGGTCCGACATTCTTCTTATATACGCGCCCTGGTGCATCCAACCGTGTAGTTTTCCGCTCCATTGACCGTGACGGTTCGTAGTAGCTCTTCACACGTCTTGCTAAGGTGGTACCCTTTCTCTGTTAAGCGGTTTTATTTTCTCTATATATCATGGCTTCCATGGATGAGTCTTTCCCGTTTCTTGGTGTAGTTATTACTTTTACATTTTGAAATCAATTTGTGTGGGGTGTGCATTTTTCTGCACGCTGAGTGTTCGGTCCTTCTTAAATCTTGCGTCCTCTCTGTATTCTTTTATTCTTATGTCGATGGCTCTTCTGTTTGTCCGGCGTAGCACGGTCCCATTGGCATGTTATCTTGTAGATACTGTCTGTGCGCCCCTTGGGTATCTTGTCCTTTGCGGTCGTAGATATGCTGGACCGATTGCAGTCCCGAAGCGTCTTGTAGACGTTACGTTCTTCAAAATTCGGCCTACTTTTCGGTGATCCTGCAGAGAAGGTTAAACACGCCATCCCTTTTCGTGGTTCTGTAGTGTCTCGAGTGTGTCTTCTTCTTAGTGCTCTCCTTATGTCGATGTCAGTGTAACACTTCTTCTTTAGTGCTTTCTATAAATGTATCTTTTCAACTGGTAAGATGTGTCTCGTCACTGATGGTTTCGGCTCTGGAAGCAGATGTTGTATTAATGTCTTCTTCTGCATCTGATGATGGTGAGTCTTGCATGCAGAACTCTATCGGTGTGCGTCTTCTTTCTAATACTGCGTGCTGTAGTCCATTCCATCTTTTGTTTCTTAACCAATCAAAATCCAGGAAAGGGAGATTCATTTTGTTCTTTCTCCATGGTAAACTTGTGGCTGGTGTGGTGAGTTATGTGTTCAAGAAATGTTGTTAGTTTTTCTTCTCCGTGTTGCATACTTAACAAAAGTATCGTCGACATGATCGGCAGCCAACACTGGGCTTTCATATCGCTGGAACTTATGGCTTCTTCTTCAAATGCTTCATAAACAATTGGCTATATCGATGATAAAGGGTTCCCATGGCTGTCCGTTTTCTGCTCGAGTATTTTCCTTCATACAAAAAGGTATGTCGCGGATAACAGTTATCATAAATTCATGAAGTCTCTTGGTACAAAGTTCTGAAGTAAGGCAGTGCCGCTCCATGCGTTGGATGCACAGACGTATATAAGAAGAATGTCGGACAATGGAAATAGTTCAGTTATCCAGAAAAGTGTCGTATGAACAGGAAACGTCGAGCAAACGTTTTGACACACGGCGAAACCCGCAAGAAGCTGTTAATTATAGTACACCGCCGTGAAAGCCTACGCAGCGTTATAATTTGCCCCGAGGCAGATGTTTCTATTCCTTTCCGATTTTCAGGGAGTTAGTGCTAATATTCTTGAGCCTCAAAGGAAATACATTATTCGTAGCAATAAGAGATTCAGAACCGGCTTTTGCCAACCGGGAAGAGTGGAATTAACAGCAGGCATAGTTTGCCAAGCAAATTCCTGATAAAGTATTGAACTTTCCTATAAAGTTCACTTGAGATGCAACGATTCGGTAACCTTTTAGGGGTGAAGCAGTGATAGTGGCATCTCTGTTGATAGTCTATGTCCACCTTTCTATGTACTGTAGAACAAAAATAATCAAATCTGTGCAAGGACAAGTTTGACTTGCTTATCAGACTAAAACCTTTGCGTATTAATCGCATTTTATCCAACCTTATCTTATTTCCAGAGCGTAAGTAATTTTCATAGGAATTCGAACTATTTAGTCAATTCATACAAATATAATTTGATATTGCGCAATTTTCATACAATACAATCATCAATTCTTTTCTAATTATTATTGTTCTCTGACAGAGAGTAATCTCCAAGAACACTTACTCGATACAATAACAAATAGCTGACGATATTAGCTATTGTATTAAATTTAAGACGTAAATACGTATATTAAAAATTTGTTTCTGTATACAGATGCTTTTATCTGAAAATGCACTTTTATACAATATATTTCTACTCGAGGATTTCGTTGTAAGTGATTCTTGATTCTAAGTATTCATTAGGCTGTCACATTTATTTCGTATGGTAAAATGATTTATGACTTCAACTTACGTTTAAGCACATCAACTAACCTATCAAGGGTTTGTTGTTGATCCCGGATTCTCAATATATTTATATTTTACTCTTAATAATATCCGCATTGAATTTTAATGGTTTTTGTGTGATATCTATTTGTTAAATTAATTATATTTGCAAATAGATTTACTATAGAATTTAGTCACGTTTAAAAAGGATTATTTTAAATTGTCGTACAGGGTGATCGATTTTTTGTAAGATTACATTTATTCGTAAAATACGGACGACAGTTAAATTCTGCTAAAAGTATGTATATACAAGTTGTTCCATTAAGAGGAAAAAAATCACACTTTTTTTAACATGACCATTAGATGGCACGGTTGCTGGAGGCAGCAATATATTTTTGCTTTATTATTAGTATATTATTTATATATTTATCTTATTAGACAAGTTATATTACTTAATATTTGCTAAAAATGAGCAAAACAAACTCATAAGTTACCAAGAAGATATGATGAATGAGGACTGGTGGCTCTACTAATGTCTTGAAAATATTGTTTTTGAAGAATATTATTTTAAGCATATTAAAATTAGGAAAACGCAGATTTATTAAAAAGGATAACCACATCAAGAAAATCAGCTGGCTTGATTTGTATTTCCATCAAAATTATTAAATTGTGTTCACCTCAAACATTGTCACTTCTTCTTATAGATAATGTTTCTGTAAAAGAATGACTTTATCCCGTTCCCTTAAAAAGATGCCGAGTGTACCAAAAATTATCATCTGTCGCAACTTCATACACGATCATATGATGGCTCTATATAGCGAGGCGTTTACCACAAGCAGCAAATATCTTGCAAGAACTTCGTCGTCATCTACAGCAAGCCTAGGATGAGATGCCCCACAAGATGCCATTGATTATTTCATTCAGAGTATGCCTCGCAGACTTAGACAATGCATAAACAATCGTCGAGATGTGAGATTTTATTGATAAATTTTTGCTGATTGTTAGTATTTTTTTTTTAATTGTTATGATTTATTACTGAAAACTAATGGTTATGATTTACTGCTTGAAACTCGACAAAAATTTGGCTTTGTGACTCAGCTCTTTCGAGGTGTTGTAATTTTTTTGGCACTTAGTTTATGAATAGTTGCTACGTTATGATATAGAGTTAAAATGATGATGTTTCGCTGGGCGTGCCTCAAGGCAGCGTTTTGGGGTCGTTTCAATTTTTAGTATTTATTACTGATTTACCGAAGATTGTTACGACTGGTGAAGTGTTTATTTATGCCGATGACATTGCTATCCTCATAAGTGCGCCGGATGCTAAGACTTTGTCAAACAAGCCATAACAGACAGTAAAGGAGTTAGAATTTTGGTAATGAGGAAAGTTATGGAAAAACGCAATTCATTGAATTTTCTTTTAACAAACATGATGCGAAGTCGATAGATGGTATTCAACTTAAAAAAAAATAGATATTCCGAATGGGACAGCCGCAGGATTAAATCAAAGTATTTCTACAGCTTAACAGAATCGACAATTACGACAAAATTTAATAGTAACAGTATAATGGCCTAATGTAAAATGGGCTTTAACAAAGTGTAACTCAAAGTCTCTCAATATATCCTCCTTTAAGCAGTAGCACGAGAGAGTTTCATTTCATTTCAGTGACACCTTGATTTTTAAAATATGTCTGTTTGTCTAATTTGAAAAACGGGCTTGATTCTATTTCATACGTAAGCCTATGTACTCTATTTTCAACAAAGATTTTACCGATTGCTGATGCCGTTCACGTCACAAAACATATTGTACCCTAATTCACGCCAAAGTTTGAAAATTTTATGTATTAATACAAGTTGCTCTCATCTCCTCCTTAGTCTTTCAAATACACGTAGATTTTACGTCATTATTTCAGAATGAAAAATGAATCAGTCGCTATAAACCTGGCATTAGGTCATTTTTAATAAAAAATGTTTGAATGCTAGCATCACAGTTAAATGCATAGCAAGATCGTTTAATTGATTAATTATTAACGTATTTTATGCGCAATAGACACGTAAATAGTTAACTGCATTGTCTGTATACAATATCGTCGGTTTGGTAGAAATCAGTTACAAGTGAAAAGTACAGATCTTTGCTTTTTATGCTAAAACATAGTCAAAATGTGAATACAATTTTATTATAACTGACTTCTTCCAAGAAAAAAAAACAACATAATCTTTTACTATATCCTGCAATTTTTATTTTCAGATACTGTCAGTGAAGCTCTATCCCAAATCCAAGAGCGTTTACAAAGCATAGAAGGCTTCTTAGGTAAGGCACAGTCGTAGTTTCCCAAAATGCCTCTCGATTATGGGCAGTAGCAATGGAAGATTATACGCTCTAATAGTCATTAATCATTACACTCATCATCTGTCACCATACGCCACAAATCCTACCAAATCGCGAAATTCGTCGGTCTTAGAATATTTTTATTGTTTCGGACTAAATCCACTTGGACAATAAAACGTACTTAAATCAGATAATAGCAATGTTTATCCTATAAATACGTAGGTACTTGTAAACGTAGATTTTACAGCGATACTTCTGTCGGTATTTCGCAGATTATGATCGATTTTTTTTTTATGAAAATGACATGATCTTACAAAAATTCGCAGTATGTTCAAGAGGCGCTTGAAATCTATCGATATTTAAAAATAAATGTAATATGCTTCTGAAGAAATCTAAGATATTGTTTAGAAAAGTTCATATAAACAAATTCTTTCGTTGTTGATCCTAACTTTTGATTTATTTGATATTTGATGTACTCAATTCTGAAACCACCGAATTATGAAAATGATTAAAGAACTACATATTGTGCCTTTTGAAATTCTAATATTGCAACATAAGGGAATTTTTTTATTATTAAAATATACTAAAACTTCTTTTGTAGGATAGGTTGTGCATGTCTGGGAACCCCAAAATTTATTTTGACATACGTCACGTGACCACTAGTATGGCGGTAAATTTAAAAAATATGCCGTGAATCTGCAAAAAGTGAGGTGAGGTTAGATGACATGATATCCAAAAAAGTTATTTGAAATAGTTGCTTAGAATTCTGAGGCCGCATGCAATTTTTTGTAAATATATTTTAAAAAAAATAAAAATCACAATTTTTTCAAATATTGTTTCATTGAATTACATATTTCCATTTTTTTCGCTTTTAGCAGCTCAGCTGCAGTACTATTTGCAAATCTAGTTGATACTCAAACAGTTTTGTCAATTTTTGCATAATTAACATAGCGAAAACTGAAAAGTACGATTTCAGTGTGACAATTGTTGTTGCAAGGGACTGTATCTACTAGTAATAAATAACATTTTACAAACATTTAGCAAACATTACTTTTATTGAAGATTATCATATTTTCTTTTTGTTTTCTGCGTTAAAGTAAAATCGGTAGTCCAAAACTCATGACACTAAACATCTAAGCCCTCACAATGTTATTGTTGCACCGAAGGTATTTATGTAGTTTCGAAATTACAAAACTCAGTAGAAATAAATAACCAGTATTTTTAGCTAATGATAGGAATACTTAATAAGTAAAAACATTTAAACAATAACTAATAATAATGAACAACTAGAACAAGAAATGAAACCCTAGAAATGCATACTTGTTAAACATACATATCGTTCTGTTTCTTATAAGTAAGGTGGCTTTGAAATTAGAAACAACAAAATAATGTAGTAAACTATTTTTCCCCAGCAGGGAGTGTGTGTCCACTTTCCTCCCTCCCTCATTTGATACTTTACCACCCTAGGGAGGAAAAGTAAGTGACGTTGACATGATGAAAGTGTACATCTTATAATATGTGATATTATTGATAGATGACATTAGTACACTCGGCCCAGTCTGAGGCCATTTATGTGATAATTGCTAAATTATTAGGTATTAATTTCAATTAAACTATTATTAAACACTTTTAAAACGACGCTAACTTGACATTTTTCAAAAAATATTTGACAGATTAAGCCTACTATCTATCATGTCACTCACAGGTATGTCTTTATTATTTTTAGACATTAATTAATTAATTAAGACAAAAATAATAAAGATATACCTGTGAGTTAGTTAAAATTGGACTGGCTGGGAAAAAATAGTATTCGAACCATATGAGGAAAGTGCTATTGCAGGCCTTGGACAATTACAATAAAGCACTTTCCTCCCTTGGTTCGAAATATACTATTAATTTTTTTGGCAAATAAGCAATTACTATCATTTTTATTTTACCTACTGTTTATTGTATGCAGAAGAATGCACACAATGAACAGCAGAATTTCTTCAGGTTGTTCTTTAATTTCAAAATCTACTTCAAAACCTTCGGTGCGTGCATGTAGTATTATCAGTTTTTGACTAAGGGTCTCCACTTTAATGCCGAAAACAAACAAGAAATATAATAATTTTCAATAAAAGTAATGTCTGCTAAGTGGTTTATAGAAAAAATGTTTGTAAAATTTTATTTATTATTACTAGATATAGTCCCTTGCAACAACAATTGTCACACTGAAATCGTACTCTTCAGTTTTCGTTATGTTAATCATGCAAAAATTGACAAAATTGTTTGAGTATCAATCAAATTTGAAAGTAGTATTGCAGCTGAGCTGCTAAAAGCGAAAAAATGGAAATATGTAATTAAATGAAACAATATTTGGAAAAATTGTGATTTTTATTTTTTTTAAAATATATTTACAAAAATTTGCATACAGCCTCAAAATAGAATTCTAAGCAACTTTTTCAAATAACTTTTTTGGATACCATATCATCTAACTTAATTTTTTGCAGATTCACGGCATATTTTTTAAATTTACCGCCATACTAGGGGTCACGTGACGTGTGTCAAAATAAATTTTGGAGTTTCTAGACATGCACAACCTATCCCCCAAAAAAAGTTTTAGTATATTTTAACAATAAAAAAATTTCCCATATGTTGCAATATTTATGCCGGTCACTGTATATTCCTTGTTGAAAGACCATAGTCAATTTCTTGCTTCTTAGCACTTAAGATGGTTGTTCTTGCAAAAGCGGAGAATTATGCAATCCGTCTAGACTCTGTAGCATCTTGTCAATCAGATTTTCCTAGACTTCCATCGTGTGCTGTCAAGAAACGTGTGTTGAGCATCATCAAAATTCCGTTTCATTCATTCTTCGGCTTTGCACTGCAATATTCACTCATAGCTACGCAGACGAAGCTAAGTTCATGCCAACACTAATCTGAAGATACACAAGTGACATTATATTACAACACCAAAATATGAAATTACTAATCCAATTATTTTATTTTACAGATTCAGGAGGCGAATTCAAGGCCCGTCCAGCGTAAGTATAATGGTAAACACTAAATATGCTTATACGATTTTCTTTAACAAGGTATGAAACAGCAGCATTGACGTAATGGAAACTCTCTTATGTGCTTTCATTTTTCAGCTTCTACCATCTACTTATTCATTTATTTATATTTTACTAAATTAATAGAATTTTTACTACATAAAATTAATTGTGTATACGTGCTGCTGTGTTCTGATTGAATTAAATGAAATCGCGAAATAAATTTAACAAGGAAAAAGAAAAATTAAATTAGTTAGCTCAACGGATAAGATTTTTAAATTGAACAAAAGAACAATTAACCTCAGAGTTACCCTCGCGAATTAAAACTTGAATCTAACCACGAAAAGTAAATTGTGAGTGAATGAAATCTGACTTACTTAAATACACGAAAAATTGAAAAGGTTTAAAATAAAAATAAAAGAACAGAATTTTTAACCCAACGACGTTAATTAACAATCAAATTTATTTCAACACGGGTTAAATTACAAATTGTGCAGAAAAAAAAACCTTGAACTGATGGTTCTGGTCTAAAATAAAAATTGCGCTTGACTCTAAATTAAAATAGGACAATGTTATTTCCTATGCAAAGCAAAAGTTTTCTTTGTTCAGGAAGATTATCCAAAATCTTTCAATTTCAATCCACGTGGTTTCAATTTAAAATAAACTAAGTGTGGATAATAACTAGAAAATAATAAAAATAAACTAAATGCAAGAGCAAAGCTTCTACTCACCCAACCGAGTTGATTGAAAATTAAAAATGAAACAGCAAAATTGAATAACGGAAAATTAACTCTTAAAACTATAATGAGTGAAAAACAACTGAAAATATATCTTCCTAAACAAAAAAATAATAATTGATCTTATATCTACTACATGTACTCGTCAATACATTAACAATTATCACGAAAAGAATTCCTTGATTGGCTATATAAAAGACAATAAATGCGAAATTTACAATATAAAACTGAAATACAAAATGGCAACAAAGATATACAAAAATACGTCGACTCACGTCAATAGTCGAACAAGGGAATCCTTAACAAATCTCTATAAATTGTTTTTCTTACAAAAATCCCTCTCTCAAAATCGTACAACGCAGTCGTATAACAATTCAACGACAACATTCAATAGAATCCGCATTAAATCTACACTAGCAAACACTAGACAAATAAATAAATGGAATTAATTTAAAACTTAACTCTTAATTAATTAAATCATACAATAAACTCTTTAACTAAACTTATACAAAATAAATATAAAATCTGTGAAAAATTCTTGGTAAACTGAACAACAGCTCGGTAGAAAGTAAACAAATCAAAATATGCAACTCAAAATACGCTCAGCAAACTTGGGTTGTCTATACCACAGCAGTACGTATATACAATTTAAAAATATATATTTTCTATATCTCATAATATCCTATTGCCAATAATTATGAGGAAAGAAAGATCAATACATAACCAAAATTAAGAACTCACAATCCCTCACATTCCCTAGATATTATAACAAAAACTGTTACAATTATTATTACATATATCAATAGAATAATTGAATTGTATGTACGACATAACGCAAAATATGGGGAATTTTAATTTAAGTCAATTTTCTCATAAATAAACCAGCTGATTGGTTATTCTGTAAACCAGCTGGATAGTATAGATACATAAAGTATAAGTTAACCCGGCTGATGGTCGAGTGGTTTGCACGCTTGGCTATCAGTCGCTGGGTAGTCGGTTCGAGCCCGACGGACCGCTTTCAGAGTGAGGTTTTCGTGGTTTCCCTTACTCCTTGGCAAATGCTGAGAGACGAACATCTTAAGTCGCTTCATGGGCGCAGGAGTAATAATAATTCATGGCCGCTGATGCCCCCTGTAATTGTCGAAAGCTGTTATGGGATGCTAAGGCATGAATTATCATTATATTATTATTATTGTATACCTATATGAAACTATTTACACTAATTGTCTACTAATAGTATACAAATTTAAATCTAAGTGACTTTTCATATTTAATCATTGTTCTTATCAACTCAGGTAATAATAGATGTATTCTTTACATAATTGGAAACAGATACTTTATGATAAGAGCATATACTTAAAAAGCCTCTTATAAACAAGATTAGATACAAGAAAAACACTTGTATTACAACTAAACGAATGACTCATTTTGCAGTATTGATACTTTAATTAAATCTACAAATAGAGTTAGATTAATTTTTGGTTTAGACAATGTGGGATTTTAAACAAATCAAGAACGAATCCTATCAAAAGGAATATACATTATGATAAATAGAAATGGCTGTGCTAAAATTGTCTTAAAACTTCCAATAGGTACGCAATTAATGATGAACCTTTCGAAATACGTAAAGAGTTCATTTGGAAGGTGATCCATTGGCTATACACTGCCGTGATAAGACCAGCGATAACATATGGGGCAGTAGTCTGGTGGAGAAGGACAGAAGTGACCTCCGCAGTAAAGCTGCTAACCGCTGTCCAGGGACAAGCATTGTTGGGAATCACTGATACAATTAACAGCAACCGCTTCTTTAGAGACCATTGTGGACCTCCTCCCACTGGAGCTTTATGTGAGAACGGAGGCAATGAATGCGAACCTTAGACTGAAAGCCAACAACCTGTGGCATCCCAACTTTATGGTAGGAGGAAACACTTATACTACGAGTACGATGCTAGACGGGCCATTGCTGCAAATGTCCACGGGCATCATGGCACCCCAAAATTACCTTCACTGAAAAAGTGAAAATCTCCATACCGAACAGAGACCAGGCACGTAGTGAGATCACTGCTATTATTAACTGGTTCACGAACGGATCCAAATCCAGTCAGGACACAGGAGCCAGTATTTGTGGGCCCAGCCCTAAACAAAGGATATCCCTAAGCCTGGGGAAACATACAACGGTTTTCCAGGCAGCTTCGTCCTTGCAGCCTGTGCAGAAATGATTGCAAAAGGGGGCTACATGAAGAGGACAATTATTATGACTGACAGTCAGGCTGTCATCAAGGCAGTCTCGAACCCCGTGACTAGGTCAAAACTAGTTAGAGACTGCAAACAATCTCTCAATATACTGGCACGAGACTATACGGTGTCTCTAATTTGGGTGCCGGGACATGAAGATATAAAGCGCATTGTAATAGCTGACGAATTAGCCAAGGAAAATTCTAAAAGACACTTCACGTGTCCAGAATCCGTATGTGGGATTACTAAGGATTCCGCAAGAAGGGAGATCTGGATCTGGTTAGATAAAGGAAGTACAAAGAAGTGGAGGTCGACTGAAGGTCAACTCCATATCAAAGCGCTAATAGGGGATGGGGATGCTAGTTTCTCTGATAACCTACTCAGGCGCAGCAATAAAGAAGCTAAAACCATTACTGAACTGGTAATTGGACACTATCCCCTGAAAAAGCATCTATACAACACAGGTCGAGTAAGCGAACCGTGGTGCAGAAGATACTACAGGAGGAAACGGGTTTACATGTAATCTGCACATGTGAGGAATTGAAGGTACTCAGACAGAAATATTTCGGGAGAGATCTATTGGAGCCCTCGAAGGTTCTTATGTTTCCACTGAGCAAGATACTGGGCTTTATAGAGAACGCCAAGCTGCTCGAATGGAAATAAGAAACTTAATAGGGATGGTACAATAAGCATCTGGCTCAAGTGCCCGGACTTTAGGTGCCCACCCTAACTTAATGAATGAATGAATGAATAAATACAAATATCGTAAAGAAGAATCTCTTTCCCCAGGTGATCGCACCCTGGATGGTGCTATGCCAGCAGGCAAGCGGTGTGGAAAACTGTTGTTGTTTGTTTTAGAATTACAAAACTAATGAATAAAACTTGTATGAATATTAACATTTTTTTTTTTTCGAATAATAAAGTTTTCTTAATTTTGGTTTCAATATGTACCGAGCTAAATTATAGCTTAAAAATTGTACAGTTTTTAGACAATTTTTGCGTTATTCTGTTACTTGTGACACATGTGTGTGTGAGCAAGGTTAAAACAATTGAACGATCTTTCTTGCAATAGAGCTTAAGAAGTACTTATATGCTCTCATATATACCTCAACTTCTATTTACAGTGGTTCTGGTGGGCGCAAGGATACTCCTACGACAGGCTCGGGCGCGTCTGGTGGACACCCTTCAGGTACTGCCGGTACTAAAGGTGAAGGTGTTGAAGCAGGAGCTAAAGCTGGTGCTGATGACCTCTCGGCCATAGTACCTGAAATAGATACCGATGTGCCGGACATGTCCAAGATGAACCACGAAGAATTCGCGAACACCGTCCGCGAAGAACTGTTGAAGATAAAGGAGGAAATCCAGCTTATCTACTCTAGGCTTGGCATGCTCTTCCATTTGAGCGAGGAGTTCAGCCCTGAAGAGGTACCTAATTCTAATACAAACCAAGGAAATCCTAAAAATATGAGTGTTACCTTCTTATAAACACAGAACATAACCTACTTACTAGAAGATTAACTATCATACCTTAACTGAAACTGTGTTTAGCGCCACCTGTTTCTGCTTCCGGCACTATTTTAGGGCGCGCAATTTAAACGCCATTGTGATACTAATTCATACTTTATATTTATAATTTATTATGTAAAAAAATCACATAATTTCCTAAAATGTTTATATTAATTAAACAAAAATACAATATATTAGATGTACAGAATATTAATTCCTGAGAATTTGTCTAGATTCAAGAACATTAAAAAGGTACAAACGTAATACACTTATTTGTTGCAAAATAAATACTTGATCAAAAATTAAAGACAGAGGGGACAATATCAAGTTGCAAGTTGCAAGCTATTTGGGGGTGTAGTTCTTTTATAAAATGCACCTATTACGTTTGCAACTACTTTAATTTAACTCAACTACATATTATTATACTAAAATGTGTATCTACATGTACAACATAATATATTGCTATCCCCGTTAATATTGATGCTACGATGTTGGTTAAATTAGCAAACTAGTAGTATTTTTCATGTTGATTAACGTGCATTCGGTAGAAAAACAATTGACTTGCGCAATTGCTAGATAACTGTCAATGTAATATTTTTTGTAATGGATCACCCTGTACATTTTTTAAAAATTTGAAAGATAATCATTTGCAATATAAAAGCTTAAATTCACTACTACATTAAAATAAATAATAAGGAGGTTATGAAAAATTTTAATTTAATATCAACGATGTATTTGATCTAGAAAAAAATTGCAGTAGCCCCCTTCGTGAAGAAGAAAAAAAATATTAGGCGAATCATTTCAATAGTTCATAAGGCTATGGCCTTTTCACTGCGAATTGACGCGGCAAATAATAGCGCCCTCTATTAGCAGCTTCGTGATCTCCGCTCTAAAGAGGTAGCGCCATCTGGCGGCGCGGTTGGCAAATTCAACATTTTTAAACAAGCGCGTGTTGCAATATGTATAGAAATAAGAATATAATAATTGTATGACGACGGCAATATAGTTATAGATCGACAATTTAGCAGTTATCTTCACGAAATTTCCTACATCTTACACTTCTATTATTTACTAGATACTATCAGCAATCAAAGCCGTCGTGAAGAAGCACGTAGCGACTACTGCCGGAACTGCAGTAGATACCACTGATCTTCCAGCTGGGGAGAGATTGGAACGCTTGGAGGACCAATATAACGGAACCAACGAGCAACTAGCTTCACTAGATTCCACCTTCAATCAAGAAATCAACAATATCCATACGCAATTCGCTGAAATGGAAAAGGCGTTCGGAACTATCATGGAAAAAATACACTTTGGGTAATGATACCTTCCAACTTTTTTTCCTCTTTTGTTGGATTCATCGTATTCTGATCTTTGATGAAATAATTAGAATGCCTGGTGGTGATAGTGCCGTGGCCGGAGAGACCTTGGGCGAACTCTACGACAAACTCATGGGCTTACAATCCGACATGGAGAACTTGGCCGAAACCGCTGGCAAACTGGTAGAAGATAAAGAAGATAAACAGAGATTGCTTGAAGTATGGCATCTTCACCGTCGTTATTTATTTCATACAACATAAAATCGTGTTTCCATCCCAGGTGCTAACGGAACAAGTGGAGTTTCTGAAGACGGTCAAAGCCGACAAAGAGGATCTGGAAGATGCTCTCGCGGATAAGGCGGATGCTTGCGCAATCAACAGGAAAGTGTCGCACGACCAATTCGACACGGCATGCGATGAATTATCTAGGGGAATTGAAGATGCTCTGGCCAAGCTGACGCAACAAGTAATTTCACCCATAACTTAAGTACAGATAATCACCCATACTGAATTTAGGAAGAATTGTGGCAACAAGCGCTGGACGAGATCCAGAAAGAAATCGGCAATAAGCTGGATAGAATGGAGTTGGGACCGCTGCGCGACTTTGTCAATAATAAGTTGAAGATGCTGCAACAGCGACTGAAAGCATTAACTGCGCTGAAGAAGGAAACTGAAGCAGCTGGAACTAAGAAATTCCTCAGGTAAAATCCGAATAGAAATTCCTATTGATTTATACTTTATAACAGCTTTCGTATAGGAACGTTAATTGTATATCTTGTGACAAAGATGTCGTCATGCGCAAAGAAATGGATCCATCTCTACTTCCGCAACCGTATTCTCTTCCACCGTCGCGAAGTATGGGTCCGTATTTGGCGTACGAATTAGACGCTTTGAGAAAACAGCAGAAATCGTAAGCTAACGCAATAAGCACCAGCCAATTTCGCAGCAATTTCCCGTTTTGCTTTCCAGCTTGCCCAACAGCAGAAATTTGAACCATTTCGAGAGCGCCTTACATCAGAAGTCGCCTAGGACTGGGTGTGTTCTGATCCTCTACACTCTTATACATTTTAAAAGAACATTTGACGTTAAGCTTTCAGCGAAGATCACATTTGCAATCGCTACTGCGGTGGTAGTCACACCATAACGACACCTCAACAAAGAGTGACGCGTTTGGGACACTTCTTGAACCAATGGGGACCAGAGGCTCAACCTGTCAGCGAAGGCGGTGCAAGAATGGTTAGGATATTATTTCTCTCTAAACTTTAATCATCACTATGACCTTTTGGTTTCTAGCCATTAGATGACAAGCTTACCGTAGTTGGAACTTCTAATTTGATAACTCCAGCTCCAGAGTCCACGCTGTCACCTAAAGTATCCAAAATAGAGGTGAGTGAATATGCTAAGCACGTTGACAAATCTCAAATTTCGCTCTAAATACCTCTCATTTAACTTTACGGATAATTTGTATGTCGAAATCCATTTAGTGGAGTTGGTGATTGTATGTATAAATAAACGTAGTTTCATTCAAAAATGTATTTATTATATTTTTTAAAACAACCTGTTTCGGCTGAGGGTAATTGCCATCTTCAGGTTTTAAAAAAAAAACGTCAATATCGAAAATAACAAGATTAAAAAAGTCAAGGTAAAGCACAAACAAATGACTGTGTAACAAACAACAAATTAAAATTGTTAAAGACATAATTTCCCATCCAACAGATACAGCGTAATAAACCTGAAGGTAACCCTCAGCCGAAACAGGCTGTTTTAAAAAATATAATAAACATATTTTGTGAATACAAGGACATTTATTTATACATGCAATTACGTATAATTGTTTCTAAAAATATCTGAAATGAAAGTCATAAAATTTGATTACGTTAATTTATTGCCCTCTATCTGTTTCCATTAAAACTGTCATCACTGGTACAGATGCTCATCTCATATAAGATTTATAACCATCCACTTAACGCAATGCCACTGCCGAAATAGAATAGTATTTTCCCTAATCCATCAATAAGTGTCATACTGCAATAAAATCATTATAAATAGATTGTTGTTCCAAAATCTTAATGTTGATAGACATTTTGTTTTTGGATCACTTTAAAATAAATAATTGTTGAATAGAAAAGCATACAAATTAATCAATAAGTAATGATAATTCTTTATCTAAAACACTTACTGTCATCATTATAATGCACTTGCCTACATAGATGGTTTAAAAATCTGCTCCACCATCAAAAGATGGATTCGCACTAATATAATTTAAATTACCTCAATGAATAGTGTTTGTCCCAAAAGCAAAAACATTTGCGCTTGTCTAACACTAATAAAACGAACGCACTTCGTAGTGCGATAATTATCAAAGACCTGGGACTGTATTTTAACAAACGATTTAACTTCTCTTAGCAGGTAGTTGAAAAACTAAAGAATCTGAACAACAAGAATTCTTTTGGATACGACGAGTTAAAACATTATGCATGTATATACTAGCGTATCCCTTAGCAGATACCATTAATAAATCCTTTGACAAAGGTTCTCAAATTATTAAAATGTACTCTTATAAGCCCATTACATATAACTGGCGATAGAGATGATATTAAGAGCTTTAGTTCAGCAATGTTGATGTATATTTCAAAAAAATACGTTAAGAAGAATTGTTGATTATGCACAGAAACAATAATCGAAATGGGTATCTGAAAAACTATGTCACTATTCTAGCCATATTCCAGCTATCACAAGAAATAATCGATGTGCTGAAATCAAAAAGAATTCGCTGTATGAATTTTAATGGATGTAATAAAAATCTTATCGTTAGACTATCTGCACTATACGCTGCTGTTGGAAAAACTTGAACTTCTGGAATTCAGATGAATTGCATCCAATTGGGTTCGATCATGCTTGTGATTAGATAACATCGGCATGCATAAGTCTCAAGTTCTCAGTGACATTCGGCAAATCGTTTATATAAAACAGATATCGGTCCCAATGTTGATCCTTGCGGCACACCTATTCGTACTTCTTTTCATTCAGCAGATTTTAAATCTTCTTCTCAATTTCCTTTAATCTCTTTTGATACCTACCATGCTTTCAAATAGTTTTCTGAATAGAATAGGCCATGTTTTTTTTTAGCCCAGTGTCGCTAATCTTACTAAAGAATTTGCTTAAAAAAACAGCCTACTATAATCAGGAAAGTATTTGAAAGCATGGTAGATATCAAAAGAAATTAAAGGAATTCGAAAAGAAGATTTAAAATCTGCTGAATGAAAAGAAGTACGAATAGGTGTGCCGCAAGGATCAACATTGGGACCGATACTGTATCTGTTTTATATAAATGATTTGTCGAATGTCACTGAGAACTTGAGATTTTAACTGCCGTTAATTGATCATAGTTTAAATACGTCGTCTATCTATCTATCTATCTATCTAGTTCTTGGATTTATTGTCTATGCATGCTTAGCTTTCTTTTGCTGTCTCCATCTGGTTTGCATTCCTCTTCAAGCTTTCTCTTATAAGAGAAAATACATTATATGGATCCACCGCAGATTCACACCATAGAGATACCCCCTTCAATAGAAATTATATTGATTAGTGGATACATATGTTTTGCAAGTCATGTATTGCAATTTCTTATCTAAATGTATCTATATCTGTATTATGTATGTTTTTATCCTCTAACGAAGAACCAAGTGAACAATAAGTATATATATTGTTATTATACCATTTTCTGCAGAGTGGCGAAAAGAGAGAGAGCATGAAAGAAGGCCGAAGATCTACTGTACCTACCGGAGATAGAAAACTTTCGGTGGCACAAGAAAGACGCGCTTCTAAAGGCTCAGGACAGACTTGTAAGTAATTTTCTTTCTTAAAATTTATTTAAGTTTTTCACAACATTTCCTCGAAATTTAGCTATAACGAGTCCAAAGACTAGCGGAGCAGAAGTTACGGAAAAACGTAAGTCCAGAACAACAATTTCTTGTGGTTTATTTATTTGAACGATCCCATATTTCAGGGCGCAGCTCAGTTGGCAGCGGTCAAAGAATATCCAGCGCAAGGAGACTGTCCCAAACGCACAAGGATCTACAGCTAGCGTACATAAGGAAGAGAAGTAATTAGATAATATACAGTCCCTGGCCATAATATTAGATGCACTTGATTTTTTTCAGTTATTTCGACTGTTGACTTTATAACAATCATTATTTTGTTATAAAAATGTTTTATTTTTTAATTTGCAATCTTAGTAGCTAAACAAACAGAATAAAACTAATTTAAACTTAATAAAAGAAAATAAAAACTTCATTCGTATAAATTTTAGAAGAAAATCAATATTTGGTGGAGCCACCTTTAGCGGTGATTAACGCTTCAATTCGCCTTGGCATGCTATTACTGCAGTTCTGAACGATATTCTGCATACGTGGGTGACGATTCCAGATATGTATAATTTTTTTTCTATTAACTGGGTTTTGGTGGTAATGGCTTCCTTTGCTACCTCTCGCTTTACCAGCTCCCAAACATTTTCGATTGGGTTTATGTCTGGGGAATTGCCTGGCCAGCTAAGAAGAGGGAAGTTACTCTGCTGCAAAATGTTTTAATGGACCGAGCAGTGTGACAGGGGGCTCCATCTTGCATAAAAACGAACGCCTCTCCATTTGGAAACCAGTCCTCCACTGATGGATCATGTGGTTTTGGAGGACTTTCTTGTACTGGTCCTGTTTGCAACCACAAAACACATCAAAAACCGTTTGTATCAGTCAAATATTAACGTGTCTGAGCGTGCCATACGGCGGAAGTTGAAGGAATTGGGTTTCAGGTCGTGTAGACCAGTTAGGAAACCAAAGCTGACAATGGCGATGAAATCCAAGCGCTTTCAGTGGGCGAGGGAGCACAACGACAGGGACTTAAAATTCTGGAAATCGGCATTTTCGTCACAAAATGTTTAAATAAGCGTAGGAAATATCGTTTCCAACTTGTTTTAGGTTTGTTTCAGCGATGAAAGCACATTTGAAGTCATGGAAAACAAAACACAATTTGTGCGTCGCCGTGTAGGGGAAAAATTCAATGCGGACTGTGTCAGACCAACGGTGAAACATCCCACAAAAGTTATGATTTGGTCTGTTATAAGCGGCAAAGGTACAGGAAGTCTTTACGTCGTCGAGGGTATCATGAAACAGGACCAATATAAGAAAGTCCTCCAAAACCACATGATCCATCAGTTGAAGGACTAGTTTCCAAATGGAGAGCCGTTCGTTTTTATGCAAGATAAAGCCCCCTGCCACACTGCTCGATCCATTAAAACATTTTTGCAGCAGAGTAACTTCCCTCTTCTTAGCTGGCCAGGCAATTCCCCAGACATGAACCCAATCGAAAATGTTTGGGAGCTGGTAAAACGAGAGGTAGCAAAGGAAGCCATTACCACCAAAACCCAGTTAATAGAAAAAAATTATACATATCTGGAATCGTCACCCACGTATGCAGAATATTGTTCAGAACTGCAGTAATAGCATGCCAAGGCGAATTCAAGTGTTAATCACCGCTAAAGGTGGCTCCACCAAATATTGATTTTCTTCTAAAATTTATACGAATGAAGTTTTTATTTTTAAGTTTAAATTAGTTTTATTCTGTTTGTTTAGCTACTAAGATTGCAAATTAAAAAGTAAAACATTTTTATAACAAAATAATGATTGTTATAAAGTCAACAGTCGAAATAACTGAAAAAAATCAAGTGCGTCTAATATTATGGCCAGGGACTGTATATTATCAAATAAATTTTAGTGATAACGTTGGCAGATTCAAGCAGACACTTATGTTTTATTAACGTACGTGAATTACTGCCTGTCAGTTTAATCCAATCAATTTTATCGGTTTCAAAACATCGAACACGAAACTATCATTTTTAAGCTTTAGGAATGATGGATTCAACCACCAACATGCCCTTAAAGAACTGGAAATTTGGATTACCTTTGTATGTAAATTTGGTCATTAAATTTTACTGTTGAATAGAAATAAAAGCCATTCATAACAGCCATAAGAGCTTTTAAGCCACCTTATACCATCGTATCCTCCAGCCTTTACCAATGAAAAAGTCTTAAAGATTTTTCTGATCATTTAATGTGGCATTTCATAAATATACATAAACAACTACTAAACGCCCAATGAGGTTCCGCACATCTCCAAGTAGATTTATTCTTCAAGATGAATTGAGCCTCCTCTTTTTTTCTGTCTTCACTCACATCCTCTGGATTATTCTTCTTATCCTCTATAACTCTCTGCCCCTTGTTTTGTGTTACCAATCTTTGATGTCTGCTTTCTTCAAGTTTTCTACAACCTCATCCAGGTATCCTGTTCTGCCGCCTCCCTTTTTGTTCTGCTGGCCTCTTATTTTGTTGGCCAATCCTCATGTCCAAACCATTTAATCCATTTAATTTTTTTTTTCTTATTTCCAGCTTCAGCTCAAAAATCATTGTCGTTTTGCATTCATTTTCTACTACGTTAATTGGTCCAAATATTGCTATTGCTGTCCTTGAAAGTAGAATAATAATGGAAGTATAAATGATAAATAACAAAAACAGCTCATTCCGTTCTATTTATTAAAAATCATTTAATGTGACACGTTTAGATTTAAACAAACCAACTCATCTAAAGCGAAACATGTCGCTTTAAATGATTTTTAATAGATACCATGGAATGAATTGCTTTTTTAGTTATGATTCATCTGCATTTTTTCATTTAAGTAGACAACAATAACTATGAATAAAGGGAGTTTGGTATTGTAGTTAAGAAGACAAACTAAGGTTACAAAACATCTTTTACAAGTGCCGATAACTTTACGTCATAGAGAAATCTTTTTTTCTGTTACTATTTATGAGTCATTGACGAATTGGAACTACCTGTATAACCAAAACCAATAATCTAACGGTGCATGAATTCTAAGATATGGAAGTCATTTTTTTATTGACTTAAATTCTAGTATCTTTTCCCTTCTGACCTTTCGAATATAATATTTGCAACAGTTTGCTTTGTCCATGATTCCTTTCATCTTCTAAACGTACTTCTGTGTACTGACTGAATTAAATGAATTTAAATTGCCAAATGAATTTAACAAGGAAAAAGAAAAATTAAATTAGCTAGCTCAACGGAAATAATTTAAAGGAGGCAAATGAACAATTAACCTCAGAGTTACCCACGCGAATTAAAACTTGAATCTAACCACGAAAAGTAAAATGTGAGTGAATGAAATCTGACTTTCTTAATTACCCGAAAAATTGAAAAGGTTTAATATAAAATAAAAAAACAGAATTTTTAACCCAAAGATGCTAATTAACAATCAAATTTTATTATTATTCAAAAAGGGTTAAAGTTAGGGACTGCAAACAATCCCTCATTGCACTGGCACGAGACAACACGGTGTCTCTGATTTGGGTGCTGGGACATGAGGATATAAAGGGCAACGTAATCGCCGATGAACTAGCCAAGGAGGGCTCTAAGAGACACTTCATGGGTCCAGAGCCCGTATGTGGGATTACTAAGGATTCCGCAAGAAGGGAGATCTGGACCTGGTTAGATAAAGAAAGTACAAAGAAATGGAGGTCGACTGAAGGTCAACCCCATACCAAAACGCTGATAGGGGATGGGGATGGTAGCTTCTCTGATAACCTACCAAGCGCAGTAAGAAAGAAGTTAAAACCATTACTGGGTTGGTAACTGGACACTGCCCTCTGAAAAAGCATCTATACAACACAGGCCGTGTAAGCGAACCGTGGTGTAGAAGATGCGAACTACAGGAGGAAACGAGTTTACATGTAATCTGCACATGTGAAGAACTGAAGGTACTCAGGCAGAAATATTTCGGGAGAGATCTATTGGAGTCCTCGAAGGTCCTCAAGTTTCCACTGGGCAAGATACTGGGCTTTATAGAGAACACCAAGCTGCTCGAGTAGAAATAAGAGAATCAATAGGGATGGTACAATGAGCACCAAGCTCAAGTGCCCGGACATCAAGTGCCCACCCTAACCTGAATGAATGAACGAATGATGAATGAAGGGTTAAATTACAGCTCGTGCAGAAAAAAAACCGTGTACTGAAGGTTCTGGCCTAAATTAAAAACTGCACTTGATTCTAAATTATAATAGGACATTGCTATTTCCTGTACAAAGC
The DNA here is from genome assembly GCA_004143645.1 of Protaetia brevitarsis. NCBI lineage: Eukaryota > Metazoa > Arthropoda > Insecta > Coleoptera > Scarabaeidae > Protaetia > Protaetia brevitarsis. The sequence goes on from RXPK01000108.1 coordinate 321,183, forward strand.
AAAAGTTCTGTTTTCTCAGGAAGATAATCCTACATATTTCAATTTCAATCCACGTGGTATCAAATTAAAACAAACTAAATTAAGCGTGGACAATTTCTAGTAAATAACAAGAATGAAAAACTAAATGCAAGCACAATGCTTCTACTCACCCAAACGAGTTGATGGATAAAATAAAAATAAATCAGCAAAATAGAAAAACGGAAAAATTAACTCTTTAAACTAAAATAAGAAAAATTATCTTAAAATATATCTTCCCGAACAAAAATAATAAATGATCTTATATCTATAATGTGCACACATCAATATATTAACAATTATTACTTAAAGAATTCCTTGATGGACTGAATTTTTTAATTTATACGAAATATAGAATATCAAAATGAATTACAAAATGCCATCAATAATATACAAAAATACATCTACTCACGTTAACAGTCGACCAAGGAACTGCCTGACAAAACTCTACAACCGTTTTCTTACAAAAACGTACAATGCAAACGCACAATTCACCGACAAAATCTAGTACAATAGGCGTTAAATAACATGAGCAAACAATAGACATCTTAATGAATGGAATTAATTTTAAAAAACTTAACACTAAATAAATAAAATCAAATAATCAATTCTTTACCTAAATTTATACAAAAATAAAACTAAATTTGTGAAAATTCTCTCGGTAAAATGATTCAGCAGAACGGAAAATCATGACAATAAAACTATGCAACTTAAAATACACACAACGGTAATGGGTAGCCTAAACTACAGCAGTACTATTTGCAACAAGTGATCTGCACTTAATGCTATTGTAATATATAGGTTCTGTCAACATAAATTGTGTAACAAACGTGTGCATTTTATTGCAAAAAATGCGATAACTTTCGTCAACAATTTTGTGGGAAATTTTAATACAAATGTGCTCGTCTCTATAGGTTCAACAACGTGTTATGCGAAACTTGATAATTGTTTGAAAATTTACAACATTTTCTTTCTATGCAAATCCGTTATTCAGTTACAAAACATTTCCTATCCAACTTTTAGGAGCCCGCAACTCTCCACCTCCAAAATACCAGAAGAAACAGCCTCCGAAGTGGAAAAAGCGAATGAAGAAGCTGGTGCCCCATCATCACCAGGTGCATCGCCGGAAGGTGACGCTCCGCCAGCGGATTCCGGTTCCGCTTCGGCAGTGCAAAGATCGTCGCAAATAGAAGCTAGATCGTCGCAGGTAGAAGCTAAAACATCGCAGCTAGAAGCCAAAACGTCGCAAATGGGATCACCCACGGCGAAAGCTTCAGGTCAGATATCCAACAAAACCTCTCGCAGAGGGTCGAAATCTTCTGCTGCACAAATGTCTGCGAGGCAATCGGGCGCGGGCAGTCCCCAGAAGAGCCAGAGCACCGCTGAGCAAGGTGAGGCTGCCCCGTCTTCGCCACCGGCTGAAGCTCCTGCTGAACAACCAGCTGAAGAGCCGCCCGCAGAAGCCCCTCCAGGCGAAGAATAAGATTTGGATGGTCGAAAACGCAAATTGGTAGTATACAGATTTTGTGAATCATGAAGGAGCATGGAAGATCTGGGATGATCATTTATGTGAATTTATGTTGCAAATATTTTATTTATATAAATTTATAAAGCAATATAAAATCTGTATTTGCATGATTTGTGTGTTATTTGCATTTATGAATCACTTACGACATCAATACAAAAAAATGAGAAAGAAATAGAATGATTTATGTATATGGACGTATTATTTTCTTTTACAACAATCACATAAAGTAAGTAGGTAAATCAAACTATCTAACTGACATCTACATCACCAATTTTTAGAAAAAATTAAAATAAATTAAGTATACCTTTTAACACATTTATACAAACATTGTCGTTGTTATGATACTCAGTGTTTGACATTTTAATATTCTTTCGGATATGTGAAGGTTTTTATTAGCATCATCATGAGCACTGTGTATAGTTCATACTATAACAGACGAGGTACTTACGTGAGTCAGTTTGCTATGACGTCACGACAGTGTTGCAAATTTTCTGTTCGTCAAAACGTAAACAAACCGTTAGGTTATTTAACTGTCATTGACAGGTGAATAAACAAACTCTTAAAAATAACATTTACCGTTAATATTACTGATGATTCTTTTTGAAAATCAGGATTTAAAGTATGTTAATCATGATAGCAGTGGAAAAAAATAACAAAGAAGCACAAGTGAGTACAATAAATTTAATCGGGATCATTATCGCTTAAAGTATTCACACTAACGATTAGTATGCAAGTTTCTTCCATATCCAAACCAATCTCTCTGATTTACTACTTCTGAATTTCGTTTCCAATATGTTGTACACCAAGTATGTCAAATTTCCAGACTAATTCAATCCGCTTTATACTATTGTATGTATCCTCCGATCTGCCATATTTTATCTATCGTTTCGTAACAAACTTCCTTTTCTTTGAGAACAAATAATATTTACCACAACAATGTGTTTCACCACAGAAAGTGTATTTTTCTTTAAGAGCACTGTTCAAAATGTTTAATGTGTTATGTTAGTCTGAAAAATGTATGTGAAAGAACCACTTCTGTAAACAATATTTGTATATATTCACTGTTTTCGTACATGTCATAAATTGTGTTTCCAATAGCACATTGACAATGAGTAGAATAATCAATTTTTACAACATTTATTTAGTATGCATTTTCGTTTTGGGTTAGTGGATGTAATTCCTTGTTTACTCATGGATGAAATTTTGCTTATGTTTGCAACATGAATGTTTAGAGCACTCGTTACTCTCTAAAAAAGAAATACTGTAAAGAATATGACCTTAAAAATATATGGATTTTATAAATACTTCTCGCACGAAAGTTAACGGGAGTAATAGCCCGTTGTTCTCGCGTTCTGCGTCGAAATACACGATTAACGAAACTCTTAACTCCTTCGATTGTTTACACAATGGTTTCGCTATGATTTAGTTGTAATAATTACTTATTTTAAATAAATATATACCAAGTATAAACGCAAATTTCCACACTTTACCGCAAATGCAGAATATAACCCTTTGACAGTTGACAGCAATAACTAAATTGGTGGGATAGATTGGGAGATGTGACAAGCATCAATTTAAAAGCAGTAGCACCAACATAGTATCTTTAATAAACATGAATAAGTTATTATGTTAGTTGGTTATTTTAATATTATGGTATTGCATGGCCCGAATTTGCAAGTAATGACGTATCTCGTCTGTTATATATCTGTTGTGATATTATTTGCAATATTTATATGAAGATTTTACGGATAATTTTATTAACTGTCAATAAGTTGTTGCGATAACCTTTTAGTAATATGAGCTGGTGTTTCTATTTACTACCGATAAATAAATTTCAAACTACGAATCATATGTGCTGGCTTTAAAAGTGTTGGACAAAGTGAATCATTCAACAGTTGTTGCTTTTTTCAACGATTCGCTGAATTTATTGTGGTCGTCTTTTCGGATTTTATATGAAAAAGTACTACTGATTTGTGATGCGGCACCATAAGGGTGCGAAGCTATGAGGGGCCTACAGGTTTTGTATCCAAACATGCTACATGTGACCTGTGTAGCACATGGTTTACACCGAGTGGCTGAATTAATTCGTATTTTATATCCAAACGTTAATATGCTGATCGTCTGTAAAAAAGATTTTTCTTAAAGCACCAAGTCGTGTCCGGAGGTTTCTGGAAATTGCAGAGGACGTTCCACTTCCACCCTCGCCAATCGTTACAAGATAAAGAACTTGAATCGACGCTGCTGTATATTACGCAAACATTTTGAGATTCTTAAGAAAATTCTTGATGAATTCGATTCTGAAGAAGCTCAGAGCATTGAGGAAGCATAAGGTATTCTAAGAAAATAGGCATTCGAGAAGATTTGATTTTTATTCGAGCTAATCTGACGTGCATTTCGACTGCAATCTCTATATTGGAAACTAAAGGATTACCTTTAAAAGACAGCATTGAAGTAATAGAAGATATGCTTAAAAGTTTATCGAAACTCCAGAAAAACTGTTTCGTCAATTAATTAAACGTAGTTACTGTCAAAAAATACCGGTATCAACAGCTAAAGAATATAAGTGATGTGTTGCAAAATAAAATAATCCTTAATGGAAAAAATGAACATTTAAGTGCCAATTCCATTATACACTATGAATTTGCACCGATAGTGTCGTGTGATGTCGAAAGAATTTTTTCGCAATACAAATATTCTAGCCGACAATAGGCTCAAATTTGCTTTTGAACATTTGTTATACCATGTTATAGTTAATGTAATTATAACTTGTTCTTATAGTTTCATTAATTTTTGTTATTTTTTTTTTTTTTGAGGGAAAAATAAATACAGGGTGTATCAGATAAAGAGGTAAATATAATAATATGTAGCAGCTGTATTCATATACGATCAAAAAGTCTTAAAGCACAGGGGGTCTATCGGTAAGCATTAACGAGAAAAAATATATTTTGTAAATGCCGTGGGCACCTGTGCCCAACCTAAATGCTGTCCCGAGTATACCCCCACATACCACTATCATTCAGCCATTACCGCTGTTAGTTTTGTGTGGATCGCCGCTTGGAATGCAAGCCACTTCAAACATTTTATTTAAATTCTTTCCGTCTCGAAAAAATGACCCTTTTCAGGACCATCATATAAAGAAAATCGAAGCTTGATGCATCGGCAAGAGCGCGTGAATGTATAGATTCATTTCCGCGCGACATCATAGTAAAAAGCCGTGTTTGCAAATTTTCTGTATCTAGATTTATTTCTGTGTAATTCGATTCAATTCATTTTGCGTTATTTCATTAAATAAATCCAAAAGAAGTAACTCAGATTCATGTGGTACCGTTTATTAACAACTATTTACGTTTTTTGTAAGTACTGAAGTCGCATATCCGGTGAAACTCGAACGTCTTATCAAGATATTAAAAATAATACTTTGTAGACTTACGTAGATCTTAACAAAAAAGGAATGTTTATTTTATAAAAAGAAGAAATTGTCTCAGTTTTGCTATTTTTACAAGGGCCTTTATTTATTCAGAATGACGTTAAATGAACTTACGGCATACCATTAAGAATAATACTAAATGAGTGCAATGTATTTATACGCAATACCACGTTTAGCGGGTGCTTAACATGACGTTTCCTTGCATTAGGCCCGGACTAAAGAATTTTTGGCTCTAAATTTTACTTTCTTTTATTTTTTAATGATGAAATCCGGTTTCTTAGGGTTTGTGTTTTATATGTCGTGTAGTTAACACCCAAGCAAAATTTACCTTTTTATTTGATACACCCTGTATAATATTAAAAAAAATGTATTTATTCTTTAATTTTTTAATGCATATTTAAGTGCATATTCCTGATATTTTTTTGTGCATACTTAAATGCATATTTTGCAGTTTTTTAGTGCACAATTATCCTAAGCCCACTTTTAACACATGTTACCAGCCTCAACAGTTAACTCCAAATAAAACTACATTAGATTTCTTAACAGTTATCGATTTAATTCCATGAAAATAACAAATTTATCCTAAATATCTAAATAGCAACAACGAATAAAAAATAAACCTTTATAATAATTATACAATATTATAATAACATAAATTTACAAAATATCGCAAGACGTATAAGCGGGCGGTGGTGTAACTCTTGTCAATTCAGAAGGTTGGTGACCAGGGTAAGCTGCGAATACTTCAACAGAAATACTATACTCGAAGAACGGATTCAAGGTAGGCATTTCTGCCGTAAACGTATAATCTTGTTCTATATTCTGCGGTTTGAGTGTAATTTGCGTCGTGTGGGATCTGCTTTCGCCGCCAACTGCGTAGAAAGTGGTTAACGTAGCTTCGAACCTGTCAAGGTCGCCGTTGATGTCGCATGGAGGTGTCCAAACGAAAGCGACCATCTCCGGAATATACGGCGCACTTTTCCAAGTTGAATTTCGGAGATAGATCCGTAATGGGGCCGGGGACTGGAAAATATTAAGAATGAAATATCGAAGATAAAATAAACTGCCGCCACGCGACGGAATTAAAAATGTTTCCAACGTAAAGAACGTATTAGTCTTAAAAATGTTTTCTTGTATCCGTAATACTTTAACGGCCGTTTGCACCGTTCGTGATTAAGTTAATAGTAGTAAGTAGTAAGTAGTAGTTAATAATTAACATTTAATCATAATTAAAGTTTAAATTCCTTTGCACCGATCTGCTTAAACTAATAAAATTAAATCCTTTAATTCGTGATTATCTTTAATCATGAACCCAAGTACGAATTAACTATAATTAAAGTTGGGCGCAAGCCGTAGTTTCTTTGTTTACAATTGTTGTTATAGGCGGTTATGGTTGTGTTATTGCGGTTTTTGGTTATAATAACAAATATCTGTGACTGTAAATTGAAATAGCTAGCTAATTAAAGTTTCACTGTGAAGATTCAGGAACAATGGGATAGCGGCATGTAAGAAGTGTATATTTGGCAGGGTTTTAGAAAGTCAAGGTAAATCAAAAATATTGATTCCCGAATAAAAATGACATGCACTCGTGGTTTCAGGTGGGAATGACCGGAGGTATTTCGTTAATAGGAGGATATCTATCTATAATTCACAATTTTTATATGATGCTAATTTAAAAATAATGGATATCGTAGTACGATGGCCAGGGAATACACACTTTAACGATCCATTCTTTTCCATAAGCGACAGTGGATATGCCTCAAAAACATATTTATTGACCCCACTGTTAAATTCTGAAACAGTTGTTGGAAAATTCGTTATAATGAAGCCATATTACAACACGGAATGTCATTGAAAGCATGTTTCTAAGAAGAATGTTTCCAATACTGCATATGGTTGTCGCTTAAAGCTGGATACCTCTATGCCAGAGTAGTTGCTACCTCAGTATTGCACAATATAGCATAAATATGGGTAAAGAGGAAATCAATGAAGAAAAATTAAATCAAGAAATTTTAAATGGACAACTTTATGAGATTAATTATGACCTGCTGCGACACAGACATTACTAATTAATGATTATTATTTCTATATAACAATTTGTAATTCATTGTTATATAGAAATTAACTTTTGAACATTTTTTTTTGTATTTGTTTTCTTTGGCTTTTGTATAAACGAAATATATTTTATTACTCTAAATGCATTATCACTTTGATTTTTTTAAAAGAAATATTGTGTATGTAACTAACCATTTGTTTATTAAATTAAAGGAACAAAATATATAAGGAAATGATGGTAATAATAAAATATAATAAAAAGTAATAGCAGAGGTCAAATAAAGTATCAAAAATTGGAGCATTTGCAGAACAAACAAATAAAAGAATTGCATAATGAAAAAAAACCTGCATTCACATATTAATTTCCATTTTAAAACTACTACTCAACTTTTTTATTTCAATATCTAAATGTAGTAATTTGCTTCAGCTTAAATTCCAATAACTTTCAAATGCCGCTTAAAATCGCGCATTCGATAACGGCAATTTTCATTATGATGGAACGTGTTTCCCATAGCAATACGATTTTTTGACAAAAACTAAACTTAACGCACTACCACCTATATTTCTGTCGCCAACTTTTAATTAACTAATCATTAATTAAAATTGTTCGGTGCAATCCTATTCATATTTAATTCGTAATTAAATTTAATCTTTGATTAGTTAATTAAAATGTTAATCCCAGACGATGCAAACGGCCGTAAGAAGTTGTGTAATTTGACCCAAGCAGTACATTTAGTCGCCATGACGTATTTGTTACTTTAAAGGTTTACAAAAGTAAAAAATTACTATAGCGTGTACGTTCTATTAAGTGATATTATCCGTAACTACTACCAAAATGGGGGAACAACTATTAGGTTCTAATTACGTTATGGCGACGTGATCGTTACTTTTATAGGACGTATTAGTTACGTAGTCATAACGTGTGTATATAAAATAAATATATCTGTTAGACCAATTATTGAATAGTGAATTTTGTATGAATGACGACATAAAATTAAAAACGCATATCATTTTACTGGTAAATATTAATGTGATAGCTCTTAAAAATACGCTCGCCTCAAATGCTATGAAGTTTAATTGATAAAAATGATAAGTGTTAGAAACGCTCTTCTTTATTCAACATGTAGATCAAGAAATATACGTTATTCTGTTCTTATTAACTAAAAATATGAATAGTGAAATTCAAAATTTGGATCTGTGTTGGATTAGAATCTTATTTATTTTGTATATTGTTCCATGGCAATTGTATTGTAATGGCGCATCAATTTTGTTTCACTTAGCATTTACGTTTTCGTAGTCAAAGTAATATATACTAGAAGTGTATAACTCCGAAGTGATATTTACTAGATGGTAGCAGTTAATACTATCCTTTATCGTAAATATTACATGACCATCCCCTATTAAATCTACTTTCAAATAGTGTATGTTACCATAACGTAATTAAATTCACTTTGAAGTAATATAATGGAACTTGTCAAAAAAATTCTGCTTCGTGAAGATATTCACCATAAAGTTTAGTAACAAGAATAGTTTTTCCATAAATAAAGTGTGTATTTCACATTAAATGGTCACATTTTGGGTCAAGGATTCCCCAGTTACTCTATGGACTAAATTCAGCTTTGTGAAAGAATTCACCACAAAGTTTAGCAACAAGAGTGAGTGGGATCATAACACCATCTTAAAATTAATTAGAAATACCAAGAAATCGTACACTGAGGGCTCCAAAACGGCAGAGGGAATTGGAATAGAAATATATGGGCCTACAACCAAGTGCTTCGAAAGCTTTGAAAAATAGCCAAGTATCTTCCAGGCGGAAATACACGCTATTGAAAGATGCATCCTGTTCAATATCCAAAAGGAGCTGGAATACCTTTTGTAGGGCCTGAATCCTTTTGCGGGAGAAGCAGCAATACAATCCTGAAGAATCTGAGAAGAGAAATGGAGCAGAGAAAATCTAATTATTGGGAGAAATTGCAGGAATGAGGCAAAGCAAAATTCTTCTGGGAACCTATAACCTAAACTCAGGGGTTTAGAGAATGCATCAACCTAAGTAACGATGTTCGCATATTATCAGGAATACTTTCAGGCCATCGTAAACTGAAAGGACATCTGAGTAAGTAAAGGAATCTGAATATAGATTTTATGAGGGACAGGATGGAACATCCATACATCTCCTTCCAAATTGCATGCACTGTGCAACTCAAGGGCGTTGCACCTGGGAGCATGTGAAATCGAAGAGGGAGACTTACCTGACCTGGGGCCTTCTGATATCCTGCATTATCTGAAAGGAATATGATTGGAAGGCCAGCTGTAAAACAGCAAGAATAGGGGACACAATAGATCTTTTAGGTCGCTGTGTAACATCACCCTGCCCACATACAAAATTCCTTTATTTTGGAAGTTGGTTGGTAAAAATCTTTGGGATAATATGCGTATGCCTTATAAGGGTCATTATAAAGAGCGGCAAATATTTTTGCCCTGTAGAGAGATTACGAAACATTCTGTATGATAAATTTACGTTGTGGAGAAATAATAATCTTGCAAAATCCTGTATCTATTACTGTTTACAAGTTAGGGAAGAATTGTCTTCCAGTAAAATACCCTATAATAACTTTATCACAGGTCGCCAAATTCATTAAAATATAACGAAACCTTAAATAGGGTTACTACCTGGTACTAATAAAAAATAATTGCAGAGGCATAGGTAGAAAAAGATAATATTATTCTTCTTTTGGCTACTTTTTCATTATCTTTTAATTCAAATATTGTTTTCTCAATTGATGTAACAATTATTGTTTTTATTATCATGAAATATTCTGGAATTAATTTGTATACAAACACAGTGGTCACTCATACTTACTAACTTTTACGTTTCACTTTAACTTAAGTTAAAAATTGGTAAAAACAAAAAGAAAAGAAATTGTACTTACCTCCAGGCAATGTATTGACAACAGAGTAACCTGACGTTGTTTCAACCCCAAGGTTAAACCTAGTTAGCAAAGTAACGTGATATTTGAAATTAGGTCTGGCATCGCTGAATGTGAACGTTTCTTGTCCACGGGCAACATTAAAGGAGAAAATACGATTTCTATCAATGTCACAGCTCTCCTGTACGAAATGATTTGGCCCCTGCGTCTCAATGATCACAGTAAAAATGTCGACGTATTTTTCCAAACCCTCTGGATCTTGCCAATTAATGGTGAAGTCGTCTGAAGTCACATTGGATATTTCGAAATACGTGTTGGGTATATATCCTGAAAGGAGGATTTTATACAGCTTACTCATTTTTTTTTTGTTTTTAACTTACTAGTGATGAATTCAAAGGTTTCACTTGGAGCAGAGTTATGTGGCAACCACTCAGCTACGCAACAAAGTGGGTATTGGGCTCAAGTTCGGTTAATGAGACCTCAAATATCCTTTCTGCATTATCTTTAACTGTAATTGTCCTATTCAAGGTGTGACCACTGTCAGTATGGCAGGAAATTCTAACTTCTTCAATCGGGCAATAAGTCACCTCTTGCGAATTAGCTTCAAATGTGATGGCGGCTGTGGTCAAGGTTGTCGTGGTCTTTATGTGAGTGGGTGGTGCATGCGCTGCCAATAATTATTTGATTAAAAACTAAAAGTGTGTCAGAGTGCATTTGGGCCATACCGACATCCTGGGCTAAGAAAGTCACATCTGCTGTTGGACCAGATCGTCCTGAATAATGTGAAGTTATATGAACGGTGTATTGCGCACATGGTACGAAATGCCATTCGATCATTAAATCGGTAGTGACCACTGTTCCTACCAGTTGATCCGCATCGAATACTTCGACCACGTACTCTATTTGGCAATGACCCGACAATGGTGGTGGATTCCAAGCAACTCCAAAAGGCAATACAACAATTTCAGTTACTGGCTCCAGTACTATAAATAGAAGAAAGTTAGTAGTTAATAAGAACGTTAAAATACTCTTAATTTAAATTTAAATCATTTTTTAACGAAAATGTCAAAATTATTAAGGGTCAGGGTCGCGACCGCGTATTCATCTATTTTGGGTAGGCGCGGCGTGCGTTATTTCGGGTAAATTCGTAGTAGATTTACTTTTGAGGGGACTTAAATTTCGTAGGGACGTGAATAAAGTTGGGGGAGGGGGGGCGGTGGAATAAGGGTTAATTTGTTATATTAGGCAGTAGGATTAATAGCCAAACTCTTAGAGAAGAATAGAAATGCTGTTCGAAAACGTTAAAGGAATACTTGGAATATTTTAGATTCTTAAATCTTTTCACTAAATTGATTTTTTCCATTTGAAACTAGGCTATAAATATACATATATGTATATATGTATGCATGTGGTAGTATCGAGTGAATCAATAGGACCATTGTAGATTAAATATTTTATTTAATAAATAAACCGCATGATGTTTGCCTTTGAAATATACATACAATTGCTTTTTGTATATTACACTGTTTACTTCTTAAGAATTCTTTTGCATAAAAATATTGTAGAATGAATGTTACACAAGTTCTTATTTTTAAATTACACTTTAAAAGAGTTATTGCGATTCCTTCATTTTCCATATTTTGCTTTTAATGTCAATTTGGATAGAAATTTATTTATTCTAGAATTTATGTAAATTTTATATGCAATATGTTTAGTAAGATTAAAGTTAGGGAGTAATTATTAATTTATTTATTTCATATTAAACACAACAAATAGGCTAAATAATCTAATACGATTATAATTTCAAAATTATGGAGATTTTGCTATTAAATTTCGCGGTAAATAAATAGTTTAGAAACATTAGGAACTATTATTTGCTTTTGTTAACAAATTGATTGAAACCTACCCCATCTGTATAAAACGTAAAACCTATAAAACCGTTGATATTTCTGCATAGCTAAGAAACTGTAAGATAGCTAGAACCGTGAAACCACAAGCCATGTACAGTACCAGGCCATAATTCTCAATATATGCGACAAACTTTAAAAGCTGATTCCTGAGGTTATTTTGATCACAAAAGTTCATATGAGTATATGTCCAAAACGGTTTGGTTTTAAAGTTATTGAATGTTTAATAATAAATTATGAACTATGACTAACACGATATAATATCACAGTTGGTTCTTCAAAAACTATTGCGTTGAGAGGCAATTGTTTACCTGTCATTTCAATATTTGTCAATAGTTGTCCGAGTATTCATTTAGTTTATTGCCAGTTTCTGTTTTCTAAAATGAATTACACGAATGCTGAGATGTGTGATATGCATTTCGTTTACGGTCTTGCCAATGGAAATTCGCGTGCTGCTAGACGTCTTTATGAAGAACGATACCCGAACCGTATCATCCCGCATTATTCAATATTTGCCCGTCTTCACCAACGTTTTAGTGAAACGGGAAATTTAAAAAAACGGACGACTGATAACGGGCACCCATCTATAGTGAGAACTCCACAAGTTGAAGAAATGGTGCTAAATGTAATTGAGGAACATCCTACTACAACCACCAGAAAAATTGCGTTTGCTTTAAACATTAGTCGGGCCACAGTTTGGAGAATATTGAAAGATCAATTGTTGTATCCATATCACATTCAACGGGTGCAGGTACTTTTGCCGGCAGATTTTCCGCAAGGAGTGCCTTTTTGTCAGTGGATGCGACACAAAATCGCACAAAATCCTGACTATTTGGCTCAAATATTCTTCACCGACGAGGCTACTTTCTCCAGAAACGCGATTACTAATTTTCATAATAATCACATATGGACCGAAGAAAATCCGCACGAACTAGTGAATGCCCATCATCAACATCAATTCTCTGTCAATGTGTGGGCCGGAATTCTTGGAGATCACTTGATAGGTCTACATTTTTTACCGATGCGGTTAAATGGCGAGGTATACCGCAATTTTCTTGAAGAGGAGCTACGACTACTGCTGGAAAAAGTTCCGTTGCAATTAAGATTACAAATGTACTTTATGCATGGCGGTGCTCCAGCGCATTTTAGTTTAGTTGCTCGCGAGTTTTTGGACAATACGTATCCAGACCGTTGGATAGGACGGGGTGGTTCACAACCGTGGCCTCCTCGGTCTCCAGACTTAAATTCTTTGGACTTTTTTTCTCTGGGGTCACCTTTAGTCATTAGTTTATACGACTCCCATTGAAAATGTCGATGAACTGAGAAATCGTATTATCGCAGCCTTTCAAACAATTCGAAATACCCCTGGTATTTTAGAACGGACTCGCCAGTCAATACGACGAAGGATAGAAGCTTGTATTGCAGTTGGGGGCGGTCATTTTCAACAGTTAGTATAAGTTAATTTTGTTTTACTAATTATTTTGTTAATTTATAATAAAAACATTATACAACTTTAGAACTAAACGATTTTGGACATATGTTCTTATGAACTTTTATGATCAAAATAACCGCAGAGATCAGCGCTTAAAGTTTGTCGAATATATTGAGAATCACCCTATATAAGAATTTAAAAAGTAAACAGTAAAATAAAAACCTACCGTCTAACTCGACTAATACAGTCTGCGTGAACCTTTCACCAGCATAAGAACCATCTTCCAAGATAGGCATCACGCCAATTTCATTCGAAGTACAAGCCGCCACATCTAAGATGTGTGTTGTTTCGCTTGTAAGGAAGACAAACACTTCATCTGCGTTAATAATTTGAGACACCTCGTAGAGTAGCGGACAGTCACCGGAGTCAACAGCACCCCACGCTACGTTCAACCGCTCCGGATGCAGATGGAAGAATTCCAAAGTTGATATTTGGGTCAAAACTAAAAGGCAAAATATTAATATGTGCCGTCTAATTTTAAAATGATCACATCTCACTTCTAGCTTCTCCGATCTTCTCAGCTACGACATCTTTAGACTGCAAACCGGTTAGAACATCGATAGCTCGTACGCTAGTATTGTATCGACGACAAGGAGTCATTTGAAACTCGATATCTGTTCCCTGAATCGTTTCTTCCGCACGGCCTCTCCTAATTCGTTGAATATATTCACATGAACTTGATCTCACATAGGCCAATATCCTGGGGCTTGTACCACATCAATCTTCCATCACGTTTGCCCAAATTGAAAGGAGGATCGAGGCCTAAAAACGAGAATCAAAGCAAACATCTTTTTAGCTTCAATACCAGTGTAATAATTACTAAATAGGCGAGCGACGTCGGCTCTGTTAGCTCTTTGCCCTTTAGCACCAGCAGGTGACACTGGAGTCAAAATCACATCAAAGTCTTGGCAAGGTTTTATGTCTACGTCAACCGATAACTCCGTCTCTGTGGTTTCCTTCGTTAAAACTGTTACGTCACCAACTACTACGTTCGCAATGTAACTGATGTCGCAGTTTTCAGAGTCTTCAGGTCTCTCCCAATCGATTTCTAAGCTGTGCTCGTTCTTCCTATTCACGCTCAAATTTCTGACTTTGGTTAAATCTGAAAATACATCATTTGGTTTTAAATTCGGCGTTAATTATCGTTAAACATTGAATCATACCGATATCAACGTCTATTGATTTATACGATGGCGAACTAGTGACTTCAGAATTGGGTTCGGCTGCCGTTACGGAAACAGTATTCTTAGCACAGTTTGTCCTTCGGATTGTGTATGCAGTAAGTTCAGTTGTATATTTAAAGTATCCGATCCATCGAAATTGCTAATTGTGTAAACAATATCGCAGAAGCCTTCTTCGACAGGGCTCCAAGATACAGACAATCCATCTTCAACCTCTTTCACATGCAGAGACTCGACAGCATTTAGGGCTGTAAAGTTAAAGGATTACATTTCAATTGTGTTAGATTACAGCATTTTTGTTCATTTACTTACATTCCAAACCGACTCTAATAGTCTCACTGGTAAGAGATCCAATGTGAGTAGAAGCAATCGGTGTTACTTTAATGATATTATCGGAGCAGGAATGTCTTTGCAGGCTGATGACGTTAGATGACAGACTAACACTTTCGATTAAGTTACCGTTAACGATATGATCCACAATATACTGGATCGGACAGAAGCCAACTGTGATTGGATCCCAGGTCGCAATTAGGGCGCCATCACTTTCAGTGATTGCCAAATTTCTGATCTCTCCTGGATCTGGAAGTATTCAGACGGAATAGAACTCCTAATTTCTACAGATTATACACAAAGACGATACCTGTGCTTGCTGCTGAATGATCCATTACCTTTTCCCCTCCCTTTACCATGTCGACTACGGCTTGTACAGTTACCCTGTTATCGGCGCAATAGTTTGTTCCGAATTCTCTATTTGGTTTTCTGTAATCAAAGCTGCCCCAACTAGAATTCCATTGATATAGTGTCTTAACTTGTAGTGCGCTTTACAAACGCCAAATACGACAGGTGACCACGAGACTATAATGTTACCATCGGCTTCTGTTACAGCTAAGTTTTCTACTTCTGGAACTTCTAAAGAAAGGAAGAGATAGCAAAAATGTATTAGCATTATTCCAATCACTATTAAACTAAGTATAAGGTCGTTACAAACAGTGACGGCTTCTGTATATTAGCACATGAGCACATGAACCCCCTAAACAAATTACAAACGATTACAAACTAATAAAATGTATTACTGGATCTTAATATATTCGTGAAATATAACGCAGCGAAACGAATAAACGACGCGACGTTCGTTTCTATACATATGTATGTACATCGTGAGCAAGCAATCGACCACGGAGCACGTGCACCGAGTAGGCGGGACTACGTTGATTTTATCCAATGCCTAGCCCCATAAAGAACGTAGCGGAGGTGGGGAGGGATACGACAGATTCCATATGATCGGTGCACAAATCGAGTGTGCTCCTGTGCTCGCTTTCGTTGCGTGCTCGGGTGACGTTAACAAATCTAAACTATATTATATATGTTTTGTTTATGAATGACTCACCGTTCACAGGTCGTAACTACCATAAGAACTAAAACTGTTTGTTGGTGACAGTTTTATAATGAAACCAAGGGTGCGTAATTATTTTAATTTATTAAATAACATACTGCTGTAGTTTTTTATTTAAAAAAAACAATTATCTGAATAAATTTCTTAATTTAATGTTATTTTCATTTAAAAGTTGTTCTGATATTTTAGGATAACGGTGTATTTCTTTATACTTTAAGTTATTAAACATTAAAATTACCATTATATTATTTATTTCACTATTGCTATATTTTTCCGTATTGGACGGATTTGTTTCCAGGTTTTTTTTTGGTTTCTGGCTCTCTGCTTCGTACGTGCGAGCGAGAGAGTCAGTGTGATATAGATATCGGGGTGGCTCACATGTGTTGTTTTCTTTTGCTTGGAATTTAAAAATTTTAATATATTAATCTATTAATTTGTTGCTGATATTAAGCCAGTGCTCAATGTTTAATCACACTCGTGCAGTTTAGATGAGTAATTAATAACAGGTCTGTATTAAATTTAATTTTAAATTTTGTTTTAGGTATAAGAAGATTTTCAAAGAATTGTAGATGATAAAAGTTGATATAATTAACACAAAATCATGGTTGTAACAATTTAAATACTTAGGGTTAATTTATAAATATCTTAATTTAACTTTGTAAAAAAAAAGGAAATTAGACAGTATATTTGTTAAAAAAAAAAACTATCTATTTTATTTAAAACACTGATTTAAATTTTCGTTGTTTATTAAACCCGCGCACATAAAATCACAAACTTAAACTCGTAAATCTTTAACTGTTCCCAAAAAAACGTACATTTTCCTCAAAGATACAAATAATAGATTTTTTAGAAAAACAAAAATAAATTGGCAACAGCGCAGTCGCAGTTTAAAAACTACCGCCGTATCGTTAAATCCTCTGGGCAAAAAGCGACAAAAGCAAAGCCGCCACTAATGCACTTTGGTGCAGCCGACACACAAAAAAATATATATAGTACGTAAAAAAGTAATGAAATGAAATATACAGTGCGTAAAAAAGATAATGAAATGTACACAAAACAAACAAAGTAGTATTGTAAGTAAACACCAAACAATGTATAAATAAGAACTATGGGTGCGAACAGTTTTACTGTGCAATATTTGAAAGAAAATTTTAATTCGTTGAGTTATGAACAAAAAATTCAAGTTAACAGTATGGGCAGACCAAAACCAGAACTTATTTTGACGCAAACTACAATGGACAAATTTAGAGACTTTTCAAGAAAATTTAAGAAGGACATGTACGAAAAAAATGATCGGATTTTAGTTAAATATTTGTATGTGATTTTGTGAACACGCAACGTTTCCGACCACGAGCCGCCACTGGTTACAAACATGAAATGTATGAACCTAGTGAAAATATTGAATTGAAAATTTAAAATAGGTAGTGTAAAAGATTCCATTTTAAATATTATTTAAAAGCCCACCTATGAGCAAAATCCAGCTACGACAATATTTTGTCAACATTTGGTAATATTTATGACGAACATGAACTTGTGAAGAACTTTGAGGTGCCAGAAACTGACGTTAATTTATCACGGTCATAATACGTCGTTTGTGGTCGTATACAGGACTTCAAAATTTAGCGATAATATTAGATGTGATGTTAGATGATTTACAAGATAATAATAATAATAAATTGTGTGTCAATTCCTTATAATGTTCGCAATTGGCGATGATGCTATTGATAAGGAATTAATACTTCAAAAATAATCTAGGTAGGTATACGAACTTCAATAAATCCAAATTAATATTTGGTAAGTGACGTCAGATGGCCATAGAAAAATTATCGTATTTATGACGTCATTAGTCAGTCATTTGGTCTCTGTGTCATTCAGCTTATAGTATTATATAGTTTTGAGTGATATGACATGGCATATTAGTAAACGGATTGAAAACGAAATTATTATTTAGAACCACAGATTTAAATAAGAAATGAAGAACAAATTTCTCATTAAATAACTGTATCGAAAAGCAACAATAAGCCAAAAAATCAGGGCAATTTTTACGATGTGCGCCATAACTAGTCTAAACTCCTTTTTTGTTGATTAAGTAAACATTTTACTCTATTTGAATTTTCACATTGTGCATTAAGATAGAAAGAACGTCTTATCTGGTGTTTCAAGTTAAATGGTCACATTTTGGGTCAAGGATTCTTCAGTTACTCTAAGGACTAAATTCAGCTTTGTGAAGGAATTCACCACAAAGTTTAGCAACGAGAGTAAGTGGGAGCACAGCACCATCTTGAAATTGAATAGAAATGCCATCAAATGGTACACTGATGGTTCCAAAACGGCAGAGCGAACTGGAATAGGAATATATAGGCCTTAAACAAAATACTTTGAGAGCTTGTGGAAATACCCAAGTGGCCTTCAGGCGAAATACACGCTATTGTGAAATGCGGTCAGTAGTAATTACTGAAAGCAAGAGAGTATCATTGTGTTTGATAATCAAGCAACCATTAAGGCGCTAAGCTCACATGAAATCAGTTCCAAGATGGTCTGGGAATGTCTAGGGAAATAAAACGAGCTAGAGAGAAAGAATGAAGTAACCCTTCTTTACGAGTCACACAGAAGTAGAAGGAAGCGAAATAACGGATAATCTTGCAAAAAAAATGGACTGAAATACCATTCGTAGGGCTGAACCCTTTTGTAGGATAAGTAGCAGTAAAATACTGGGAATCTCCAGCGAATGAGCCAAGCTAAACTCTTCTGGGAACATATAACCAGAAGAGGTTTACAGAATGCACCTGAGTAAGCAGAACAAATTCGCGATATTACGGAATACTTTCAGGCCATTGTAAACTGAAAGGACATCTGAGTAAGCTTAGATTAGCAAAGGAATCTGAATGTAGATTTTATGAGGACGGAATGAAACACGCATCCATCTCCTCTCGAGGGTGTTACACCTGAGAGCATGCGACATCGAAGAGGGAGACTTACCTAACCTAAGGCCTTCTTATATTCTGCATTTCCTGAAAGCAATAGGATTGGAAGGCCAGCAAGAATGGGGGATACAATTGATCTATTAAGTCGCAGTGTAATATCAACCTCCGTTCATACAAACATGCTCTATAGACAATATAAGAAAATAAAGTAAAGGCTATTCACCTGCTGGTCTAGGCCTGTGAGTCGCTTGCACCGTTCTAACATGTGCGTTTTCAAAGGTCGAACTGATCATAACGTTATACATGGCACAATAGACGAAATCAAAGTCCAAGAACCGTTCATTTGTGGTATAAACACTCTCGCTTCCATAATTATCTCTAACAGTGACAGTGTAGGAAACTTCGCAAATGCCATCGCCACCAGACCATTCAATTCTGCCATTGTTGATACTGACAGCTCTTATCGCTCCAACATCTAAAAGCAAAGCAAAGTAAGATATAACTTTATCAAATAATAAAAGATATCTTACCACTTCCAGCGGGGGCTGTTATGGAAGTTTCATAGCTCGTACCCATAACTCCTAGATCAACAGGAGTAACGATTACCTTCAATTCTTCGCATGGCTGTATTGGACTCAAACGAAGAGAAGTATCCGTCGTAGCATATTCAAATATTTTTTCACCAATGAAACCTTCTACTAGATAGAGTATTTCACAAGCTTGGCAATTTTCTGGCCTCGACCATGATACTTGGATAGTATTATCTTCGTTAAATTCAAGATCTACCCTTTCGATCACCAAGTTTTCTGTGGGTTTGAATAAGATACGTTATCTGAGTGTCACACCGAACTAAATAGATTAAATTACCAGTTATGCTTGTGAAATAATCCTTGGTAGCTGTGGCTGCAACTACAGCTCCAGTTACACATCTAGTTCGCACAATGAAGTGGTTATCAACGCATGGTTGGAAAGGCACAGAAATTGACCTATCCTGGAGTATCTCGTTTGTCACATTGACGCCGTTTACTTGATGTGTAAATTGGAAGAAGACGAAGCAATGTTCAACGCTGCTGGTGTCGACTTCCGTCCACGATATCTCTAGCTCTTCTGCTGAACGTGTGATGGTAATTTCTGGAGCAGGTAGCTCAGCTAAGAGATTAATTACGATTAAAATATGTTGCTACAAGGGTATATATATAATTATTCACTTACCGTTTGAAATATCGCTTAAAAATAACAATAATACGGGTAAAAGTACCTGAAAAAAGTTTCTCTTAGAAAATTAAGACGATGCACTATATTTTTATTTTATTTTAACAATTATTATAAAAATCTATTAACATTTTTGGTAGTAAACTTCACCACATCAATTGCTGAGCCCGGAAACATTTATTATTAGCAAACCAATTTTGTAACTTACCCTCATTTTCACACTAGAACCCATCTTTCGCGCCGAATTAAATGACTATTAGAATAACAATTAAAATTGGATCTATATATGCGTTCGTCTTTCTTGATCTCGTCCTTTATCTGGTCTTATTTGATTTCGAAGAATGGATAACTCAATCCATTTAATACCTTTTTAGACGGTTGGATTTTCTTCCAGTATTTAGATAAAAGCGTAATCGTTTTAAATTTATACAGTTTTAAGCTTATATCAGAATAATAGGTAACCGTTAGAGTAAACGGAAATCTGTTTTGATAGAACGTTTACGTAAAATGCATTTCCACGGACGATGATAGGGTGACTGCTAGAAAGATTGGAGGTGCGGGATTCAAAGCCACAAATATGTCACTAAAATTTATTAATGAAATTGTCCGATGCTTTAAAAACCTAATAATAACTTATGTAGTAAGCAAAAAATTTCTTACATTGCTTTTTATTTTTTCAGGGATTTAGTATTTTCATTATTTTTAGTGCTAATATGATAGCATCATTAATTAATTATATTGTAAATAGTACTAGAAGGGACTTTGTAGTTATTATTATACTATTAGTTGCTCATGAATATATTAATACGTATTACTTCTAACACGTTTGTTGTCTCTTGCAATCCAAATGCTTAATTGTTATTTATTCTTGAAACGACAATGACGACTCATATGTTCCAATAAATAAATATTTACCGGACATTTTTAAATATCTTTCCGGCAACCATAATTAAGTGGATGCTGTTGGCGTTTAACCAGAGTTGCCCCCACTTACAGTTAACCAACTGTTTCTAATAAATCCAACAATCGGTAGATCATGTTATGTCTGTGTCCATCAAAATTATTTTCGTCCCCAAAACGTGTAGCAGCTACAACAAATATTTATTTAAGCTTGAAATTAAGTAACGTATAAACGAATGTATAAATCTCGGCATTTACGGTGTCCCCCAAGGTTCTGTTCTTGGTACTCTTTTGTTTAATGGGTATACAAATCATTTAGTAGAATTTATATCCACGGTTTGTGTTTTAACGTATACAAATGATACCAGTGTAGTAACGTCTGGTGTTGATCTTCTGGAAGACTTTCTAATACAGCCATGAAAGATATGTACACCTAGTGTACATATCTTTCACTCTGCCAACAAACTGCTTATTAATGAAACCAAAACTGGTATTTCATACGAGACAAAGGTTGCATAATACTACAGCCACTATAGAAATTAATAGTAGTAATTAAAGGCTGCTTAAGGGTGTTTCATGAATGAAGTTCCTTGGAGTGCAGCTACAGGAAAGTTTGATCTGGGAAGAGCACTGCAAAGATCTTGCAAAAGCTATAAACAGACAAAGCATTTTTATTTAGATTCCTTAGAAATAGTGTGTCCACTAGTGTTCTGCTTGCTGTCTACTTTGCCGAAATTCAATCTAAACTGATGTATGGTATTCTTTTCAATTCACCGTGATATCAGCGGGTGTTCTTGGCTCAAAAGCGTAGAGTAATTTATTGTATTACACCTTCTATTTCCTCTAAGCCATATTTTCAAGCATATTTTAACATATTGCCGGTGTCCAGCATTTATATTTTAGAAGCATTGTGCTATGTTCATAAGAATAAAAATCAATATCCAAATAATGATACTTAGCATTCATACAACACCCACAAAATTCTAAATTTAACTTATGCATTTAACTAAGCATTATGGGAAAAGGCATACTTAGACCATGTGGGCCAGATATTATATAGTATGTCGCCTAATATGTGATCTAAAGATGGCAATTTTAACACTTTTAGAGCAAATGTCCAAAAATACCTTTTAAGTAAATGTTGCTATACAATAAATGAATTTTAGTTTTTAGGTTTCTAAAGTTTTAAAAATTATTTTTATATTTTTTCTTTTGTTTAGGATGCATTTTCAAAATTTATTATTGCTTTTTACAACAAAAGTGCTTTTGAATTAATTTATTTTTTTGTTATTAATTAGGATTATGTTATATTTTTTGTTATTACCCAATTTAGAATGACTTTTTGTTTATATTCCTAGAATAATTTGTTTTGATTTATTTTCTTATGTATGATTTTAGCGTCTTAATTCTTTTAAATTATTTTTCTTTCCTTCTTTTGACTTCAGATCAGATTATTATTATTATAGATTAATAAACGTTGCTTACTTACTTAACGTTGGAATAAAAGAAAATGTTAATATTTTCTATGTCCCGTACATACAAAAGCTCTGCAGGCCCAATTAGCCCTTGACTTGGAACACAATCTTCTTCCATCATCTTCTGTCTCCTACCTTTTCTCTCCAGTTCCTAATATTGATTCTTAGTATATCTCCTTCCGGCTCTCTTCTTCGATCTCGTCTCGGCCTACCAATTCTTTTTCTCCCCCCCCCCTCCTCCCTCAAACTCCGCATCACCATCTTTAGAACTTTATAGTCATCCTTTGTATATGAGCCCCATCCACCTCAAGCACTGTGCTTTAATTACTCCTACAATCCCTAGTTCCTTGAATAGCTCATATAGCTCTTTATTTGTTCTTCTTTTCTATGTGCCGTCCTCAAGTTTTCCTCCAAAGATTTTCCTCGGACTCTCTCTGTTACATATCTCCATTCTTTGCCCTTCTTCCTTCCAAGGTTCACACTTATCATCTGGGAATTACTATTAGTCTAATCACTGTTTTATGTATCTATATTTTTGTATTTTCGGTTTTCTTTCATTTACTTTATTTGTTAGTATTGAATTTAGCACCCTTAAGCATCTATTTCCTGTTGAATCCAACAGGGTTTTAGTTTCTCACATTTGTATTGTTTTTTTTTTATCTTGTGCTTAGATATCGGAATTCTCCTTTTTCTGTCAGTATCTTTAGATAGCTTTTCGCGCAAATTTTTCGTCTGTCCAGACCATGTATTTTGCTATTTTTTTGTATGTAATCAGTCCCATATTTTTAGCTGAACTTTCCAAGCGTTTCATCACTTTTCGTATTTTGTACGCAATGCACTGATATCTCTTGCGATATATTAGATTCTCCTCTGTTAATATTGCCCAACCTTATTATTTTCTCTAGAGCAACATTACACAACAACGGTGATAAAAAGTTCTTTGTTCTAGTTTTATCCTTAGGTTAAATTTCTCCGAAAATTCACATTGATTTTCATTCTCATTTCTGACTATTATAGTGCCATTCTTGTGAAAACGATGGTATTAATTTATCGCGAGATATGTATTTCTTTCTATGCTTTTAATAATTGACCTTTATAAACTTTATCATATGTTTGATTGTGTGAATCTGCTTATAACACATATTACATTTTTTTACATTTTCATGCTTAAAACTTTCCGCTTGAATTTCTCTAAGGGCAAACACTTTATCCACTATGCTGATGCTTAATGTTTCCCTACAATCCTATTAATTTTTCTTTTATGCTTAGGGCTAGCACTTTGTATGCCACCTTCAGAAGCTTTTAGGTAGCTGTTCTTGATACCAAATCCTATCTAAAAGTGCTTCGAACCTTTCCATTTAAATTTTTCTGCCATTATCTCATCCCCTCCAGTGTTTTTGTCATTTTTTTAGTCTTTTACCTCTTCCATAGTTACCGATTGAATTTTCCTTCCTTTCTCAGGCCTTAGTTCTACCTCCCTTCCATCATTTTGTCAATATTGTGAAAAGTGAAAATCCTTTTCTTAGAATAGTGTTTCCATTATTATTATGTTTCACATTGCATGGTCATGATTAGGGAGTTCCCTAAGCGTTATTAGGTAAAAAGCAAAAAAAAAAAAATTCATCAGGATTTTCTTGACGTCCATCTTAGTTGACCACATCCACAATTGCTTTATAATTTAGAAGCTTAGATAAACTTTAACCGATAAGGATTCATAGGAATTAATAAAATAAAAGCGTTTTTGAGAAATGTATAAATTTATGTGGAAAAAAAAAACAACAAAATTGAATGTACTTTTTCTAAAAGCTGATGCAAAGACATCAAAATTTATTATTTAATATATTTTTTCTTGATTCAAGATCTGAGAATACTTAATTCCATTGCATTAAAATTTACGTGATTGTAGGAAAACTTTCGACCCGTCAATCATTAGCTATCTATAAAGTGCAGGCGGATTACTTTGAGTATTAATGTCATATCGTGCACTTTGTTATAAGATGAAAAAGTTTTTGGAAATGATCAATTACACACATGTTGGATGCTTTAAGAGTAAGCCACGTTGACAATATCAACTTACTCAATCATCATCCCTTGCTGATAACATTTATATTATTAACTCGAATCTTTGATTTATAAAATAAAAATATTCATTAGCTCTGAGTTGATAATCAATTACTCATGCTCAGAAATTCCTGTGCTAAATTATAATAAATAAATGTGCATACTTAAAATAATGTATAGATATTATATTATCAATGGGAATCATAACATAATTATTTTGGTAAGTGATTCAACTGCAAAAGCGGTATCTTACCGGTACTTCTAGGTATAATTATTGACGTAGGCACTTAATCCAGAATGTCATGTATGTAATAGATACAGCAGCTGATTATCAACCGTTTGTAATGTTAAAGATAAGATACTAATTAAAACTTAATGACCTGACAGTTCCGACAAATAATCATTTGTCTTCTTTTAAGAAAAATGCTTATATGTAATTGTTTGGCTAGTGTCTTACCGTAGAAGACGCCTAGATATTTTACATCTGCTAATACAAGCTTCGCACCTTGGATAGCGTTTCAGTTTAAAACAGTTAATTATTTTGCTTCTAAAGACCGGATATTCTGCTATTTACTGTATGACATACAATATCACTTGAGCTTTTCCCTAAGGAAACTTACCAAATGCATTTTTGAAATACATTTTAAGGTTTCTTGAATTGAATAACACTTTAAGGTTTCTAGTTCCGGTTCTCCATGTGTAAAAATCTCTTGCTTTCTGATGTTTAACTGCATTTATTTTTTCTTTTAGTAGAGCCCAAGGGATTTTTTTTCTCAAGATATTTGTTTTTCAATAAAACACTTGAGAAATTATTTTTGCTTGGTTAATTAGTTCTCTTCTGATCGTTTTTTTTTTTAAAGAAACTGCTTGTTTCTCTCGATATCTCAATCTTCACCCAATTAAGATATAAACCATTTATTCATTTTTACACCACTATGAAAATAGCTTTCGATATAACATATTGATTACCCGATAATCAAAATTCATATTTTTGGCAATTATTTACAGTAGTTTAACAAACATTGAAACATGAATAAATTACGTTTGATAGCACACTTATATTGTAAGATATGTTTGAAGTACTAATTTCATGCTTTTTAAGTGGAAGCGTTGCTCAAAGCAATGATACTTTGAAATATCAACTTTCCAATAGGTCTATGCTGTTTTAGTGGATCCAGTAAACAAAATTCAAATTTCCCTCAATTATATTGAGTAACTGCAAAAGTGTTTTAGTAGTTATACTTACCGGCGTCAGCATGAATATTTTTTTTGGTGTGGGTCATTAAGGGTGTGCGCTCGTTCATAAAGTAATAAAAGATTAACACCGTCAAATCGGGCGATCCAGGAGGTCATGCTATTGGGGTTTTCGTGCTTACACGTCATTACAAAAAGCTTTTTGCAAAAACAATTGTGCAGCCCTTGCTGTGTAATTAAAAAAAAAAATCTAAAAAGATTATTTACCTTTTAAATGAAAAAGAAATAAATAAAAGGCCGAGGATGAGAACACACAGCTGATAGCAGCGAAGACCCACATTCATCAATGCCGCTAGATTAGTACTGAACGCTTCTCATCCTCACTGCAATGCGTTTAGCAACTAATGCGAGCTTTTATGCATAGATTTATTGCCCGATTATAAATGTTTACTAGCCGAATGTGCATAAACTATATAAACAAGGTTATTAGGCACTAAATACTGCTTCTAAATTTTATTTGCTCTATATCTTTCAAAAAGACTATCCAACATATTTACCACCATGCAAAATAAAAATAAAAATAACATGAAATTGTAGTTTCTTGCAAACTTCTTAATAATTAAATCGAACTCCTCAATAAAGATAGGCCCCTAACCCTGGAGTTTGATTCAATTACGAAAATAAAATAATTAATTTAATTAATGTTGCAATATGTTATAAAACAAATCATCATGCACTTATTGAAATAATTATACAGTGACCGGCATAAATATTGCAACATATTGTTGTGCATGTCTAGAAACTCCAAAATTTATTTTGACACACGTCACGTGACCACTAGTATGGCGGTAAATTTAAAAAATATGCCGAGAATCTGCAAAAGTGTGGTTAGATGACATGATATCCAAAAAAGTTGTTTGAAAAAGTTGCTTTTAATTCAATTCTGAGGCCGCATGCAAATTTTTGTAAACATATTTAAAAAAAAATAAAAATCACAATTTTGCCAAATATTGTTTCATTGAATTACATATTTCCATTTTTTTCGCTCTTAGCAACTCATCTGCAGTACTATTTCCAAATTTGGTTGATACTCAAACAGTTTTGTCAATTTTTGCATAATTAACATAGCGAAAACTGAAAAGTAGGATTTCTGTGTGACAATTGTTGTTGCAAGGGACTGTATCTAGTAGCAATAAATAAAATTTTACAAACATTTTCTCTCTAAACCACAGCAAACTTTACTTTTATTGGAAATTATCGTATTTCTTTTTTGTTTTCTACGTTAAAGTGAAATCGGTAGTTGAAAACTGATAACACTAAACATCTAAGCCCTCACAATGTTGTTGCACGCACCGAAGGTATTGATGTGTTTCGAAATTACAAAAACTCAGTAGAAATAAATAACTAGTATTTTTAGCTAATGATAGGAATCCTTAATAAGCAAAAAGATTTAAACAAAAACGAATAGTAATGAACAAGTTGTTAGACACATATATCGTTCTGTTTCTTATAAGTAAGGTAGGCTTTGAAATTAAACCAACAAAATAATGTAGTAAACTATTTTATTTTTTTGGCAAATAAGCAATTACTACCATTTTTATTTTACCTACTGTTTATTATTCGTTGTTCTCCAATTTCAAATATACTTTAAAACTTGGGTCTCCAGTAGTATTTTCAGTTTTTGACTAAGCGTTCCACTTTATGGCCGAATCAAACAAGAATATAATAATTTCAATAAAAGTAATGTCTGTTAAGTGATTTGAGAGAAATAGTTTGCAAATTTTTTTTATTACTGACACATACATTCCTTGCAACAACAGTTGTCACACTGAAATCGTACTTTCAGTTCGCTATGTTATTATGCAAAATTGACAAAACTGTTTGAGTATAACATATTTGGAAATAGTACTACAGTTTGAGCTGCTTAAGAGCGAAAAAACTGTCAATACGTAATTCAATGAGAACATATTTGGAAAAATTGTAATTTTATTGTTTATTACATATGTTGACAAAAATTTGCATGCGGCCTCAAAATTGAATTGTAAGCAACTTTTTCAAATAACTTTTTTGGATATCATGTCACCTAACCTCACTTTTGGCAGATTCATGACATATTTTTTAAATTTACCGCCATACTACTGGTCACGTGACGTGTGTCAAAATAAATTTTGGGGTTTCTAGACATGCACAACCTATCGCCCAGAAAAAGTTTTAGTATATTTTAGCAGTAAAAAAATTTCCCATATGTTGCAATATTTATGCCGGTCACTGTATATTCTTTTCTGATATTTTTGTATTAATTTGAAATATATTATTCTATTAGACGCAAAGTTAACCGCATCTAAAAAATAAAACTATAAAACACCCAATCAAGCTAATTTCGTATACCACAAAAAGGAACTTTACTTTCATCAAAAAAAATCAAACTAGTGAAATAGAAACTGCGTAAAAGAAATAATAATAACCACTTTATAGTCAAAAGAGGCGTATACTAATTTTGAAATTTTGTAGCCCTAATAAATAAACCCCATTGACGAAAACTGCAGAACTTCGAATCTACAAGTTTAAGTCAAATGAAGACCTTAAGCCTTTTTTTCTATGACGACGACAAAAAATTATAAAAATAGAAACACGTAAAAAATAAAAAGTGACCATTTTAAGATTTCTATTAAAAACAAACCTCAATCACAAAAAACATATTTACACAAGACTTTAAACACAATTTACATAAGACTTTAAATATTGCTTCCATACGATAAATATCATAAACCTGGAGAATTTACTTCAAAATCATTTGATTAATTTTATATTGTATTGGTCTTAATAACATAAACTTTCTTATCTAATCAGTAGCCATACGCCAAAAATAAAGTGCAGAACAATAATAAGAAATATTTATTTATATAATTTACTATTACAATATATCACAATAAATAGCTAATAAAATAACAAAAACAAAAAATACAGTAGTATCTTCACTCCAGCACGAAAATATTAAAATCAGCATCATTTAGCAAAAACAAATATCTTAAAATTGACTCACAATCATTAATTAATTGTATACAAATATGAAGGCACGAATTCTGTTGCAATATTTGTGTTTAATAATAAAAGGATCATAATATTTTAAAATGTAAATATAAAATGATGTTGAAAAATAAATACTTAATACAATAATTTCCACTGTCCTTATTTTGATGATCACTTGAGGCCTATGTTCTTTGTAATCCTTTCGTAAACCGTCCACGCCATCGCCGTCATCAATGTACGCCTCAACATTCTAGGAACGATACCCTTAAAATAACCACGAACCCCATATTTTCCATGCACGTAGACAACCACCGACCAAACTCCATTGAATTTGTTCGGATATAATTGCATCTTTGTCTTCAAGACGTCCGCCGGTTGTGTTACCACTGACGCTAAGATTCCGGCAGTAATTCCGCACGTGAAGTGCATCGGAGATCTATAGGCGGAATTTAGAATATCTGCGGATTTAAAAAGATTTCATTATTAACGAGCAATGTTTGTTTAGTATTTAGTAGCTTTACCTTCAGGAACTAACAACTTTGCTTGCGTATAGAACATCAGGTACAATCCAGAGAAAGGTGCGTCTCTGAAAAGGGTGGTATGAGGCCGCATGTCATGCCTCTAACCCCTTCAGTACGGTAGATTTCTCGCAAAGCTGTGAGAACACTACTATAGCCATACACGCCACTTTCAAATCTGGAATTAAAGACAAAACAAACTTATAATGAATTTATTATAAAAATAAACGCTAAATACTAATTAAACAATCGCTAACTATAATAGAACATATCCTTGCAAATAATAAGGAATACGAAATAAAAGATTTATGATAGAAAAGTACAAGAATTAACATTATAAATATAATTTACTTATTATTCCTTAACGCTTCTTTACTTTTAATGAAATCATAAACAACTATGAGGCCAAAAATAACTTGTTCTATTGAAAACAGGCCGAATATTCAAAAACAAATTTAATCTCATAACGAAATACGGACTACGTTTACACGAGCATTTAACATTATCTTTACATAAAACGTTTTTCCTTAAAGCATAATAAAACATCGTGTAAACAGCAAATTACACTAGTTTTAATAAAAACACTTTAGTAAATCAAACGATGATGTTAGCAATAGCCTTATCGTAATAACATCCGACGTGAAATACAGTGTAATCAGTTTAAAGCATTTTATTTCGCTATTACCAAGATAAGCCAAAATGAAATATAAAATTATATATAATTGGACATGGCGATATTGGTATAGGTTATGTAATGTGAAAGAAACAAGATTTTACGTATAAACCGATGCAAACCTAACATATAAACAAACTGTACTTCGGTCAACTACTTTTTTTTTATTATTTTAGAAGCAGCACATTTTGTGACTAATTTCATTACAGTTGTATCTAAAGTCGCAAGAAAACATTTTATTAACATTCCATGTGTAAACACCACTGTTAAATCGTTTTTTAAACTACGATGATTTAACTACACCCGTACTAAATGCCTGTGTAGTCACGGTCGATACTCTTTAATTAATGTAAGTAATTAAGAAAGTTGTTTTGACATCATTGATATACATACTGCTACTTTGTTTTATTTTTGCTTTGACTCTGAGAAAGGTATTCGCTTTTTTTTTATACAAAGCCACAACATTGCTATTAATAAAGAATCAGTAAACAATTTGGAAGAACATGAATAATTCTTGTGTAGTAGGTTTTATTATGCTTTTTATTTATTTTTCCTTAAAATTTTAGATATTTCTGAAATGTATTAACACTACAAGTGTTATCCTTTGTCAAACAAAAAAAAAAGATGTCAGTTGTGTTATTATAGGCATTTTAAATAAATCATCCTATTTTTGAAGGTGCATTTTGAAATAGAACAGTGTCAAAAGTGTTTTTGTTTAGTGGGCAAGAAAATCCCTCATTTACAGCTAAAACCATTTTTGCCTTTACGAAATCCATTAAAAAAAGAAACGATGTTCTAACAACTTTACAAATGAATGCTATATATAAACACAGACTTAAAATCGGGCAAAAATTTCAAAAACTAGGTTATGGGACAAAGTTCAATTCTGAAATAGACAATAATGAAAGAATGAATGCTACACGCTACTTTGTTGGTTAATTATTTGTGGAAACATAACCTATCTGAAAAATGGAGGACAAAAGGAGAGATATATAAAATAATTAAAATCCAACTTTTTATGGAAGGTATTAAACAAAGTGGGCATAATAATGACACTATACACATAAGATTTGCCTAAAAATATTTAAGTGATAGATTAATTAATTTACCAATAAATAATTAATAGGTTATGGACAACTATATTAACTTTCAGAGGAAAAACAGCCCTTGAAAATATTCAAAAGTGATGTGACAAATACAATTATTAGCTTACAGCAAGAAACACAGCTAGATGAACAATAAATCTTTACCGGAAATCTCACTTTCCTTTGATTACGATGCGTTAAACAAGTGTTAACGGCATGCTAAAAAAATAACATTCGACTATTATTGGGTGAGAAATGATACTACAAAAAGAACAAACTGTTCTTACTAAAAAAAAATATTTGTATTGAATTTTTAAGCACCTAAAGTATCTTTTTTTATATAATATTTTAGCAACAATGAAAAATATCTAAATTCTTTTTTATTTAATTCATGTTTTATATCTATTTTTAAATGTAAAAAATGAAATATGTATGAACATTAAAACGGAACTATTTTATGAAAAGAAATGCTTAATACATGATGTATTTGCACCGTGCCAAATTTGCATCCAACATTAATTATTAGTAATAATTACTAATTATTCTTTTTTAATGATCAGTTTATTATATTTAAAATATCAGACGTAATAATTTTCCAAAAAAGAAAAGATATTCTTAGGGCAAAAAGGGATGCATATATATATATATATTTTACGCCAAATAACTAAAAACTGTGCAAATTCTACATTAACGTTATGCAACCTAATTTACACATGTGTATACATGTAATATAACCTTAAACTTTCTTATCAGTACAATAAATTACGCCTGAAAATCTTATAATTTATTAGTAATACGCAATACTTAAAACTGTTGCAAAATACAAACTATTGAAAAAAAACTATAAACCGTTCCAAATTCTAATGATAATATTAAAACATCGTTTAATCAACTAAGCACTGCCTCGCTCCACATTATTATCCCCAAAAAAAAAAAAAACAATATAAATAACAAAATCTTTAAATGAACACGAACTAAAAGTATCAAGGACGATACACATATAATAAATAAACAAATGAGTAAAACGCAGCAGACTAAACAATAACAAAAATAGCAATAATGATTATCGAAAAATTCGTTTTATAAAAAGGCATGGTTTCATAAAAACTGGATTTATTTTTAACACGATACCAGAATAAATCGAAAACGAAGTCAGACAATTGCACAATATATATCTTCATTTTCAAAAACCCACCTTGTCTTAACTACGGTCATCGGAATCAATATGATCCCGCTAATACTTCTTGCAACGACGCCCAAACAAACGGATTCTAAAGGACCCGGATTCCTGTCCGGCAGGAAGGAGTTCTTTAAATAATCCAAAGTGCAAAAATAGAGGCCAACACCAGGCACGCATCTTGATAAGCTCTGTAACGAAAGGAATTTTCTGCTATCAAGGTTTCGAAAATTGTACTGTTGCTAACGTATGTGGATAATGAAATATGTGCTGGTGATAAGTTGACCGTGGATGATAAAAAAAATATAGGAAAAAATGTTAGTGGGATGATCAACTTTTGAACTTAACACGCTGGTAGGAAATGTAGATATTTTTTTGTTACACAATTGATTTAGCACTATGTTAACATAAAATTCTAGTGGGTATGCAGTCTATTTTAATAGAAATTTGACTTGAATCTTGAATAATTGCAATTTTTGTTTTTTTTTATTTATTACATTATTAGAGCATAAATTCAAAATTTTGAATTTAGCGCGTCAATGAAGAGGAACATTTATTATTAAAGGACTGGCAATGTTGATTATTGTGTCTGATTATATTTATGTGAAAAGAAATACAGTTTGTTGTGTAACTGAGTTGTTTTATTTATGAACAATCGACAACTTTAAATACTACGACAACAATATAAAAATAAAATTAAACAAAGAAATGACCTTCTTGAGACAACCCAGTGAACCAAATTCAAATTTCCCGCAATTATTTTTGGTAACTTCAACATTAAAGCATGAAGTTACCTATGATTTTGTATTAGATTAATAGTTATTTGAATACCTTTAAGTTGAAGCTACTGAATATAAATGCGGAAAATTTGAATTTGGTTTACTGGGAAAATATCATTTGAACAATTTCAGACATTTCAGTATCAATAAAAAAACGCCACAAATCTTATTAAAAACTGTCCCAATCATTACTACGGTACTAGATATGCGCCATCTAGGAGACATACATGAAGACCCCAACCAACAAGTATTACAAAAATTTAAAAAAAAAAGGTACTTACCGGTGTCATACCCCTCCATAACCCTGTAAAATGGTCTTTCTGGATGATATTCGAGAAGATTGTAATCATGCCAGTACCACTACGGCCACTAGACGAAAAAAAAAAATAATTTAGTTAAGAAACGAAAAATTTTCTTGTGCATTACTCACTTAATAACATTAGCCGGATTTTGCAGGCGTGTTTTAACTAAATCTAGGGGTTGAAACAGTAATGTAGAACATGTACCGGAGACAGAACCAGCCATGAAGGCTTTAAGTATCGGATACTAGAAAGAAATAAGTAAAAATTAGCATCAAATACATCAAAATACACCGTTTAATTTTATTGAAATATAAACTTACATGAGTTCTAATATCCATGATAGTAAAATTAAGTACGATAATCAGTCTTGATAGAAAACGCGATAATAAAAATAACAATGGCAGGTACAAATGTTAAATCGCGAAACTAAGATAAATCATGTGACTCAATTTGTATCGGTATAATCTGAGTAATATATAGGATTTACTCTGAATTTATCAACCACGCTCATGATACACAATAACAATTATAGAGCTAATTGCAACACGTGCAAATTCACTCCGAAACACGAGATATGTTAGTCGTGAAGGATGTAACTTCAAGACTGCTTTTATATCACAAGCGGCTCTCATTTTATAGAGGTAAAGGTTAAAATGATAAATGTGAACTTGTAATAGTCAAAAGATAAGGATATTACTGTTAAATATTTATATACTTAACCTCCTACGTACTAATTTTATTAATGTGTGCGTAGTTATCACCGGCTACTACATTTACATGGCATATAACTTACATCTTTTAATATCTCTTTGGCCTTACTGGGGTTGTCAGGGACGGAGATACTTTCCACCGGGTTGAGAAATATGGTTGTTTCATCTTTATATACCTCTTTTTGCATTTCTTTCTCATGTTATTGTTTACCATTTACAAAATTAGCTTCAAAAGCATTATATAATTTCTGCTACTGTAATTTTTTCCCTGAATGTAATGCGAAAATATGAGTTTATTTTAAATTGACTAGCTATGGTTCAAGGTTACTTTGTTTATTTATTTAACTGTCATGTAAACGCACTGTAAACGTCAAAGCAAAAGACGTCTAATATATAAAAACTGCGGGATTTTTAAACATTTCTTTTTACAAGGTTTGTTCGTTGGTGCTCCACTTTCTACACTTGACTTGTGATTAAAAATAGGATAGAAGATTCGCTCTTCACGTACCTGAGAAAAAAAAAATGTGCACCAATGTAATTGGTGTGACACCAACGAACAAACCTATAGTTATTAAAATTTATTAGGGCGTATTTTAAATAAAAAGTCTAAGAAGCTTTTACAAATTCTTATCTATCTAAATGCATGCGTTCAAATATTTTTTATCTTACCTCCTCTAACTTTAAATTCATTTATAATGGCTAGAATTATTTTATAATGATATTTTCAATACGAGAAGATGCAATATGTACGAAAACAGCTAAAGTTTCTACAATAATAAAACTTTCTGAGTATCAATTAATTTAAGGACAGGATGTAGGGGTAGAACTCAAAATTTAAATATAATAATTGAGAGTACATCCATTTTAGTAATAATATATAAAGCCTTGTTAACACGATGTGAAACAAACGACGCAAAATTTTTATGATATCAAATCATGCAATTTAGTTAACGTTAACCCTGTGTTTTCTAAACAAAATACCGCTAAACAGTTATTCTGCGTCAAAACTGATGTTGTTACAAGTTATTATTACTTCACGCAATAGTAATTAACGCCAGCGTGCGTGGTGTATTAAAAACGTGGTATTTTGATAGGAAGATTCCGCAATTACTGCATAGCAAATTACTATCTAATAGTTTCTTTCCATAACAAGATAAAAAAAACGTATTGCAAGATAACAGTTTCCCAGTGAAAAATGCCCTCAAAGTCGGCCAATAACAATATACATTGGACTCCAGCAGAGACAGTTTTATCGGCGATATGTCAAAAGGTTACCGGTTTATCGAAGCCTCTGTTGTTCGCAGGGGGTCTCATATCGCAACTGGTGAGGAGTTAAAGTTCCTGTAAACAATTCCAATTACAAAAGTTTTTTTCTGTTTATTATGTGTGTGTGTTGTAGCGAGATTAAAATATATAATCGAAGCCACTGAGACGAAAGGCATCGTATGTCTCCGGGTTAGCAGATAACTCTAAATAAACTGTGGCGATTGATATTTTGCGACTGAATTTGTACAAAAATAGACTTCTCTGTCCAAAAATATCCTTATCTTCATGTTAAATTTGCTTACATATTACATAAAATTTGGGAACATCAGAAAAAAAAATAATCATTTCCAAATATCATAATTCAAATTTTCCGCTATTATTAGTACTTTTAACGTTGTAGTATGAAATTATCTACGGTTTCATACTTCGTTATTATGATAAAATAATTTTGGTACCTTTATGTTAAAGTTCCTAACAATAATTGTAGGAATTTAAAATTTTGTTATTGGGGGATCTATGCTAAAACCAATCTAAATAATTATTCAATTATATTAATAACAAAATATAGTTGTAGAAATAACCCAGAACTTGTTCATCTTATTTTAAAGTTTTGGTTTAATTAAATTTCATTAAACATGATTTTTCTTGTTTAATGAAATCATTTACTTCAGACAAATAAAAAAAATAGGAGAGAACATAATTGTATTATGTGTATAAATAAACGTCGGTAAACTATTCACTGTTGAAAATTTTAACACTTTTTTGACTAATTTAATAGTCAGGAGAGGTCCACACTGTTTTCGTGTTATTTTGTCGAGAACTATAGAAGTTTAAATTTGGCGAACAAAGATAGTCAAGTATTGTCTATTGCTAAAAGGGGTTATTTTGTACAACTAACACGTGGAATTATGACTATACTACTAGTCACATTTTATTTGATCTAGACCAGACAAATTTACTAGCTGTTTAACTAAATGAATGCGATCTATTGGATGATTTAACACCGTTTTCTAAACACAACGTCTTTTTAATATGCAACTCCTATTTCTTAGTGCTATAATATTCTCTCTTTAAGACGTTTTCTCAATTATAAATATACAGAACCACTCATTCAAAAGTTTTGGTTTCAACTAAACGTACTAATTTTAAAATGATTTTTTGAGAACCATTATAAAATTAAGTGAATGTTTATGCTATTTGATTCAAATCTGAACTAATTACGTAAATAGTTGTTCCCAATACATCTTTAAGATGTTGAAATTTTTTATGCCACCTGGAAATTAACGTTTAATAACACAAGGTTACACTTTGCAGGTCAGTCACATTTGGTGGTTTGTTTGGATATGTTAATACGCAGAAACAAACTCGAAAACAGATACACGTGCAATGCAGGTGGTGCGTATAATGCAATACTGTATTAGATTAGGTGGGGTTTCTATATTTCTATTCCGAGGGAACAATTCTGATTGGTTGATGCTTCTGAATGTCTAGAGAAAATAGTAAATCCCTCATATCTGAACAAAAAATTCACACAAATTCTAGTAATTTCTGTTCTACTAAACACATGTAGTCAATTCGTCTGGCAAAGTTT
The DNA here is from genome assembly GCA_004143645.1 of Protaetia brevitarsis. NCBI lineage: Eukaryota > Metazoa > Arthropoda > Insecta > Coleoptera > Scarabaeidae > Protaetia > Protaetia brevitarsis. Next base: position 358,005 of record RXPK01000108.1, read on the forward strand.
GTAAAAATCAACACTAAAATATTTGACTAGCGCAAAATTAACGCCAACACCGTAATATTTTCAACAGTGTTCAGAATAACTTTATTTTAATAAATTTCAAATTACATGTTTCGGTCTTTACGAACAACAAAATGAATTCAGATTCCGCAGGGCGCGTTGATTATTTTAAGGGTGCACACTTTCTGCAGAATTCTTTAAAGTGGGAAAAAACAACAACAATCCGTCTAAAATAAGATAATAAACATCAACTTCCCATAAAACCAAAAGATCAGAAAGTTACAAATAAATTAATTTTTCAAATAGGGTTTTGTTACCAAAGTTTGACAGTGAACGGATATAGTAAACACTCTCTGTGTCTTTGTATTCTTGTAATGACACAAAACTGACCATTTTTGTTATTTGTAGTGATTAAATTCATTCTACTGTTCGATCTCAAAGTTAAACAAAACGACCCTTTTGTGTATTGCCTTCGAGTTTTCTTAATATAAATAATCTTTTATATTACCGGGTAACTTATTAAATTATAGTTATTTAAGACTGAAAGAAGATAATAGTATTATCGAAAGGTTTCCAATTAAAACAATTTAGATTCTATCCTATTCTAATAAGGTTGTTTTAATTTAAAGCCTTTAATTTCGTGATTTTTTTGCAATTATTAATTTAGTTTTTTTCTCTATCTAATAGCAAATGGTTTTGTGCCATCCAACTACATATCTAATTTGCTGTCATATTGATTTTGCTATTCATTAATGTAATTTTTAGATGTATGAAGATCCCCTTGGCAAAATTTAAATATCCCACAATTATTTTTAGTAACTTCAACAGAAAGACATCAAAATAACTAGTAATCTATTATAAAACCATTGGTAATTTCGTCCTTCAATGTTGAAATTACTAAGAATAATTGTGGAAAATTTAAATTTTGCCAGGTGGGGAGTTAATACCCACCTCCAAATTTAAAATTTTTAATTTTCGGGCATTCGAATAATTCGTCCCCAATTGAAAAAAGTGAGAGTATTAAACGCTGCTGTTGAGGCATTGAATTATGTATTTTTTTCGTTATATTTGTTAATAATACTACGAATTGATAGAATTATATGTTTATACAATTTTATTATTAAATGGTTAAACAATTGCAAAGGAAATACTATTCTCTCTATACCAATTAAAAACAATGCACAGCTTTGTTGTAAGTTATTGTAAGTGCGTTATGTTCTCGAGCTATATTTATTTATGCGCAAAAACATTGTTCTAAATCGACCACTGATGATGCCATTAATACTGTGTATTGACCCTAATTATACTTTATCATAACTGCGAGAATTTTATTTTTAAATCCACTCTGGCATTTGACCCGACCCCCTGTAGATTGCAAAATTATCGTTCCATTTGTAACTTTCTTTATTTACATATTATTTATATATTTAGTTAAGTATTATTTGTTTTCGATTTCTAAAATTATAATACAATTTGTGAGAATTTTTATTACTATAGTCAATTTTGCAACGATTGAAAGATGAAAATATATGTCAATTAACGCAATTGCTTACACGAAAACACTGCAAACATTGCATAAATTCAAACAAATATGACGCTACTTCAAAATTGTGCATAAATATTATCTTTTGCGTAATACTAAAATGCTATTTCTTTATTACTGCTACTTTTGGACCGGGTGTGTAAAGTGACATTACATTAAAATATAGGCGGAAAAAAAAAATTAAAAGAGGAACGATTAAAAATTTGATGTGAAACATAACTTCAGATTTCGTAAATCTACTTTTCACAATATATATATATTATGCAAAGGAAAGCAATTTATTACCTAATAAACACAAAAATATTATACCCTATAGTTTAGTAGATATGAAAAAGGAATAGGATTTCAATAACCTTTAATTTGCTTTTATTTAAAAAAAAACTTTTGATGGCGACATCTGTACAGTAATAACCAAACTAAAAGTATTTCCTTATACAAGAGGAACGTTTATAATTTACATAAGTCCGATATTTGTCCTTTAGTCGGTAGATGTGGCCACATACAATTATATTTTTAATTGAAAATTGGCTATAAAATATAAACGATTTACATATCGCGATATTTGTTTATACGTAATCTAACAAATTACGTAATAGAGCGTTACCCTTTTATTTCAAATAAATAACTGAATACGTATATTATTAAATTAATCATGTCGGGATATTACCACACATATCAAATGTAAAACTCGATAGAAATGCTCAATTTTGTTCGACGAATACCATCCGGTGTTCAAACGGCTGTCATCGCGACATATTTCAAAGGTATGTGCGGCTCTACCGCTTTAATTTTATGCATAGTAATCGTGACAGTTCGTTTATTTCAACCATATTTCAACTGGATTTCCAGTAAACGCTATACGTAATAACGGTTTCCGAGGTACGCACAGTAATCAGCTTAGTGTTAATTTAGAAAAGATGAAGGTACGCATTTTACCGGCGCTTTCTGATAATTACATGTACCTGGTAAGATTTAAAAAGACATATGTGTCTGATTGTTGACATTGACATAACCTCTTTGCATGTTCTTTACTGTGCTTTGGATAGATTGTGGATGAAAATACCAAACAGGCAGCAATTGTAGATCCTGTCGAGCCGGAAACGGTGTTGAAAGCTGTCGAAGAAGAAGGTGTTAACCTTACAAAAGTATTAACGACACATCATCATTGGTATTTTTACCAGTGTTGTTTTCTGTTGCTATCGTAGAGTTGTTTGAATCATTTTTTTAGGGATCACGCTGGAGGTAATGAGAATCTAGTGAAGAAATCTAAGAATGCTTTGCAAGTATTCGGTGGCGACGATCGTATTGGAGCACTGACCAATAAAGTGAAGCATGGTGATAAGTTTACTATCGGTGATATTAATGTAGAGTGTTTATTTACTCCTTGCCATACTTCGGGGCATATTTGTTACTATTTAACTGCAGCTGGTCAGACGCCGGCAGTCTTTACAGGTGATACTTTATTCATTGCCGGTTGCGGACGATTCTTTGAGGGTACGGCTGAACAAATGCACTCTGCCCTAATCGATAAACTAGGAAATCTACCCGATAATACGAAAGTGTTTTGCGGTCATGAGTATACATTGCAAAACTTAAAATTCGCGAAATATGTTGAACCTGACAATATAGATGTACAAGAGAAAATTAAATGGGCTGAAGGGCAGAGGAAGAACAATGAGCCTACCGTAAGTTCTAAAAATTTCTGTAAATATTTTTATCATTTAAGTTTTTGTGATATCATATTTATTTTATTGAAATTTTAGAAAATTATTTAATTGTTGTATAAATATACATTTTAATTTAAAATTATGAAATGATAACATGTAGACATGTTGTTTTATCTAAATGTAAAATAAATCAAAATTAATTTTAATGATTGCATTTATAATTTTTGGAACTCAGTTGAACAAATATTTTAATATTTTGGTAATTTGTATTATGGATCTTGGATGTATAATATTAATATTTATTTTTTGTGTAATTTTTGAAGACTGTGGATTATAGATTTTTAGTCATTTTGATAACTATTTATGTAAGCATTGTGTTCCCAATTTTTGACTTCTTCATAAGTTGTTGGATCATTTTGGTATATTTTTTTTGTTGTCATTTAATAACGCTTGCATTTTGCTTTCATCATAGCCTTGTTTATTCGTCATTAATGTTTTATTACTTTTTCAGCATTAATGATTATAATTTCTGAATTACTTTTGGGAATATTTTAGTTATTAATTATTTTTTTTAACAGTTTTTAATTATAGTTTGTTCTTTTTTTGATGAATATATTAATGCAATTATTTATTAGATTGCGAATTTTACCTCTGTTATATGTTTTCTTCAACTTTTGTAGAGTTTGAAATCTAACTATTCGCCAGAGAATCGATAATTGTTAATTTTCCGAAAATGTTTTTCCTAATTTTTCTTTATTGTTTAATTTTTGATTGATTAAAATATTTCATTTGAGAATTTACAAATATTTTAAAGTTACTTACGTATGGCACAATATCATAATAAAAAATCAAGCTATACAATAACTTAAAGAATATTTTTCAAATGTGTATTCATATAAACAATTTAAAGAATGTATGTTACTAATTTGAGGAAGAACAACTGTAAAAACATTAAAAAGAATGACCTTTTATTAAATCCCCAACTAATACCGGCTAACACGAAAAATTATCAGTTATTAAAAAAAAAAAATTGATATAAATCTTATGTAGGTGCCATCAACAGTTGGTGAAGAAAAAAGGATCAATCCATTCATGCGAGTTGGTTGTGCAGCTGTACAGAGACATGCCAGTTGTGGTGAGGCTATAGCAACAATGCATGCTATCAGAAAGGAGAAAGATTCTTTTAAGGGTTAAAGTTGTTGGATAACTTTTGCATATCAACGTAAAATTTTTGTTATAATGCATTTTGTAGTAATTGTGTCTGTAAAATATTGATATTAATACTGCTGTTGTATAAATGGTGATACAATGGTTATTTTTTTGTATATTTTATTGATTAAAAATATATATATATTATACATTTTACTTATCTTAGGTCTATTTTTTTAAATTATATTCTGACATTTCCGCGGCGTATTTTTCCTTAGAACGTTCGTACATATCAACGTACACCTGTAAAAGAAATATAGTTTGCAACATGTACCACGATACAGTTGATTCTGCTTTAATGAGCTGGGATAAATTTATTGGGAGATTTTAACGTTTTAATTTAAACGGAATGAAAAACATGCATAATTAGAAGGTTTTGTAAATCTCTAAATAACAAGAATAAACACTCTAAGAAGAGATAGAATTGATTCATTTTTACACTTTGCGACTTATTTTCCGCATTTTTTCGGTTAATTGGTTAGGCATTTTTCCTTTGTTGTTTTTTTATTTATACTTCGTCATAGCAAGCCGCTTCTGGAATCCCTGCATACATACAAACGTGTGAAATCGCTTTAGACTACTATCTAGCGGAACTGACAATTGTCCAAACTAGATTAGTGACTGCCTTACCGGCTTACGCTGCCTTAGTTTATTGTGTAAGAGTTTAACGTCTGATCCCTAGAGGGCGCACATCTAGACACCCAAATTTCTTAGTGAGTAATAGAGGATAAAGCTTAAAATTTAAAACATGAGCGCGTTGATAATGGATTTGCATTCGTAGTGCCACTGATGCCGTCCAGTTGAAACTCGAGTTTGTCTCTCTAGCAGTGTTCGTATATACCTTGATCGGCAATTCCCTGCGCCGACACGAAAAATTCCCGTTTTGACACTGCAATTCCCTTTTTTGGCGGCAAATACAAACTTATTAACTTTTTTTAATAAATTACTTACTAAATTAAAATAAATTTACCGATATAATGACAGATTCATTTTAACTAAAGCAAATGAAAAACAAAATACAAAAATAATAAAAATTTAAATTTATTTTTATTGATGCAATAGTAATATTTTATCCAATAATTCCCTCTAAAACAAAACTTTCTCCCTCTAACGTTCAAAATTCCCTCTAAAAAGGGAATTTCCCTCTCATATACGAACACTGCTCTCTAGTGCTAGTTCCCTTTTATTACTTTTGCTGCAATTTGTGAGATTTTTTCGGTTGAATTACTTACCCAACATGATACAAGAAACTAAGGTATGCTCTTGCGCATCTAGGTGTAACGTATTTGAGGGCCAAACAGTACTACCAATCCAATAATTTAATAGGTATCCAATGTAAAGAAAATTAACTCATTTTTTTTTTAAATCTATCCTTTTAAAATCAACAAAACTGTCTTTTTTGCCATTTTTTTTTTCAATCAAATTTGCATTGAAACAAAATTTTTAGATAATTCACATTTTTAAATGTATTTTTCAATTGAGTGCAAAATCAATTTGAAAAAGAAAAAAAAAAAAGCGTAATTAGCACATTTTTTCATTAAGAAATGCTACCATAAAAATGTAAATGTTGCTTTGTGATGAATAATTCTGTTAATGTAAAGTATTTTTTGCCTGTCATTCCATTTTTGCTTATTTTAGTGCAATGAAGTAAATAAAGCATTAATAATTACAAGCTCTACTTTAACTGACATGTTCTACACTTCTTTAGCTCTTACCTTCATACTTGTTGGTACTTGTACGTACTGAAATTTCACTAATTGTAAGTGGTTCATATTTTTTTAATGGCAAATGAAATATTTATTATTGGTACAAATATTAATGGTGACAGTGTTGGAATAAAGAAGTTGTAGACATAAAAGAAAGAATTAATTAATGATTGCTAGTGCAGTGTTTCATTTTCTTTTTTTTTTACAAATTCATTTATCAATTCTTTTTATTCCAGTCCCTCAAACGAATGAAAGTCATTGTTCGAATAAATTTGATTACCACATCTTTATGTATATGTTGAATATTACAAAGAAATACAACTAAGACTCAAGAATTTCCACTACAACGTTTATAAAAAGTTTATCCACACAAAATCTAAAACGAACTTATAACACTACCTAACTAACGTCGCTATAGACGTACATCGAAACTATTACAAGCAGAAGCTGACACAAAACATTTAAATAAAACTAAATACAGTGTCAAAACGTCTCTCATTCTTTTTCACTTCAAACTTGAAAAAATTAACGTAAACTAATCATAAAGGTGATGAACTTTCGTTATAAATACGCAGTTGTATCCCAATTTTTGGATTTGTTCCACGTAAGAACAAATAGGTATGTATTTTTTTAAGTCTCTTGAGTACATGAATTCTTAAACAATGGCTTCTACAGTATTTTTTAAATATTAATTATAACCAATAAACTTGAAATGATAATATTTTTCATAAATATGTTCTATTTCGTAATAGACAATAAAAATTTGTGATTGAAAGTTGCCCATTTGCTAGTCAAATAGTTTCACTAATGGAGCATCTATATCTGTTTTTGTTCAATAATTTTTTTTAATTTAAGAAATTTTATATTTTAAAGGCCAATCTTTTTTTTGAAATGTTGTAGAGAAAAGCTGAACAAAAGTTGAAACACCCACAAGTTATATGTAAACCCTTTAAACATGTTTGAATGTACCTCATTTTCTCTTATGTATACAATACATACGTGGACCTTTATTTGAGATGACCTTTACAGATCACACATTGCTTAAGTAAAATAAAAAAACTTCCAATTCTATCCAAATTTATCAAAAATTTGAAAGGTTAGAGAGACAAGAAGATAAGATTAGTAAATATATTTACAAAAAAGAAATAAGTAAAGCCCATTAAATCCCCTTATCAACCTTTTAATCCCAATTTTGCAGAATCAACCATATTCTCATTAAATAAATAATCTTACCTGTTTATCATGAGCTGTCAACGATTTCCATTTAATAGCCAATTGCCGTGTTAACTCCTGTTTAGTAGGCTCAGCTTCACCAGGCTTCAATTCAGAATTGATCTGCTCCATTAATATCTGCCTTTGCTCTTGACAAAATTGGAAAAATGGATTCGATGGCCTTTTGGGGGCATTTGGATCCTTTTCCGCCCTAGCAGCTTTGCGTTTCGTTTTCTTCGATACTTTTGCTGGTTTTCCTCGTTTTCAACAATGCGTGATTTCGCATCAGAGGTGCTATATTTATAATCATCTGGCCTTTCGTCCTTTATCTTAATCGACATCGATAGCTGTGATACATTAGGCTTTTCATCCTCTAGATCTTCATCTAAAGTGAGATATTTCGGTATCACTTTCCAATCTTCACCGTGTTCTTTTAAGAGCTTCGTTTTCATATACTGCACTTGCTCATATCTTCGTTTAGTTATCTTCTTGACTTCTTGGATTCTGTAGTTAAATGAATGTCATAGTAGGTATTGATTTTATAAACATAACCTCTTTTACCTAAACACTAGCCTTTCGTTATTTTTTTGTATAGCTTCACAACGTTCAAGTAGAAGTTTGTATTTCTTGTAATACACGTCATTTTCGTAATTATCTACATAGACACCATCGTTTTCAGATTCGTCAGACATCATTTTGTAAGGCTATTAATGGAAAAAAGTCGTCTGGTAATTCTAATTTCACATCTTGTAATGTTCTATATATTATTTACTGTTGTACAGGGAAGACAACAAATGCTTAGGGATTAAAAAGCATTTTTACAAATAAACAAACGTCTATCAGAAGAAAAACATGACAGAATTGACAAGCATAATATTCTCAAACGCTCAAACATACCAACAACCATAGCCAATAACTACAATCACAGGATATGAGTGGAACATGGAACAGGATAGTGACAGATGACAACGATGGAGGTCCATATTTTGTATTCAGTGGTATTCACTGACATCGAATGGCACCAACCATCAGTTTACTGCCAACTTAAATATTTGCATAATGATCTATTTTAATGTATTTTTTGCTTTTTTAGTGTAGATTATAAACAAATTGAAATAATTGATAACGCTAGACAGTTACTAATAAATAACTAGATAAGATTCTGAAATCGAAAAAAATATCTAAGTGAATTTACATATCCAAAAGTAGTGAAAGGATTGACATCATCGACATTATGTTACTCATAAAAATAACCGCTTTTTCAGACAATATTTACATTTAGTATAGTGCTTGTATACAATTACATCATTCAGTTATCATACTGCTAATATACATTTTCTTATCTGTGCATATTTATTGGGTTGGGCGGGAATTTCTGGCGATTCGATATTTTCCCATTTCTCCACCTATAAATAAGGTGTTTTGCTATGTATTTATTTCAAATCTCTCCGAACCTTTGAAGTATTAAGTTTGTAATTAAAAAATGCCTCCGCCGCTTCGTCCACCCAATCAACCACCACCATGTGGACCACCCCATTTTCCACCCTGTCATCCAGGACCTCCGCATATGCCACCACAAGGACCACCACAACAACCACCGCATCATCCTCCAGGTATATTCATAATGAACAATCCTTTTTTACGTTTAAATTTTCAAGAAAAGACGTCGGCTTTTTAGTTGGATTACTTTATGAATTGGAAGATGCTTTGGTAATATGAATTTTTTTATCTTCAGGTCCATTCCGTCACCATTAACTAAGAAAACGGGAGCTAAAGTAAGTGTTTGTATTAATTTTAGTAATTTAGTTTAGAGTATTTTCTTATTTTGTAAATAAATAAAATTTATTGTAAAATGAATTTTTGGCAGTTCATTTTACAATAAATAACACACTTTTGAAATAATTATTCTTGTCTTCTAATGTGTATTTATGTTCAATTTATTATTATATGAATGTCTGTGTCTACGTAATTTACTGTCATGTTTGGTGTTTTACGTTGATCCGAAGATGGCTGTTAAAAGCCGAAACTAGTCATCATATACTAAATTGCTGTATGAACGAAAGGACCAGTTTATTTACTTTTATTTAACCTCTCAATTTAAATCGTTCATTGGATACTTAGAATACAAAACATTCTCGTATATTTTGCTTATAAGGTTAGGTATAAATAAGAACATAACTTTTATATTATTTAAATTTTGTTCACTTGTATAAGTACTAACTAAATTTGTTACTTGTTAATTGAAAATTGTTCCAATTTTGGTGGCCTTTTCTATGTTAGTTCTGATCTCTTCTCCTTTTCTGGTTATTTTTAATAATATTTCTTATTACTTCCAAATACCTTTCGTTTTTTATGTAATTGCTTAAAGTTCTCTAATATGGCCGTCATGGAGAAATGCTCTATTATGCTTCATTACTTCGCATTCTGAAGAGCAATTGTGATCAACTACTACTTTTTTTTATAATTCTCCTTATCCACATTCCTGGTGCAGTGTTGCCGAAGTAGGTGCACATTATTACGATAATAGCTATGACGCAAAGAATGCCTTCAACCCCCAAAAAGTTGTGCAAAATTTTACATGCTATTACACTACTATTATTTTCTGCTTGAATTGTTATTATTACTGCTTTTGCTTCTTTGTTACTGTTACCATCCATGATTTGGACAGTTTAATTGGCACTTTTGTTATTGGTTTGGTAAGATCGTTATGCAAACTTGTTTTAACACAAGATGGTTAATAAATAGTTATTTGTATCAGTAGGCCAGAAACTATAGTTTTGGAAGAATGAGTACGGTTTGTGTACAAGTACGAATACTCGCAAAAGAGTTTCTGGTGTGTGATACAGTATGTTTCTTGGGCCGATAAATCTTAATTTCGAATTGAAAATAGAAAAGAAATTTTGACACTATAAGAGAGTTGACAGTACAAGTTGGCACACATGTTACATAGCTTAGTATTTTGACGTTTCCGAGAATAAACTTTTTCTGTAATTTTCTTTCTAGTTTAATATCTATTTATCAATAATAAGTGCAATGAAGACACCAGTTCATCTTAGCATGGTTGAACAGTAGCTTAATGACACTTTATTACACGTATCTCACGTGGAATCTAGTGTGGCCAATCTTTAGTGACACTTTTGCCTGCCTAGGCAGAAAAAACGGTAGTTTTCCTGCCGCTCTGAAGTACTGCAAAATGAGTGTTTCTGGACGGAGGCGCAAAAACAATATTATAGAATCATGAGAATATCTAATTAGGTTTTGCACTGTTTTAATAGTATTAAACTGCAAGTCTGTAAGAAGTAATCGAGAGAAATTCGAACACATTTGTTAGTTTTTTATTATATTCCATTTATTTTATTGCATAAATCCAAGTTGTCTTTTGGTGATTTCTTTTAAAAACGGGTGAAAAAATATTTTTATTATTATTTTCGTCTTTATATATACCACACAGAGTGAGAGTATATTAGTAGCGCCATTATAGGTTCCCGCTCCATCTTTCGTTCTTTTATTCCTGTATAAAGCCTTTGTCTTACTCTGAAATTACGTGGTCAAAAAAACTCCCTGCACTGCTCGCACGAAGGAGTGGAAATCCGAACGTAGCAAAAATTTACTGTAATCGCACCAACCATCAGTTATTGCCAATTTAAATATTTGTATGATGATCTACCATAGAGTTATTTTGTACGTATTTAAATTTTTTCCTTTTATATTTTGTATTATAATCAAATTCAAATAAATGATAACGCTAGATAGTGTTATTAAAAAATAACTGGATAAGACTCTGAAATCGCAACAATTCTAAGTATTAAGTATATTTAAGATAATATAATAATATAATACACATTTTCCGGTTATGTTAGTCATAAAAATGACCGCTTCTTCATATAATATTTAGCATTTACTATGGTGCTTTTATACAATTACATCATTCAGTTATTATATTGTTACTATATATCTGTGGCAATTCGGCATTTATCTTATTTCTCCGAATATAAATAAAATGTTTTGCTATATATTTATTTCAAATCTCTCTGAACCTTTGAAGTATTCAGTTTACAATTGAAATAATGCCTCCATCGCTTCGTGTACCCCATCATCCACCACCATGTGGACCACCACCTTTTCCTCCCTATTATCCAGGACCTCCGCATATACCGCCACATGGACCACCGCATCCCCTTCCAGGTATATTCATTATTTATTATATTATTATTATAAGAAACAATATAAGAAACAATACGTTCAAATTAAAAAAAAAAAATGACGGCTTTTTAATTGGATTACTTAATGAACTGGAGGATGCTTTAGTAATATGATTTTTTTTTATTTTCAGGTCCGACCATCATCGTTGATTGGGGAAACCCAAACTAAAGTAAGTATTTGTATTAATTTTGGTAATTTAGTTTAGTGTATTTTATTATTTTTCTATGAAATTTTCAAATTGTTTGCAGAATTCTAATTTATATATTCTCTAAATAAAATTGAAAATGTTCTGCAATAATTTTTAGTTACATTAATAGTTGAGGTGAATAATATTCTTTTATTAATTATTTTCTTGTAAGTACTAGAAGTCCTATCAGGATTTCACGGGCTACTGTGATTCAAACTTGTGCCCATTTAGAATTGTTATACCAAAATGTGTAATTTTGACTATGCTGTACTCTGCCGAAATTACATTGAAATGCTTGATAACTTCTTCTGTTACCCTGTATACGGTAAAAGTGGAATACATATGAGAGGGAGAAAGTATGATGTTACCTCTTTTTACCTTGTCACTATTGATATAGCGTCTCTTAAAATTCCGCAATTCGCTTGATTTAAGAGTGGTGCCTAATTCTTCATTTCTTGCTTCATTACTGGAGAAGGAATTAATTAATTTTTCGTTTAGTGGTCGTAAAGATTGTAATAATTTTTCATCACCATCTGCTTGTGCTAACATAAAATCGCTAAAAGCTAACGACTTAGCTTTTTTTTATCCAAATTGAGCTGTTGATATTTTGTTCGTTTGTTTTATTTGATGTAGGGGAAGGTGGGGCAAGATGGGAACATTAAGCTTTAGAACACTGCATCAGGATTGCAAATTGATATACAAGGTTCAAAGTACGCTTGTTGTAATCTTTAAACGTTTATCTGCTAATGGATGAATTTACAATTTTTCGATGGGTACTCTTGATGTTGTGAGAAAATTTTTAAAAGAAATTTGTAAATACACCATCTTGCCCCACCATGGGGGCAAGATGGGGTTGCAGGTGAGTTAACAATGGGTCGTACTATAAATCTAGGTAATAGGTAAAAAAAAAATAGATTCTTAAAATATTCTTAAAAACATGCAGGAACAAAGCTTAAACTCATTAAAGCGGAACTACTTAAAATAAAAATAAAAAAATAACGATAAGAATATTAAACTTAATCTTCACAATTGAGACAATAGAAGACGAACTCATCCACATTATTCGCACAGCCTCCATGTACCCAACCGCGCCATCCAGGGCATTGTATCAATACTTCCCCTTACAATAATTAACATTGAGCGTCATCTTCCTCAACCGAAGAACTTGATTATTTCCTTGACATTTTCTAAAAATCTATCTCTTTGCTTTCCTCACAAAATTCGGCTTTTTGATCTCTTCTGTTTTCTTCTTTGTCATTTTTTTTTTTCCTTTAACTCTCACTCAGCACTTCTAGTTGCTTTAGGGATTCTCCAGACTTCTATTTTCTGTAGCAGATTTTTTATGACGTAGTGCTTGTAAGGATTGTTGCTTCCCTTGTACGCTTGGGTTGAACTTGTACTTTATTCCTAACATGAGAAATAGCATTATGTCTTCGAGAAAGCATAATGGCATATCCAGCATAACGGACCAGACTGAAGAGTAAGATAGTGATGTCCCATGTTGCCCATACCAATAGCCCAGCTTGCCCCTTTGGGACATTTTCTGGTTATGTTATATAATAACATATTAATATTCTAAATAAACAAATAACGCACTATAGAAAATACATGCAATACATGTCAATTAATAAGCACAAAAAAGTGTAGTTGTAAATAATTTACTTATGCTTCCGATACTGGTCGTTGAACGCACCACCAAAACAATAACGGAATTCTGGAAATTGCAAAGTTCACGCACAAACAGCAATAACTTTGTTATTACGACTAGTAAAGTTTCCTACATTACAACAAACATAAAACAGCACTTGTCAATATTAGGACTGCTATTATTTGACAGATGCTTACTGCCGTTTTGTAGATAAGACGATGTCCCCATCATGCCTCGTGGCCCCATCTTACCCCACCCTCCCCTATAAGTATTAACTAAGTTTGTTACTTGTTAATTGAAAATTGTTCCAATTCTGGTGGCCTTTTCTATGTTAGTTCTGATGTCTTCTCCTTTTCTGGGTTATTTTTTGATAATATTATTTAATACCTCCAAATACCTTTCGTTTTTTACTATTTTTTTTACAATTCCCCTTCTGATTTTCTTATCCACATTCCCGGTGCAATTTTGCCAAACGAAATAGGTGAACATTATTAAGATAATAGCTATGACGCAAAGAATATCTTCAACCTCTAAAAATTTGACTGACTATTATGCTACTATTATTTCTGGTTGAATTGTTATCCTTAATGCTTTTCCTTCTTTGCTACTGCTACCATCCATGATTTTGACAGTTTAATTGGCACTTTTGTTATTAGCTTGGCAGGATCGTCATGCAATCTTCTTTTAAGACAAAATAGTTAATAAAACAATTTTGCACTGCATTAATATTATACTGTAAGAAGTAATCGAGAGAAATCGGACACATTGGTTAATTTTTGTTTTTGTATTATATATTTTATTATATTCCATTTAGTTTATTGCGTATACGCTAGTACTGGTACTTAACAAACATGAAATAGTCTTTTTTTGTTTTCAGGATTCGTGTATCTTTGGAATAATAAAACAAGCATAATATTCTAATAATTTTGCAAATAAACCCTTATAATTAGTTGTAGGTACGCCATTTTGATATGTTTATTTGTAAAATTAATAATATGTATTTTTGTTTTCTAATAAACTCCAATCTGCACATCTGAAAATATGTAGTTTGATTGTTCCCAACATTTTTTTAACAATAAAAAATCGAAGGATGACGAATGTAAATAGATAAGATAATATGGAGCTTTTATAAGTATTTGCAATATTTAAGCATTATATATGCAAATTCATAGTAAGCTTTGAAGTAAAATAAGTGTTAAATCTTATCTATATATGTATAGATACCCATAATAGTCCGATTGACTTTAATAGTCACTGTGACTCATACTTACATTTTGATTCTAGGAAATTTAAAACATTTAGCCACTCTGACATATATAACGTATACAGAAAGCAAACTAGTGATAACAAACTTTTATTTTTAACAAGAGATAATTATTTTTATACAATCTGTCTACAATAGAGACAACACAAAATTATAATACATGCATTTACCATGTGATAAGATAACATTTCTTGGTAAAATTTACTAATATTTTTTATGAATTTTACAAATCTTATCTTGAACTAGATTAATATATAACACAGTTTGGCATATTTCTTCTTGTAGATAGTATCTCTATTTTTATTAATTCTTCCTTGCCATGGATTATAATGATATTGATGAAAAGTTCTGTTGATTATCTGAAAAATAAAAAGAAACGTAAATAATGTATTAAATAAAGTTTAATATTAAAAAAAAAAAAATAAAAAAAAACTTTTCAACCTCAAAATTCAGTATTAGACCAAAATTTTAAGGTAGTTTATTCGCAACCCGCGTTTATGCTTTTTTCATGATATATCGGCTTAATTTTGTGTAACTAAAACATAATTATAACAGATAATTATTTTGACATTTCAACAAACTGGATGCAACTATAAATTTTTGATAATCATTCCATTTGTGGTCGTTAATTGACGTTTTCGTTTGAATCATTTCAAGTATACATCGCACTTTATAATCATTTTCTTTGTCAAGTATTGATGTATTATTATAGCTAAAGTATTCTCATATTTATGGGAATTTATTCTGTTTAAATATTGTGATGTTTGTCTTCTATACATTCCGTTATTTTATTTTTAATTTAAAATAAATCACCCTGATTGGAAAGGACTTTTTTCCTCTTTTTATATAATATAAGAATATTAAAGGTGCATTTTTAGTAAATGCAAATAGATTGCTAGATATAGTTTATAATATTACCGATACATGGAAACATCATAAATTTTTGTCCAATAAATACGGTGTTTGTAAAAGCGATGGAGCTTATATTGAAAACTTAGCTGAATGATTACTGCAACAAAAACGATTTAGTAGGTAAATATCAATCATACTTTAAGGAAAAACACAGTGCGAGACATTGAAAATGGATCCGTATGATAAATGGTAAAGATAAATGGAAAAACTGCTAATCATATTGACAGAGTGAAATATAATGATGGTATATAAATAGAATAGATAAAAGTTAGTTATCGATATATAAATTTCACATTGGGCTACATTTTGAATACTGTTTAATATTAGAGGAAATAACATCCTGTTACAGAAAATTCAGAATAAAAATATGAGGATAATGTCGATGTGTAATAATCTGTGCTGTTGTATTCTTTATACCTAATTGTTATTATTATCATTAGTAGCTTGAACAGTTTTCGTTATATTTCGTTTTAAGTACTAGATAATATCTCACCATGGTATTTTCTCATTTGGAGAAATGCGATATGCTGGAAACATACATTGTATGCGGCAAAAAATCAATAAGGACTGTCGAATATTATACAGAACAGTATCCTTTGCGACAGTAGCTAGATCAACATTACTTTTGAAAACTTTACAGACAATTTAGGCAACACGATTGCTTATTTAAGAAGAAAAGAACAAAAAAAAAATACCATTATCAACTAAGGAAGTAGAAATTACAGTGTTGGCGTATTTTGAAGCCCATCGCGAATTTTCCATTAGAGATGCTACTAAGGAATTGGGTTTAAGTTACGCGTCAGTTCAAAGAATTTTAAAAAAGCATAAGTATATCCCATTTAAGTACCGAACCTCACAAACATTACAACCAGGAGATTCGAACAGGAGGTTGGCTTTCTGTGAATGGTTTATTAATTTTTATGATGACAATTTGAATGGAGCACAGTGTATTTTATGGAGTGATGAAACAAATTTCTCCAATAGAGGAATGTTTAATAAAAAAATGAACATTACAATGTCGCAAGAAAATTTATTAATAATGCGATCACATGCTGCACAGGTTCGATTTAGTTTTAATGTCTGGTGCGGATTAATTAGTTTGACAGTCGTTGGTCCAGTGTTCTACAATGGTACATTGACAGGAGAGAGATATCTGGAATTTATTCGTACCATTCTAGAGGATTTCCTTGATAACGCCAATTACATGACACCCCAAAATTTGTACTTTCAGCAGGACGGTGCTCCGGCACACAACTGTCGCATAGTTTATAACTATCTGGACACCATCTTTGTCGATAAGTGGATTGGCACAAATGGGCCAATTCGATGGGCTGCACGCTCTCCTGACCTTTCACTTTTAGACTTTTTTCTTTGGGGTATTTAAAACAACAGATATATAGAACCCGGTACAATAACGTGAACGATTGGCAAAATAAATTTAGGGAGGTTTTCCACCAATTGGATGGAAGGATAATCCTAAGAGCTACCCAGAGTGTACTTAAGCGGGCGCGAAAATGTATTGAGAATGAAGGTGATACCTTTGAGCAGTATTTATAAATTATGCATTTACTTTTTCATTTCAATTTAATTTCAACGACATTATTTTAAGATGTAATATGTTAAAATAAACATCAAACACAGAGCCATGTATCTGTTTTGTTAAAAGTTGATTCTTTATACTGCTCTACATTTTACAAAACCAACTTCTTTATTATTCGTTTTAAGGCAATATTGTATTGATACTTTTGTATTATGAATTAAAATATCTTTCATTTTTTTTTAACAATATATAGGTGTCCAATTAAAAAAAAAAAAATGTCAAAATTTCTTGGAAATGCGTCATTCAATTCTTTTTTCGTATATTGCATATTAATCAGCGTTAAAACACTAATACTTTGCTAATTTAACATACTTTCTAGAATCAATAATAACAGAGATAGCAATGGTGCGCACTTAATTTGAGTCAGCCTCTATATAAATAATAAACCAGTTTACTTGTCATAAACATGCTTTTATTGTAAATAGAGTGAGTGGAAAATATGGCTAATATTATAAATTATTCATTAAATATTATTAAATTGTGTTGTAATACTAGCTTAACAATAAACATTTATTGAAAGTAACCAAAAATTTCGGTTTTATTGCAATACTATGTAATCTCTGAGGCAATTTTTAAATTCTATTATCTTTAATCTCTGATGACGTAATGCATATAGATGTTGCAAATTACTGGAGCCATATAATAGCGTTAAATGTATACGTTAAAAAATTGTCACAAAGATGGCGTTTCTCTTGTTTCATCCAACAATACTTCATATTCAACATAAATAAGCAGACATACGGTTATCAAATAGTAAGTAATCTGGTAGATTTATAAGGTAAACATCTTTTAGAAGTGTTAGTATGGAGCAATTGGTGATGTGTTTCGTAAAAGCAATAACTTCATTAAAATAAAATTTCGATGTTGCTAGAGTAACTAACCATGTTCTAATATATATTATTGTTAAATATAGTTAAATAGAGTGTGTGTTAATTTTAAATATATAACTCCACAGCAGTTTTTTAGTACTGAGTAAAATATAGTTTTGCTTTCATATACGATAATAGAAAATATAAAAAGAACAATATTTTTTTTTGTATTTTAACAATACATTTTTCTCCGCGCAACAATCTGTAACAAATATTTATATTAGCATCTTAGATTCACTGCATTGGATACTTAAAAATATGTATACCTATATAATTAACCAAAAAATGTTTAAATTGGAAGTTAATATTTGGGAAATAACCCTTGCTTGGTCTGAAACTTATTTATTACTTTCGATATTTTTAAATCCATAGACCTTTGCAGCTGAGCCAAAACTGTTCGTTTCAGGTAAGGTACCTTTTCCTTTGGCAGTATACCAAAATGTTACTAAGAAATGTTGTTCAGGATGAAAAGTTATGACGGTATGCAAATTTTCAGAGTCATGGGCCTATTTTGATAAAATCATTGTTTGTCAATCTCGTTACTATTTGCGTTCACAGTACTCAGTACACAGTATATGTTACTAAGAAAAATGGTTAAGGAAAAACGTTAGAGAGAAATTTTTAGACTGATCGGCCTACTTTGATGAAAATGATGGAATTGATAATAGGCGGAAAAACTAGTCATGATTATCAAAGTAGGCCAATCAGTATGAAAATTTGTATCTATAATTCCATAACCTTTCGCTTTAAGCAATTTCTCTTAGTAACATATTTCTATACTATAAAGGCAAATAGTACTTTACCGGAAACGAAATTGACAAGCAGTGGATTTTATCAAAGTAAACCGAGGATACTGACATGACATGAATGGTAAAGGTACTTTACCTGAATTGAAAAGATTTTTGGTTCAGCTGCAAAGGTCTATTAGATTTTAAAAGCTCGAAAGCAAATGATGAATAAGTTTTACACCAAGTATGACTTATTTCCCATATATTAAATTCCAATGTAATTTTTTTTTGTCTATTATACTTATTATCAACTCCATTTATGGACAGATTGTATAATAAATACCAGAAAATGGTATTAAACGCATGTTATGTATGAAATATTAAGAAAAAGCTGTCGTTATTTATGTTATAATATTTCATGTTTATACTAATTTGAAAATGAATAAATTTATTGTTTAGAGATACCAGCAGAGTTACTATCGAATGTTATATTTTATACTACTTGTTGTTAAATTCTACAATATGAAGTGTTACATTACCCTTCTATAATTCAATCTTTTAAAAAATAGAATAGTAAACATTTTTGAACTCTAAAGCTTTCTATAACTTTTTTTTGTGTATATTTCGACGAGATATTTGATGAAAATTAAGTTAAAAAAGTGCAAACAAAACCTATCTTGAGCAAAATACTAAACTATTTTTTTTTAAATAAACTTCCACCTTCAAAAAATTATTTAGTACTCACTTTTTAATTTGTTTATTATGCTTTCCAATTAATGTAGGTATATGTTGGCATTGCAGATAATCTGGAATAAAAGAAAATCCTCAGTTTAGTTGTTTACGATACATAACTGATCATTTAATCTACATGTGTGTCTATAAATAACTTATATTTAGTGTGAAACAACTGATTGGAAATTATCAGGAAATCCATGTTTAATTAGATTAATTCATTTGAGGTACAAGTTTGGGTAAAATTTATTTTGGTATGTTGTATAGTTTATGCATATTCCCAACAAAATTTTCGATATAATCATTAAAGGAATCACGCAGGGATGCCATATTTATCTACTATCTACACTGATTTTTTTTTACTTTTACGTAACATACCGAATTGAATTAATAATAATCTTATATTGCTAAATAAATTTAAACCTTAACATACCAAATGCACTTACCCCTTTAGAAGGGTTGATGCGGTGGCGGATGGAATCCCGGGTGCATCGATGGTGGATGTGGTTCGGGATGAAATTCCGGAAATTGGTGTTGAGGAGGAAACTGTTGAGGCAGTTCGGGGAAATGCTGGCCTGGTGGAGGAGGAAAATGGTGGTGAGGTGGCTGTGGAAATTGCGGCGGAGGTGCTGGGAATTGATTTTGATCAGGGAAGAAAACAGGGGGAGGTTGATTATGTGGTGGTGGGAAATGAGGATGCATTGTTCTCAAACAAAGTTAAAAGAAATAAGAAATACGTATTGTGATGGTACTTCACGCGATGAGTAACCCTGGAATTGTGGCCATAAAATAAATTATTTGACATAGATATAGGCAAACCTGTTGATTAGTCATACGTGTTGCATTAAAGAGTTTTCTTATCTAATCTGTTGTGGTGGAAAAAATATTATCCGTTAATGCGTGGCTTATTTATATTAAAATTGTAACAGCTGTGCGTGTGTATTTTATCAAAAACACTTAGTTGCATTATAATCAATTTTTTAGTTTTAATGTTCTTGTGTGTTAATCTAATTTTTTCAAGAAAACTTTTAACAACAATTTTTTTTGGCTTTTCAATTGCTTTATATTTATCATTTCAAATAAATAAAAAATAATTCAAGTATCAACACTAGACTAAAAGTAACATGTTACGCCATCTGTTGTGTATTTACTTTATGAGATAGGCCAGTAGTTCATCTTATAGAAATTGGTGGCGGAAAACACAACCTTAAGTAACTGCTTCTCAGGGACGTCATGAGATTTCTGTTCTAAGTAACAATTTAAGGAGTAAATACAGCTAACGAAGAAACCAAATTACTTGCTGATTTCCTCAACAAGCTGCATTGGT
The DNA here is from genome assembly GCA_004143645.1 of Protaetia brevitarsis. Lineage (NCBI taxonomy): Eukaryota > Metazoa > Arthropoda > Insecta > Coleoptera > Scarabaeidae > Protaetia > Protaetia brevitarsis. The sequence continues at coordinate 378,809 of RXPK01000108.1, forward strand.
CTCCTAGTTCAAAGTAGGTTTATATACAGGATGTTTACCATCCAGGGAAATTTTCCCCTCTATTACTTTGCCAAACAGTAAAAACAAAAATAGGGAACAAAAAGTTTTTATAAATTATTGTAGAATTATGATTTTTATATAGCGTAAAATTATCGGGATTTATACAGGGTATAACCTCCGTACAGCCTGCAACTTTCCTTTTTTTTTAAATACAATACCCCCAATATTATTGCATTTTTAAAAGCTCTTGTGAATTATAAAAATAAATAATGTATAACATACTTTAGTGCTAAACTCATTAATTTCCGAGATATCTTTGATTTTCTAAAAATTCTATGCCTTGCACTGTTTGAGAAAAGCGGTTGTAATTTAATTACCACTAAGAATAAGTGAACCAAATTTTGAAATATCTCAGTACGGACCTACGGACGCTATTTTGATAGATGGATTGGAAAAGGTGGTCCAGTTAGGTGACCAGCAACGTCACCAGATTAGACTAAGCTTGATTTTTTTCCTTTCGGGGAATATATCAAGAAGTTTGTTTACCGGGAGCCTCCAACAACTGCAGATGATATGCAGATTGGGATTAGAAATGCATTTTCCAGTGTCCGTGAAGAAATTCTGGTGAATGTAAATACGTCTTTTGGTAACAGTATACAAATGTGTGTCAGACAAAATGGTGATTATATCGAAAATCTTGTGTTGTAATTATTTTTTTTTATGTACTATTTGGCGAGGTTTATTGTTGTTTACTTATATTGATTTATTAATTATTGCATTTTTTTTTTCATTTTTATATTAGATATTTATTTTCTGGTCTTTATTTTTACAGTTGTCATCTACTAAGATTAGAAATATGACTGTAACAATGAAAGATTAATCAAAACTGTAATACCTCGAAAAGTAGAAGAGATATACATAGGATATGCCTAACAAAAATCAAAACACGTGTTAATAGGAATTCAATGACATATACAGGGTATTCTATTTAAAAAAATACGATACACCCATTTGAAATTGACAAAGTTTGCATTTTAGTGACGAACACCCAGTATATTACAATACAACTATAAACGGACTGCAGGTGTAAGTAGGTCTGTACTAAGATATTTCAAAAGTTGGTTCACTTAATCTACAACCGCTTTTCTCAAAGAGTACAAGCAGCAGAATTTTTAGACAATCTTAGATATCTTGGAAATTAATGTGTTTAGCGCTAAAGTATGTTATATTTTATTTTTTTTAAATTTACTGGTGCTTTTAAAAATGTAACTTATAAAAACGTTTTTTCCTATTTGTCACTGTTTACGAGTTGTAGAGGAATTTCCAGCTAGTGAAACACTCGGTATACTTATATTCAAATTCAATGAAAATGCGAAATACAAATATGTTGAGTGTCTTAGTTCATTGCCTTAACAAGTTGGAAGGGTATTACATTAGCGATACCTTGGGAAATCGTATAGTATTTAATATACCGGGTGTTCCAAGGTAGATGTCATACTAGAATAAGTATATAAAGAATCCAACATTAGAATTAACTCAAATTTTGTATTTGGAAGTTATTCAAAGTAAACTACATTTCTAAGATATTTTCAGAAATACAACGTTGCCGCTTCTACTGAAGTTTTTTTTTGCCCATCAAAATTTTATTTTTTTATTCTGTTCTTTAGTCTATATATACTGCAAATGAATAGCTTTTCTTAACTATCTAATCAACACTCAGGAATTAGAAATACTAGGTACTTTTGCTTTACGGCTATTAAGAGGAAAATCTCATTTTGATGCATTGCTTGCTTCTTCAACTTATTTTTCTGTTTAGTCGTTTATTCCATAAGACAAAATAAATTAAAACTACTAAATAAAATTTATATCAGATATATATATTTCTTAAAAGTATCATAATACAACATAATCCGTACAAAAGATTGTAAAAAAACTGTTTTAAGAATACAAAAAGAAAAACTCGATTATAGGTAATAGAAATATATAATGCATTTGAGAAATGGTAGGCTCCCATCCACGTATCATCGATCTGTCCACATGGTTACACCTGCAACTGAAATAATAAATATTGTTTTACCTATAACTTTAATATTGTTTGAAGTTTAAATAATTTAAACATGAATACATTGTTGTATTTTAAGAAAGAAAAAGCTAATTGCTGAATAACAGTTGGATTTCCGTGGCATTTACCTATCTAATTTTACTATTATCTTGCTCATAAACTAATATTATTAATTAGCTATAAATATCTCATAGTCTATTGACGTTATGATATTAGACGTATTATTTGATTATATCGAATGATAACCGTGTTCCTTAAGGGCTTGATTATTGCCCGGAATCGCTGATTTGCGAAATTATTGTGGTGATAAGGAGAGAAATAGAACTCTGCAAGATGCCTGATAAGTATCAAATTATTTGGGCTTTATTTACCTCGTTAAAAGATTGTGTTTGCCATTTTGAAGAAAACTATTCTTTTAGTGGCGGGGAAAAGTGGCTGGGAGTTTGTAAAAACATTGTGTAAAAACATTGTGAGGTAAAAACATTAAAAGGTTAAGATTTGATTCTTTTTTGAGTGTTACCAGATTTTGTTTTGTATGCAAATTATTAATTAGAACGTGTAGGTAGGTGGTGCTTGGTAGTCAGTCACAGGTTTTTTCGTTAGAGTTACGTCATTTACTGGTATACTGGTACATATTTCATCTTTCTACAATACTTAAAGAGTGAATCTTGTATTCTGTTTTAATTATGAGCCAGTACAGAAAGTGCAGCAACAATGAACCAATCTTATATCTTTCAGTAACTTGCTAAGCTACTATTTCTAACGGATACAACAAATGGGATGGAATGCTTTTAATAAAACCAACAATTAATAAACAACGCATGCTTATTAATAAAATAGATTCATAAAAACCTAAACCCAAATTTCATTATGCTTTTACTGGCATTTGAAAATAAAAGTCGGCAAAAATGTATAATTTCACTCTAATCTAAATATTTACTAAGATACAAAGATGTGAGTATATATTCATAGTGGAAATACTGACCTTGTCTCAATTACGTTGCTGAAGCCACCTCTCCATGCATTTCAATTCCTCATCCACGAACCTGTGCCTGTAACAAAAATATTGCACGTCAGGTCAACAATATAGGACACCGTAGAGAGCGTAGTTTTAAGCCAATCAATACTAATACGCGTGTATCATATATGTATCTGTGATGTGTCGATAAAGTATCTCATCAACATCCATAATTCTGTAATATTGTAATTCCTGAAAAGTTTATTAAGTACCAATTTTGTACTTATGATAAAAATAGAGGGAAAAAAATAGGAATTACAATAAAGTAATGTTTCGTACAGTGCGGACCCCCAATAGTGCTTAATTCCCAATAGTATTGTCAGATAAATATGCAACAATGCCCTCAATAACGTAATCCCCAAGAAAATAGGGTTAGAAGTTAGCCTAGAATAATACATATTTTGCACAATTTTAAAGAATAATATTGGAATTTTGTAATAAATATTTGTATTTAATTATTTTATACAGTTGTTTACAAGTAAAAAAATATTTAAGGTTCAAATTTTAATGTTATTTTCCAATTATGTCCTCTCATAATGTGGTGTATTCAAAATTGCTATTAATTTAAATACGTGAAATGTTGTTCTTATATATTATTATTTTTAAATATTAAAAAAATGAGACATTTACTTATTCTTTAAGATAAACGATTTTAAACTTTTAAAAATCTTAAAAAACTCAAGAGCACAAATCACATATGCTAACTCAACTTTTTTGGAAAGATAAATGAAATCCACACAAAAAACCCTAAAATGAGAGAATTGAAATTGTACTTTGGCGACAAAGGCAGGTATAGGAAAAGTGGGGTATTCTGCTTCCTACCGTCCTAGCAACAAATGAACATTAATCTCGCTTTTCTTTGCGTTGCTTTTCGTTATCCATCTCGTTTGAGACTTATTTTCTTTTAATTTCCACAGGACTTAAAACAAATGGTTTGTCAGTTTCTTTTCTATATTCTCCATTTTAGGGCATTACAGAGGCTCTCAATCTCAAGAAAGTTTAAATTAAAATTAACCAAAAAAAGATCTCCCATAAAATCAATAATTGGGTATATTGTTACTTACATTTATTTGCTTTTTTTATTTTCAATGTCCCTTTAGACCTTTAAATATCTATAAACACAATATTTCTTACATAAACAGTTCTGGTATGGATTTTTCATTTACCGAATTGTTGTTGACCGAAAAGTTTACCGAACGTTTTTTGGTCAATTTATATAATACAATCCTTACTGTCAATCAATTCCATTCCAATTTGGTTGTAGTTTTTTTTTTTAAGTTTTCTATTTACAATAACCAAATTATAATTGTACTAATGCAATGCATGAAAATATTGCATATCTCAGAAGTGACTTATAATATATTATATGTAAAGATACTCCGTATTGTGTATATATTCTCATATGATATTAGAATATAAATCTTTTGTATTTATTGGGATCATTTGCAAATTCCTTAGATAATTTATGTTTTTCTACCACATGATGGCATGATATTACTATTTACTTTTTATTGTTATTCATTCTAAAGATAGAAAAAAAAATACAAAAAATGACAAGTTACACATGATAGGATTCTTAAAAAACAATTCTTTTGGTAGATTTAAGAGAATAATTAATTGATTAAATTAATCCTGTGAAGAATGAAGCTGCTTTTATAATACTGTTATAAGAAATGTTTTCATTACAAGATTTACAATATTACTAATAAAATTAGCGATTATGTACATTAAAGTAATACACTAAACTATAATAAAATTAATTTATAAAATGCACTATACAAATGGACGTAATTTAAAAATTATTAAAGAGGTGAACAAACGTCAACAACGCATAGTTACTAATCAGCTCGTAGGTAATTAATTGTTCGATTGTAACGAAACATAGTCACACCATAGATAACTTGATGGTGCATTCAATGTAATATTTTTCGTACCCACATTGGACCTTTATATCAATTGACTCACGTGCAATATAAAGGTTCAACCCCGCCTACATTTAGAAATGCCTATATGGTAAATAAAGATAGTGTTATATAAGGTTGGGTTTTAACAGCAAAGTGTTTCGCTATTCGTTGGTAGAATTACGGACAATTTTTGTTTTCTAATACCTATAAAACTTCTATTCATATATTTTCGTATTTATAATTGAAAGACCTGGAAAAAATAACAATTTCTTTGATGCCTTTTAAACTACTAGATACTATGTGCTATGGAGCCTTTTTAAAGCCTTTACAATATTTATCAAAATGACTGAAGGTCACAAATATTCTAGTAACATTACATCTCTGAAAAAAAACATGCAATGGAAAACAATCATACTTTTACATTCAATTTTAATAAAAGAAAAAAATAATAAAACACAAAATCAAACTTGGGTTAAATATACATATTGCATAAACAAAAACAATTTTCATTATAACTGACACTTCTGACATTATAACATGTCATTCTTTTAAATTTATACAGAAATTGTAATTATATTGAGAAAATTTATATTAAGATAATATATAGTAATTCCATTTTCATTATATATGTTAAATAATGTTTTCGATATTTGATTACTGTATTATACAAAAAAGTGGTTTTCTGAAGATAAAATAATACATTTATTTAGGAACGCTAACAATTTCTACAGTTTTGAACTTACAAACATTCGCATACCAAAAAGAATCAAATAATAATTACTAATTAAATGCCTATTTTCAATTATTATTACATAAGTGTTATTTAGATAAATTTAATATTAATTACTAATAAGTGCAATACTTTAACTATAACTATTTTATCAACAAGGGATTTAAAATGATACTTTTATGTTAAGTTAATAACTAAAAATACCACGCCTTTCAAATGGAACAGAATTAATGATTATATCGATTGTTACTAAAAGGAAAAATACTTGAAATACCTGGAACATTTCCATGGTGGTGCTGGTGGTGATGATGATGCGGTGGCCAAGGTCTAGATGGTGGTGAGGGACAATGGTGGCTGGGGGGTGGAGGATAATGATGATGAGGAGTTGGGGGATGTTGTTGATAAGGGGGCGGTGGCGGATAATGATGATGGGGCGGTGGTGGTGGAGGCCTTGACGGTGGTTTCCAGCAACCAGATGGCGGCTGGCAACAGCATGGCGGTGGTGGATATCGATGACTATAATTCGTCGAGCGATTACATCTGCACCATGGCGGAGACATGCTTGTAATTACTTGTTTTCAGCACTATAGCGATATTAAAATTGCGAACAAAGACTGAGTGGAGGCACAAGCTAGAGATTGCATTTATAATACCTGTTTATCATCACGGAGATAAGAATGAAACACGTGAGGGTTACTCATTTATTAGTTTTGGGATAATATCGATATGCGCTTGTGTATAAACTGATTTTGTTAGCCAGATTTAGATATCAATTGTTTTTTGTTTAAACCGTTATAATACAAACGCATCCTGCAATATCTTAGAATATCACTTTTAGTTAGTTTTCCTTTGTTAATACATCTTTGTATTAAGAAAGCTGGATTGCGACATGTTCGTAAATTGAGCGGTTTTACGTAGAGCGTGTGTCCCTCAAAGTTCAGCTCCAATACGAAATAACCTTAAGATATTTTTATACAGGGTATCACAAAAATAGTGCACACTAATTTAATAGTTAACAACAAGTACAGCAATAGCATAGAAACGCAAATTGCAATTGAAATTACATAAATTATTTAATGTTTCTCGATAGTTAGCATACAGAGTTCTGGAGGTCTTAGGCATATAGTGAAACCAGGCATTATATAACACACCTGGAAATTATTTTGAATTATACCGGGTGTTTTAATAACTGTCGGCCTAATCACTTAATATTTTTTTAAATGAAACACCCTGTATTTTTTTACATTTTTAGCTATAGCTGATTATAGGCTGATTATAAGCGTCTATTTTTTTTTATTCGATGTGTTTGGTTGTTGGAAATGCATATTTTTGGCAAAAAAATTGATATTTACCTAGTGTACTATCATTAAAAAATCAGTAGTGCTGCTGAAAATGTGAAGGACTAGGAAATAAGAGGAAGGAAGAGACTAAATAATTGGGAATTCATTCAACAAAGAATAGATTATACTTCAGAAAAAAAGTGAAAAAAGATTGTTCAAAATTTATTGTCTAATTTCGAAAGCTTTGACTACCATTTTAGATTTTTCAAAATAGGACAGGCTGTATATCTTTACACAAATGGATGTAGAGGTTAATGATTGGCTGTAGCAGTATTTAATAAAAACGCAAAATTAATATATATTTGTAACTATGTAATTAACCAAACAAGAGTAAATATGTGACGAAATGGAAAAAAGAAATAAAATAAAACAAGCTAAACAAATAAACACTATAAAAGTTATCAAAATGTATTTTTTCTCAGTAGGGAAGAAAGTTATACATTTCCTCCCTAGAGAGGAAAGTTGTGCTTTTCCTCGATATTCATATGATGAAACTGTACATCTTATAATATGTGACATTATTGGCAGCTGACATTAGTACATTCGACCCAGTCTGAGCCCATTTATGAGAAATTGCTAAATTATTAGGTATTAAATTTCAATTAAAGTATTATTAAACAGTTTTAAAATGACGCTAACTAGACAGTTCCTCAAAAAATATTTGACAGATTAAGCCTACTATCTATCATGTCACACACAGGTATGTCTTTATTATTTTTAAGTAGAAGAAGTAACGAGTACAACGTAACTTTAAACTAAATCAGTCTGTTATTATCTCTCTACCAGTACTGATGCATGCCTTTCAATTTGATGTACTAAACGTAATGTAATTTCATTTTTATTGCCCTGAAGAAGCTGAGAAAATTCAGCGAAAATTTGGTAATAAATTAAGAAATTGAATTATGGGTATTTGATCTTTAACCCCACCTTTTTTGAAGTAATTTGGCGTTAAATTTTATTAGTTTTATTATTTTTAGACATTTAGATACAATTGGACTGGCTGGGAAAAAATAGTATTCAAACCACGTGAGGAAAGTGCTATTGCAGGCGATTACAATACGATTGTAATATTTGCCCGAGGCCTACAATAGAGCACTTTCCTCCCTTGGTTTGAAATATACTATTATTTATTTGTAAGCAAGCCCCAAACGATGATTGAAAGAATTTGTTACTTTCATTAATATGCCTCGACTAATATTTACAGTGGTAGGTTTTTCACGGCATACAAAACCTCTTATATGTCCCCACAAATAAAAATCCATATTGGCAAGATCGAGAGATCTAGGTGGCCACTGCGTTGGCCTTCCTCTTTCGATCTATTTGTTTTTAAACCTTTGATTTAAATGCTCCCTCATAGCCAGTATAAAATAAGCTGGTGCGCTCTCTTTCTGCAAGCATATTCTTTCTCGCTCAACAGGCATCATCCCAAATAGTTGGATAATAAATTTACCAAAAAATGAACGTAAGCTTCACCATTTAAATGCCCGCCAAGAAAAAGTAGGAATCTACTATTCGGTCACCAAATCACCAAATGTTTTAGAATACGTTGAACAGATTTTTCACTGATTCCTATTTCTTCACTAATTTCTTTTTGACTAGAAGTAGGATTTTCATTTCTTCTTTTGTTTTGGTACCAATAATACTGAATACTCATAGTCTTCAGTTCTAATAGGTTTTGATTTATTTGATGTTTTGTATTTCCATTTCTATCGACTGCTAAAATTTCTTTTATTTTATGTGTTTTGTTTGAATATCTTTCAGCATAAACTTTACTTGTAAGAAAGCAATTCTTTTCACGTTACTCCTCTAGAAGAATCATATCTATCAGTTTCTAGTTCTTTTTTAGGATAATTCATACTGCGAAGGTACTTCTAAAATGGAACTCAAAATCGGCAAAAAATGGCAAGTATGACTTTTTACTAGTTATTTTAACATGCTTGACAGTACTCATATTTGATTTAACCATTTGATACCTATATACGCGTATAGATAAGTACTCAATAGTATAATTCGCACACATTTTTGTGTTTTCATCAACAAAAAAAAACGACTACAAAAATTGAAAATCATCTAAAAAAGTTGGCCAAAGTTTCATTGTCTAATTTCGAAATTAAACAATAAGTTTTGAACACTTTCTATTGCCACAGCTTTTAATTTCACCTCTTCAGTATCTTCTATCTCCTAATTATAGAATTCCCATTTATTATTTGATCTTATGCTTTTTGGGACATTACTGGCTAATTAGCTAATTAGCCTCTGGTGAGTGTGGCATGTGAAAAAAGTACATAGAATTATACAGGTATATAACATAATAAAATAACAAAAATTAATCACACGATCCACACACAAAGATGTCAACGAATTACGTTTCACAGCCCATTGACTTGTTAATGAAATTAAACCTTAAAAAATTAGCATTGTTGGTCAAGACAACGCTTATAAGGCAGATAGGAGTTGTTACAATTTAAAGAAACACTCCAGTCGATCCGAATCTTATCCGCCATGGGAACAAAAGCAGTGGAAGCCGTCGTGCAATCATTAGCCCGTATTACGCATATTTACACAATCATGCGAACAATTTCAACAAATGAACGACTGGTATTTCACCTCTTGCGTATGTTAAAAGCCACAACAGATCAATTTGGACCGAATGTGCACCTTTTTAGAATTATTTTGATATCTGCATCAACATCAGAGAAACTGATCTCGCAGTATTTTAAAGACTGGCTTCAGTATTTGGTAAAAAGACATCTGTATCTTCTTTCCAAATACCGAAGCTGAAAGCGTTTTGTTATTGGATTCATGGAATGAGAATTGTCCAAGTGATGTGAAAAATTTAGTACCAACGAACAAAAAACCAATATTTTAACTATTCCTGAAAAGACAGCTTCAATATTCATCAACATTTTCAGATAAAGTACTAGTTATGGGATACGATTTAACTCTACATCAAAGAAACATTGTTATTTAGTCGCAATGTTTGATACATAATTAATTGTCATCGCCCAGATCTTTCAATGTATTTAAATCATGGAAGATCGGCCACCAACGTTTGAAAATCTTGTATGAATTCATATTATGCTGTATTTGTCGCAAGCCTACATTTATTCGTGGTGTGTAGTGTTTCTTTGTATTATAATAACTAACTAGTTATGTTTCTTTTTTCTCTATAAATTTAATATAGATATATCGATGAATTATACATAACCTCTTGTGTTTTTCTAGCAAATATTTTTTTTTAATTTGGGGGGATTGTTAACGATCAACAATAAATGTGAGACAGAAACTATTATTTCTATCCCTTAGTACTAAAACAGTTAAACATCTATCTTGACTTTTTTTTGATGTCTTTTATTTTTGGAGATATTAGCGCAAATAGCGAAGGATACTGTGCGCGATAGGGCGCTCCACCCCCAGAAATCGAAGAACTTAGCAGCTAAGAAACTTACCGTTGTTCTTACACCACATCAATCTATAAATCCAACAAGTTTCACTTAAATTGGTGAGACATACTTATTAGTGTTCCTTGTTAGTATGTTAGAATAAGGCATATAAAATTGTTGGTATGTAAAAAGTAGGACAGCAAATTAAACTCCCTTATATTAGAAATATTTTATTTATTCAACCACAAAATAACATAATATAATGTATAATACTGTGCATTCAAACAACTACTGAATGTAACGAAATTACATATTTTATATTAATTTTCTTATATTCTTATATTCTGTTGCTGATATATGCTTAAATATTCCATCCACCATTTGTGATTTATAATATTTTGAGACACCTGAAACAGAAATTAAATTATATGTAGGTACAAACTATACATCAAAATATTCAGGAACACCGTGTTATTTATAAGATGATCTTATACTACACATGGTAGTATAGATAGCTAGAGAAGTGTACAGATTGATCAGATTTCATATCAGATATCTACTATTAAATGTGTCTAGCGAATTTCTGTCAAATCCATAAATCTGGAAGATTGCCTTTAATAATAGTTCTGCATTTTGTAGCAAGAATAGAATTATATACATATATACTGCAGCAATAATTGCAAAAAGTCGCCATCATATTCCTAAAAATAATTGAAAGTGCTAACTTAATATTTATAAGCTCTTTAACCTACCTTAAGCTTTTAAAGTGCTAATTACTTATTATTCAAACGCTTTTAGGTCGTGGAGGTTGCGAACATGAAGGCCCTGGTATCTGATAGTCTCCAGGTTCGGCTTGGCCACATCTGCAATTGTTTCGCTTCGAACAATCAAACGCCTCAGCTTGTTTAACGTGATGTCCGCATTTGTGTTGAAAGCCATGCTTTGAACGTCTACCGTGATGACAAAATCGATTTATGTTGTCACGGCGTTCAACAACATCTTTGCTAGGATGCCCATGCGTGCAGCAATGCTTTCCAACGTGAGCGGAATGTTTGAAATGTTGACATTCATGATGCTTATGGTGTCCGTCTTTCTTAAATTTCCTACACTCCTCACCGTGAACATGTTTTTGACACTGTCCAAAATATACTTGCCAATCTCTCATCCCTTTTCCGTGTCTACGACCATGGTGACCACCGAAGCGCTTGAACATCTTATGCTTGTTGTGTTTCTTATGACAGTGATCACGGAATGCGCAAACTTTCATTTTGATTTACCTCTGTATCTGTTCAAATGCGAAAATATTATTGCTAACTCGATATGGCAACACGGGCGATAACGATTCGTGCACTACTGAAGCTTTTGTTGACTTCGCGTTTATATATGTGTGAAACAAAGAAGGATGGATCGCGTGACCATGAGTCATCACACATTGTCCTACATAAAGCGATAGAAAAACGCGAGTAAGTAGCGTTAGCTAGAGATAATTGATTTATGTGAAGCCATAACAGTGGCGTAACATTGTGTAGGAATTTCGTTAATGCTATAAATACATATATTTACTTGGTATGTAAAAAGATTTAGAAAACAGGTAAGTATTCAGAAATCTATTTGATACAAGGAAACTAAAGATGTAATGTTGTAATGTAATAATAGCGAAGGAAGCTGAAGGAAATTGAAAGCTCCACTGATGAATAGGTAAATTTCCTAAATGTAACAAATGTTTTTTGAAGTTTATTAATTTTTGTTCTAATTGTGTAGAAACGAAATTGGGAAGAACAGAAAAGCTTTTAAAAAAGTTATCGCTTGATTAGTGGTAGACCAAAATGTGTAAAATAAACCTTAGTTGGAAACTGCTGTATTAAAAGAAGGAGATATTATGAAGATATAGCGCAATGCACTGAGAGAAATGGTTGGTTTAATCCAACATTTAATTTTTATGTTTGCCGAAAACAAAATAATGTTAAAGAAATCTGCTATTGTGTTTGACTAAAACATATTTGTTGTATTAACATTTTTGTTTTGGATTAACGATATTTAGTGTTGATTTATGGGTGACCACTTTACTTATGTTCTTTTAAAATAAAGTGTAACGAGTTAACTTAAACTTATAAATTTGTGTTGTTTTAATACATAGATTTTTTTTATTTAAGTTAGTGTCCAATCAACCTTTTATGCTAACACTATTTTATGGGTTGAATAAATCCAATGGTTATGTTGTTTATATACAACCCAAAAAATGTGTTAAATTAACGCATTTTGAGTTGATTAAACATTTTTTTTCTCAGTGTGTGTGTATTCAAATAGAATTGGTTTAAGCCATATATTTCAGTGAAAGCATCTTCTTGCAAATCTTATTTTTGCCTTGATAAATTAAGCTTCATCGTTTAACTATTTTAAATGGGAAGCAAGATCAAGTAAAAGCAGAGTAATATTTTGTAAACTTGTTGAAACATTCACAAGAAATCGACATCAGCAATTGAAATATTTCACAATTTATAATTTAAAACTTAAGCATTCTTTAAATAAGATGTCAACATGATAATGAGTTTCTTTGAATCTTAACACTAAACTTTATATAAACTAATTGCAATTTGCATGGAATATCACTCCAGTTTTGTGGCTTTCTTTGCAAAAAGATGACATAATAAATTAATTAATATGTTTTTCATTGAGCTATCTACACTGCCTTCAATAAACACTTAACAAGTATAATTCAGAGAATCTTGGCTCCATTTTCGTTTGCCAAATGATTTTGGCCGGTGAAACCAATCTTAATCGCTTTTGAGTGGTTGTTGCAGTCAGAAAAGTGTTGTTCATATCAGCCTTTCCTGTCGCTGCCGGCCGCTACATCTAAAATAAAATCAGATCATCATCAAAAAATCATTACGCAAGTTTTTAATGTCTGTTGTAGCTTGAATTGATTTTGGGTGTAATTCTAAAAAGATACCAGTTCTTTGTGTGGTTCGGAAAGTGTACCTTTAGAAACCAGATAGCAGTGTTCTTTTCCCATCTCTTTTTAAATGCTAATAAAAAAATCTTCGGATTTTTCTTTTTGGAAATAATATTAGAAATAGTTTAAATAATATATGGTTAATTTTGGAAAAGGAAGCTGTTTCGTAAGTTGAACACATATTATAGGTACAACTTACACAATTTGACTGGAATCATTCTGAGGTCATTGTCAAGTTCTATCAAATTTGGATATGAGTTGGAAAAAAATATAGGAAAGTGACTAAGTGGACATAACGATTCTGGGAAGAACAAAAAAGGGGTACGATGCTTCGCGGTAAAGAAAAGGTTGAATTTTCAAACTGATCAACTTATTACTTGCCTTGCTAAGAATAAAAATGAAGTTTTATCCTAATATTCTCAAATTTTCTTCAATTAAGTTAGTGTAGAGCAATCACGACATTTTTGCCGAGCTATTCTGTCCAGATCCATATAATTTCAGAACATTTAGTATGACTTCAGAAATTGACACAGCCTCTAAATTCTCAAGAAAGCTAAACTCAAATATTCTTTAAAATAATTATGGCTTTCTTGGCCCTTTGTTTTCCTGTACAATAATAGATGTCACTGAATATATTTTTCCGCATACCACTAATGAAATGAAAAATTAGGATTGCATCCTTTGGATACGTTTTCTTTGTCTTTAAATGTTTCACCATTTACTTCATTTACAAGCCCAGCGAAATGTACAGTTAGTGTAACAATGACATTTTTACTGAGCTAATCTAATCTGTTGAGAACATTTAGTATGGCTTTAGAAATTGGCACAGCCTCTAAATTCTCAAGAAAGTTAAACCCAAAAATCCTTTAAAATGATTGTGGCTTTCTTGACCCTTTGTTGTCCTGCTTAATGGTAGATGTCACTGAATATATTTTTTGGCATAGCACTGATGAAATGAAAAATTAAGGTTACATCCTTTGTATAGCAGATTTAAAACAAAAATATATGTATGTGATGAAAGCATCCTTGATGAGAATACAAAGCGGAATTAAAGTTTTATTTGAACGGGGAGTTTTGTAAAGAAATGCTCTATAAAGCCTTACCATCGATGATGACTTTGTCTTTGATAGATTTTTATATCCCCCCTCCCACTCTGGGGGGTAGGGGGGTAGGGGGGTCGAGTTCGGCACCATTCAGTGAGTCCCCATACATTATAACAAATCTTATTAATAATAATCTATAGTGTCCCAGGGGATTGGTGTAATGTATGTTAATGTTAAATAATAACAATGTAAATTCGTATTCCAATCCTTTATATTTTAATATATTTACTGCTACATGTTTCGGTCCTTCCAGACCATCGTCAGGCAACTATAAGATAAAAATGTTTTTTTCATTACAAATTGATTCACATTTAATTCGTAATGAGTAGCTCGTAGTTTAACTCACAAAACTAAGACAAGTTAAGTCAGACGGTAAAAAGAATACGGCTATTGTATAAGATTGATGTGTTAAAAATTTTGTATGTGCAGTAAGAGAAAATTCCTCACAAACATTTAATTCCGTTAAAATTAACATTAAAATGAAGTAACGTTAAAGACAATAAAGACGAAAAGCAACACATTAAAACGTATGTAAATTTAAAAAACTCGAAAACTCTCTGTACGGATTGTGCTACTCATTACGAATGACCAAACTAGCCGACTAACTGCGTTTCTAGAGAGTAGCTCGTAGCTTAACTCAAAACTGAGACAAGCTAAGTCAGACGGTAAAAAGAATACAGCTAATAGCACACCTTTGACGTTTTAGTAAGTATTTTATGTATTACATTATATTTGTTATGTTTGTAAAAAAATGTTAAGATTTTGATGTCAATTTTAAATTAATGATATTAGCAACTATATAAACATAAAAATAATTTTCTATTATTAAATCAAAAGATTGTTATACAAAATTAAAAAATTAAAAAATCAAAAGTTAAAATTTAAATGTGAATCAATTTGTAATGAAAAAAACATTTTCATCTTATAGTTGCCTGAGGATGGTCTGGAAGGACCGAAACATGTAGCAGTAAATATATTAAAATATAAGGGATTGGAATACGAATTCACATTGTTATTATTTAACATCAACATAAAATCTTATTAAGATCTTTTTTTTTTGATTTGATGCAGTGTTTTAGAGATATTCCGTTCTCTCAAGATAAAAAACCCACCCTGTATTCTTGGGCATAGCACTAAAGAAATAACAAATTCAGGTTGCATTTTTTGGATACTGTTTGTTTGTTTTTAATTGTTTCAGCGTTTATTTCTTCGACTACCCCAGCGACATAGGTTAGTGTAGAGCAACCACGACATTTTTGCCAACTATTCTGTTCAGATCCAAATCATTTAATTTCAGAAAATTTAATATGGCTTCAGAAATTGATACAGCCTCTAAATTCTCAAAAGAGCTAAACCAAATTTTTTTTAAAATAATTGTGCCTTTCTTGACCCTTTGTTTTCCTGTTCAATGGAAGATGTCACTGACTTAGCACATTCTTTGGCTTAGCACTAATGAAATGAAAAATTAAGGTTACATCCTTTGGGTACATTTTTTTGTAGGTGCCTATGGCTGTATGTGTTCCTGTGGAAACCAGGTTAGCATTGATTTATGGTCGATTTAGAATATAGCAATTTATAGTGCTGACAATTTGTTTGCATGTAATGAAAAAAATCTTATCTGTGTGCTTTACAGCTCAATCACTAACAATAAGACCAATTACGTGAGAGATAATATTGAAGAAATTAAAATCCTAATTTATAAAAATCTGTCAAAAACAAAGTCATCATCGATGGTAAGGCTTTGTGGAGCATTTCTTTTGAAAACTCCCCGTTCAAATAAAACTTTAATTCCGCTTTGTATTCTCATCAAGGATGCTTTCATCACATACATATATTTTTGTTTTATTGTCCCATTTTTCATTTATTTCGCCCCGTTTCAGCGCATTCTTTTCCATCACGATGACAGCTGATTGGGGTCGGTTCCCGTTGCAGCGGAGCTATTATTTTTTCGCGTCGTATCTGAGAGTAAACAACAGATGCACGCGCTACGTTACCGCATCCAAATAAATTAAAAAGCACCATCGCGTACGGAGCCCACTTCCCCCTCCAGTCAGCGGATGAGTCATGCCGTATTACAGCGGCACCCCTACAGCCACCCTCGGGCCGATCGGAATCTTTCGCGGGCAAAACTGACGCTGTCCGACTGTAGCGAAAATCGATGCCTCCTGCGCGGTCCTCCCCCAGCCCACCGCCGCCCGCTTAAAAGGGAAAACCACCCCCACACGGCCGGCGGCATGATCACTTCGAATGCCGCGTTCGTGGACATTCGTTCCGCTTTGCGCTTTCCGAACGTTTTGTATATTTGTAGGTTAGGGCCGAAAAGGACGAGTACGGATGCGGTAAAGAGAGTCGGTGGTGGTACGCGTTTTCGCGGAGTGGTTTCGCTGTTTGGTTTAGTTCTTCTATTTTGTTTCCACTCCTCCGCATCCTTTTGATTCGCCACTTTTGCAAATGGTGTGAGTGAAAATATTCTTACGAAATCCGTTACAATGATATCGTACGATGAATGATTTCGGCCGTTTTGTCGTGATGATGTAGTTAGAAAACATGCTGGAAGATTTGAAAGATTGTTTGGAAATCGTCAGGTAAGCAATTCATATTGGGATGCTAGATGTTTTGATAATCATAAAAAAATAAACTTCCTTGTATGTTTTTATCCAAAGAATACTTTTATTCCTTATAAAAGAAAAAAAAAACTTTGGAACAACGAAATTAGCAATAGAATATTCGAAACAACTTAATTTCAAGTTTGGTGGAGGCGCTGCATTAGCAAAGTAAAATCACTTTAAAACTTTTGTGCCGTAAACAATTCTGATAAATTCATTATTTCAGTTATTAAGAAAGTATTTTTTTTCATTATCTCCATAAAAGTGTCAAAATAAAAAGAATTGTTTTTAGTTTTAGCTGACATCAGCAAATCCCAAGTTATAACTTGTTTACGATAGGTTGTCCATTATAACGTTAAATCTATATTCTTTGCTTTAAATATGAAATGATAATTTTAATTCCTTATCAGTATTATATGAAACCCACAATACAGCAAAAAAAAAAAAACCGGAAGAAGGTTTTAGTAGGAATATAATTTTAAAACTTTCAGGATGGCCATAGTTAATTACGATCTCCTTAAGAAAAATATATTCGACTTTGTAACACTTTCAGTATACAGGGTGTTGATATCAACTTCCGTATTTTAAATGAAATTGTATAATTTTTTTATTGATATAATGATTTTTCTCTCATCATTTGTGACCAATTTGTGTTTTACAATTATTTCTAATTTTGTTAAATTGTTGAAGTTGCAGCACCCTTTCTAATAAAATTAAATATTCCTTTTAAGATATTAAGTATTAAGATGTTCTACTAATATGGATAATATATACAAAGATGTAGATATTAAGCATTGTAGCGCTAATTACTGCATAATATACAGGCTGTTCCAAAACAGACGCTTTAGAAGTAACAGCACTTTTTATTTCTAAATGGGAGATGATATCTTTAATTACAGACGTGGATGTAGCAACCTTCGTTCATGGTCATGGATTTAAACGCAGTTTCTTGAGAAATTGAATAAACGTAACTGATAGGTATATTTTGATCTTTTATATTTTATTAACGGTCGAAAATGCTCGAACACGTTAATTTTTAATTTTAAAGATACGCCTCCTGATTGAAATTTAAAATATACAGGGTGATTCATGTAGGTGGAACACAAAGTAGACGATCCTTTTTTTAATTGAACACCCTGTAATTATTTATTTTATTTTTGAAATCTCCTTAAAGAATCGATTTCGACCACCTATAATCACCTAAGTGGTTGATTACATTAATTAATTGATCTATTAAATAGCCTGGCTGCTAGTCGAGTGGCTTGCACGCTTGGCTATCAGTGCGGAGTCCGGGGTTCAAATCTCGCTCTGGTCAATTACGATAATCGGTTTTTTCCGGGGTCGTAATGTTGATTAGGAGGGAGATTTGGCTCTGCGGGGGGCTGATAAGCTAAAAAATACAGCTTAGGCGTAACCACCCCTTAAAAAAATTTTCGATATCTTCTCCATTACACCACCTGATCTATAGTAAAACTCTTCTCCAACTTTTTCTAAAATTTTAAGCAAAATATTCCATATTTCTGTTTGTATTTTTTGTTTGACGTTATCATTTTATCTGGCTTTAATTGCATGGACTTTATTTTTGAGATCGCTCGTAAAAACATTCAAAGGTGAAAAATCTGATAATCTACTTGGCCACTCAATTGCATCTCTTCGACCTATCCACTTATTAGGAAAGGTCTGATTTAAATAGTTTCTTATAAAAACAGCAAAAATAAGATGTTGCCCCATCTTGCTGAAACCATTTTTTTTTCATTTGGTAAAGTCGGATCTATCACATTGCGATATAAATTTGCCAGAACAAGAATAACATCATTTCTAATGAGATCCAAATATTTTACCGCTGTTAAATTCCCAACAATAAAAATTGGACCAATTATGTGATTACCCATGATACCTGCCCAGACGTTCGACACCTTTTGGAGATATTGCGTATGTGTTTCACGCATCCAATGAGGATTCTTCCGTTGGTGGAAACATTTTGATACAACTAGATAGGTAATGTTATTTTCTTGAGCTATTGCGCATAAACTTGACGTTGGATTTTCTGCAACACTTAATGAAATGTCTACTTTCACATTGTCTTCCACAAAATGAGATTTTCTTTTCATGGACGGACATGTCCAAGTCCTCTAGACTGTGAATGAATTTTGGAAACAGTTCCTTGCAAAATATTCGGCAATTCAGGATCATACTTTTGATTAAAGATATAAGCAACTTTCACCTGACTTCTAACACTTGTCTCCGTAACCCGATTATCATCAAAATTGTTATACAATGAGTTTTTGGTTAAATATCGCAATTGTTATATTATGCCCCAGTAGTACAAAAAGTTGCCCGAAATATAATCTTTTATTCACATAATTTTTTTTGTACATGAGATCTCAATTGACATATCAACATAATTTTCAAAATAAAAATAATTAACAAAAAACTCGGTTGGGTGAGTTCACATACTAGATAAGAATATATATTAAATTGTCAAAATTAATCCTGATATTTATTCATGTCAAATAGGCCGCTTATTTCTCCTATTTCCTAAAGATTGCTGAAAAAACTCAAGCTATGGGATTTTATCTCACAAAAAATATATCTCCCTAACAGCAACTACGACATAAAATTTGCTGATTTAACTACGTCTATACAATTATAAATAAATAAAAGCCACTTAAGAATTACTTTTTATTAGTTCCTTCAAATATATGTCGAAATAATTGCAACATCAACTTTTATAAATACTTAATTACACTTTATTCGACTACGCCACTGGTTTATGCTATAGCGCTCTGTAAAAATATACCTTTATCTCAATTACACTAGTTCTCAGAATCGTTCTGCTATAGTTGATTGTCTCAAGGACACTTCGTTTTTAGTTAATTTCATATTATTGCACAACATTACATGTATTTTAATTATTATATATTTATATCTTACAGCTTATAGTTTGTACAACTCTTTTTTTTCTTTCATTTCAGGTGACAACAAAGAAACGAACACTTTAAGTGGAGCACAAAATGTATCAAAAATATACGCGTCTATATTTCAATTCTAAACTGAAACACTGGCTTCAGACTTTTAATAATAAGATATCAATTTTAAATCCGTCTTTTAAAACCGTGAATTTTTAATAATCTATTTAATAACAAGTCGAAAAAGACAATTTTTAGCACTGCCAATTTTTCGAAAATAAATTTATGTACAAATGAGATATTTATGATATAATAAATTATACAATTAATTAGAGACAATACATATTTAGAAGAATATATATATAAAAGAAAATAGTGCCAATAGTTTATATCAATCACTTTTTATTTAAAACGGTTCCATCTACAGGAGGCTTCCAAAGATAACAAACCGAAACCGTTTCTATTTTTTAATATTATAAAAAAAAGATATATTAAATGCATTAAAATATATCAAATAATCATTGTTTATACTATTGTCAGAGTTTATATTAAATTTCAAATAAAAAAGTTTTATTTAAAATCTACGTAAGTTGGGAAATATAAATTTAAAACGAAGTGCGTTGAAGAATGACATTTTCGCTAGTTATGTTGACGTTTGAGGTCGCTGTCGTACGGAACTATTGTTATGTTAGAATGCTTTCTCATTTGTCTTGGCCCCATCGACTGACGACATCTACGGCACAATTCGTAACTACGTCGCTATCGCACGGGCCGTCGGAAGAGTCTGGCATCGAACCGGGTCCGATAGCTACGATTACAGGTTCCTTTGTCTCCAATCCGGATACCGATCATACCGATCTAGTTAGCGAGATCGACGAAGCGGAGATACGAAGGCAGTTGCTAAGAGATGTAAGTATAATGCAATGTAAATTAAAATGATCTTATTTAGTTTGAATTTTTATATAAATAAAATAATAAATAGATATTTGAGATTAGGTTTATATTTATTAATTTGCAATTTTCTTTTGTTTAATTTACTGTATGAATTTGCTAACTTCCCTGTCAAATCGACATTTATATAGTTATTAATATTACAACTGAAATTCCTGAAAAAAATAAATATAAACATAATAAAATAATAGAGGCATATTTTCAATATTGTGATTCTATTCTTGATAAAAAGAGTGGTTTAATATAAAATAATTTAAGGTGCAATTTAAATAATCATTTCTATCTTTAACCCGTTATTATTTAATTCGAATCTTGTTATTATTTGGGATTTTGGATTTAAATAATTTGACGGTAAACTACATATTTACGTTTGGGAATCTTTTTTTCTTATTGCTTTTTCAAAATACAATTTTTCTATTCACAGCCAAATTTTTAACACAATTTTTTAGTTTTTTTATTTGCCTCTGATACTGCGAATCAATGGAAGTTAATTAAAAATTACTCGTGATTGTACTTGTGACAGTCTGCTGTCATTTTTTTTTCTCAAGTAACCCTTGTATTTCAGTATTTAATATTTTAATTTCGTGAAAACTAAATTTAGGTTTATTTTATCCTTAAGAAATGAATGCTGGAAATTTAACAAAAAAGGGCGTCCCGTGCTGTTTTTTTAACTATATTTACACATCTTATGTATTTTAAGTTTATTAGCTTGTTCTGCACTAACAAATTAGTCAAACCAAATAATTAGTAAGATTAAAATTAATATATATACAATAAGGAAAATAATAAGGTGATGTTACACAATATTCGCCTAATTGTGACACAATTTCTCAAATTTATTTTATTTTCAATTAGGATATTATAAATTATATTACAAATAACACTTTGTGTTTTAGCTATTTATGCTTTTAGTACTTTATTTTAAAAATTGCCTTGTAGTGTCACAATTGACCTATTAATTGTGCAAATGTGACACTATTTGGTTGTAATTGTGACATGTATACACTTTTAATAAAAACTAATAAAAAAACATTCAACAACAAATATATATTTTTAAAAAATATAGCCATAACTAAACTATAAAAAAAATGTTTGTATACATATTTACTTTCGCACAGATAATACAAAGTTATAAAGTAAACACACTCTGTGCACAAGAGTAAATATACAGGGTGGTTTTGAAATAAGAGACGAAAATTGACAGGGCGTTAGAGCATGATAAACCTAATAAAAAAGTCTTAATAAACTGTTTTGTAACTCGCACCGTTACTGAGAAAAAAAGGTAAATTCACAATGTTTTTCGGTAACTAGTAAGAGTTACGAAAAAGTTTATTAGGACCTTTTTGTTTGTTTTATTATCCTTTAACACCATGTGAAATTTTATCCTCTATTTCAAAACCACCCTGTATATATTTATTTATTTATTTGAATTATATTGTTGTGTCACAATTGCATGTCATAATTAGGCGAATGTGCTGTACCAAAAATTAGAGCCTTCCTCAGAAAGCATTTTACAAAGTGGATTTATGGGTACTTAGAAACTTTTATTTTATTTAACGATAAAAAATTAAAATTTGATTTTATCGAAAATCTTTTCTTGTTTCTCCTTGTTTTTTTTTTTTTATTACTGATCATGGTTCACTATTTCAAATAATTTAAATACGACTCTTAATCCATGGTTATGTCCAAATTGAGTTAATGATTAATGATAAAAAGAGGCTGCTTTTCTCTTCTCATATAAAATAGTTCTTGAACTTTTATCCATTACTTGTAGTGTTGTCAAATTTTAATATTTTTAAATGTTTTAAATTTTGATATTTTAAATTTTAATTGCTTTTAATATGTATATTTTATCCTTCACGTTTATTTTTGACCTCTGATCTGACATTGCTCTGAAATGGCATTGTAGTCGAAACATGTAAGCCAATATATCTGTACCACTGATTGAGTTTCAAACTTGTTGGTTTTTATCATGACTCTTGATGTTTTGAGGAAATTTCTCAGAGACACTTTCTCATCTTTCGTTTGCATCGAAAAATGGTAAAAATTTTCTGGTATAAGATTTATTCGTTAGGGTTTACACTTATTGTACTTGTGCATGTTTTATCTCTCTGGTTATTTACGAACTAGTGTTAAAGGTTCTTGTGAGGTTCATTGA
This sequence comes from Protaetia brevitarsis, assembly GCA_004143645.1. Taxonomy (NCBI): domain Eukaryota; kingdom Metazoa; phylum Arthropoda; class Insecta; order Coleoptera; family Scarabaeidae; genus Protaetia; species Protaetia brevitarsis. Next base: position 401,926 of record RXPK01000108.1, read on the forward strand.
CTTTTGAATGGTTACCATCTAAATATAGTAGGTCATGGTGGTTTTTAAGTATTGGTAATTAGCCATTTGTATGCTTGTTGTTTTATGATAGAACTCACAATTTTGGTATTAAGAAATATGAATTTTAATTTTTATGATGGCTTATTTGTCACACCAAAGCTTCTTTTAGTCTTTACATCTTACCAATATGTGTAACACAAACAAAATTACAGATTGGCAAAAATTGGAATGACCAACATTGTTTTGCTTCGTAAAATAGATGAGCATAATTGACAACAAGGCAAACTGGATACAAATAATGGTAATCTCTCTGTGCTTGAGGGTTGTGTAATATTGACATATTTTTCGGACGCTTTAAAGTTTCAATTGATTGATAATTAACGTGCCAAAATCAAAAATAGAGCTGTAATCAAAGACCCAATCTTGGATGGGACACCTCTATATGTTGCTTGCAATTAGTTACATGATGTGCAATATCATGACTGTTTCTGGACATACCAATTGACATTAATGCTTAATGTATTCGTTCTTATATCCCTCGATATGTATTTTTCAAGTACTTAGCCTGGTAAAAAATCAGGATTTAAAGTATGTTAATCATGATAGCAGTGGAAAAAATAACAAAAAAGCACAAGTGAGTACAATAAATTTAATCGGGACCATTATCGCTTAAAGTATTCACAGTAACGATTAGTATGCAAGTTTCTTATCTATCGAAACCAGTCTCTCTGATTTACTAGTTCTGAATTTCCTTTCCAATATGTTGTACACCAAATACGTATTTCCAGACTAATTTAATTCAATCCGCTTTATACAATTGTATGCATCCTCCGATCTGCCATATTTTATCCATCGTTTCGTAACAAACTTCCTTTTCTTTGAGAACAAATAATATCTACCACAACAATGTGTTTCAACCATAGAATGTCTTTTTCTTTAAGAGCACTGTTCAAAATGTTTAATGTGTTATGTTAGTCTGAAAAATGTATGTGAAAGAACCACTTCTGTAAACAATATTTGTATATACTCACTGTTTTCGTACATGTCATAAATTGTGTTTCCAATAGCACATTGACAATGAGTAGAATAATCAATCTTTACAACATTTATTTCGTATGCATTTTCGTTTTGGGTTAATGGATGTAATTCCTTGTTTACTCATGGATGAAATTTTGCTTATGCTTGCAACATAAATGTTTAGAATACTCGTTACCTACTCTTTAAAAACGAAATACTGTAAAGAATATGACATTAAAAATATATGGATTTTATACTCCTCGCACGAAAGTTAACGGGAGTAATGGCCCGTTGTTCTCGCGTTCTGCGTCGAAATACACGATTAACGAAACTATTAACTCCTTCGATTGTTTACACAATGGTTTCGATATGGTTTAGTTGTAATAACTACTTATTTTAAATAAATATATACCAAGTATAAACGCAAATTCCCACACTTTACTACAAATGCAGAATATAACCCTTTGACAGTTGACAGCTATAACTAAATTGGTGGGAATACATTGGGAAGATGTAACAAGCATGCAATTTGAAAAGCAGTAGGCACCAACATAGTAGAGTAGTCACAATTTAAGAAATACATATTACGTCATATTCGTTTTGGGCGCTGGAGTCGTCGGATGAGTCCATTATGCCAGCTATAGGGGTGTTTGAATTCAGCGGCGTCGTCAGTCGACAATTTCGCATCTGTCTCCTCTGTACTCCTTTTTTTCTTAAAGGTACAAAATCAGGTGACTATCACGATGATATGAATGCGACAAATTTTTTAACATGGGTGACAAAACAATTGGTGCCTAATCTTCCACCTAGAAGTGTTTTGATAGTGGACAATGCGTCTTATCATAATGTAAACTTCATTATGACCCAACTTCTGGAACAAAAAAGGCTAAATGATCGAGTGGTTGACGGCAAGGAATATTTCTTTGATTCTAGCTTTACAAACCAGAGCTTTATGACTAATAAAGAAAAATAAAAATGAAACGCCACAATTTAAATTAGATAAGTTACTAGCATCTCATGGGCATAGTGTTCTAAGGCTGCCACCGTACCATCCCGAATTAAACCCTATTGAGAAAATATGGGCTATTGCAAAAACTGGGTCGCTGCAAGAAATGTTACTTTTAAGTTAGCCGATGTGGAGGCATTAGCTAGAAACAAATTTGCTTCTATAACTCGTGAAGAATGGGAATCTGTTTGTAACCACGTTGATAAAGTTGTAGAAGACTATTTGGAAACGGAGCACCTGTTGGATATGATAGCAGATGAGGTGGTATTTGTTGTGAACACTGGCGAATCAGAAACTGATGAAGATTTTAATGATGATGACGAGTATGACGATGATGCTGAGAATACAGTGTCGTGATCTTTTAACTCTTAAAGGCACCCCTTAGTTTTATTTTTTACTGTAAAATATAGTTTATTGTTCTTAATCCAGTGCTATAGTATTTTAGAAAGGACTTGTGTATTTGATTATAATATTTCACCATATAGTATCGTTCATTGTACTTTGTATTCATATTTATTCCTGAATAAATGACGATGGTTATTTTCGTGCTTTATTTTTTTGAACATAAACAAATAAATACTAATTTTTTAAAATTAATAATTTTAAGCACAAAATTAAATGTTTTATTTTTACCTTCTTAGTGCATGTTCCATGTATCTAAAAACATCTTTGTTCATTGAAAATACGAGTATTATAATTATTATGTAATTTCTATTAACCCAAATATTTTTACGAACGGTTTCCAAAATATTGACGTACCCAATAACTAATTTAATAAATATTAATTATTCACATTATTATTACATATTAATTTGATTTGCTATTTTTCTGTAGTAACTTCTGTTACTGGCGTGCATTTTCTCTCAAGCACCTCTGTCAATTTAAATCACCTCCGCCACTGATCGCTTTAGTTCGCGTATTCTACGTTGACATTATGATGACGTAATATGTATTTCTTATATTGAGACTACTCTATCTTTAATTGAACATGAATAAGTTATATGTTAGTTGGTTATTTTAATAATATGGTATTGCATGGCCCGAATTTGCAAGTAATGACGTACCTCGTCTGTTATAGTAAATGAAGTATAGCAATCGTCTGCTGTACACTTCTAACTTACACTGTAAATTTTACAGGATTTCTTTTCAGTGCATAGATGAATGTACTTATTATATGTCTTTTCCGGAATCATTTATGTGGTTTTAACTGAACCTCTGGTTAATAAGCTAATTTGTCGCACCATCTTATACACATGACATCATAAATAATGTATACACGTAACATAAAAACTACAAACGTTCGTAAACGCAACAGCAATAATTATTGGCTATACAAATACCAGCTAATTACGCCGCGACTTCGCGTAATCTCTAACTGTGGCAAAAAGACATTAAAAACTAACTTTACAAACGCTCCACATATAGTACTTGTTGCGTACACGCATCAACATATATATCGCTGAAACGCTGAATACTAATCGGCCTTTATTGCATTCTTTCCAGCAATGGCGCCAGTTCTTCGACAAGGTGAGTATACGCCTGGCGTCCTGACCACATCGCCGGCCAGCCGGCGTTCAGGGAGGCGGCGGCACGCGATTTCACGAGAGAATTAATCACGAAACGGGGCTCCAATTAAATCAAACCTGTCCGAGGTGCATACTTAAAATTATTTCGTCTTAACAACGTATGTACGTGCGTGAGTGAGTAGCACGTACAGGCCTTAACATGTACTTTGCATACTGACGTAGATAGTGATGGGCCAATTGTATTCGAATTATATTTTAGAATCAGTGGCGGCTCGTGCTAATTGTAGGTGGAAGGTTTTTTAGTGTTTAACATAACTAGACAGGTGTAATTAACTACAAATGTGAATATGTAAAAGAATAAATGACTATATGACTATGACTTAGAAAAGAAAGCATATTTTGACTATATATCTCGATCTGGTGATAGTCGAATGTTGTGAAAACCGGTCAATTACCTAGGTGTAAAAACCAAAAAGTAAGATATATCCCGAACTATGTCTGATCCTGAGAAAATAAACAACTACTTTGTCAACTGCATTCCCAGAAACGTTGCCCATATTGCGCCGATTCCTAAATTGATGACGAGCATGTGCTCCCCTATTGTTTTTCGCCTAACCGAAAATAGTAAGATTTGTGAAGTCATAAGATCAATTAAATCGACTGCAGTTGGTAGCGATGGTATTTGATATTCACATGATTCATTTATGCTGCCCATATATTGTCCCATTCATTAGGTACTCATATTGTAAATTCGTGCATTCTAGAATGCGCTTTTCCGGATACCTGGAAATATGCTGTAGTGATTCCACTTCCTAAAAAACAACATGTACAAGAATATAAAGATTTAAGACCTATTAGTAAAGGGCGAAATATATGCATTTTGTTCAGTTAAAATATGCGCATATATATGCATCGTTTTTCTCTGAAATATGCAACAATATGCATTTATTTGTCGAAATATGCAATTATATGCCTTGAATATAACATGGAAAAATGGAAATAAAGAAACGTCGACTCTTACAAAAATTATTTATTTTAAGTAAAATTAAAAGAAAAACATAATAGGTAAAATTTTCAACCTGAAATAGTATAAAATGCATTTATAACGATATATTTTTCAAAGTTTTCCAATAAAAATGTTTGCCTTCTGTCTGTAAAAATATGTTTGTACAAAGAAAAAGTTCTTTCAATATCTACCGATGTGATCTGGCAATATTTTAATTTGGGTAGTAAGTCATAAGGTATTACTTCGTTGGATGGTTTACTATCAAAAATATTTTTGACTTCCATTAAATACTTAAAGCCTTCATTCTTTCCCACAATAACTTCGAGTTTCCTTCTTACTTGATTTCCTACATCACCGGGAACTTCTTTGCATTTGTCGGAAAAAGTTTCAACAATATTAATTGATTCTCTTAAACTTATATTCCTACTTTCTAACGAAGTTATTATATCTGGTACAAAACTAAAATTAACCTTAATAAAAACAAGTTCCTTAGCTAAATTTTTGAATAATGCTTGATTTTGCACTACACACTGCGAATTGTCTTATAAATCTAAAACTATGTCTTTAATGGCTTCAAAATGGTCTGCGTAGAATATCGCGGCCTTAATCCATGTTCCCCATCGAGTAATTACGGGCTCTGGGGGTAAACAAACTCCTGGCAATTTCTCTCTATAGATCTGCACTCTTAGAGGTGCTTTCAAAAACACTTTCTTTACATTTGAAATTAATTTGTTCACCAAGGGATATGCTGTTCTAATAGTTTCTGCAACTCTGTTTATTCCGTGTAAAAGACAAGTGACATGTACCATATTGGGATAAAATATTTTTAAGTTTTGGCCTACTTTAACCATATATGGCGCTGCGTCAGACAAAAACACTAAAAACTTCTCTACTGGAACTGGATTTGGTAAAAAAAAAATGATAGAGACTGCTGAATAAATCGAGTTACGGTCACATTATTTGTTTTGTCTAACTGTTTAGAAGATATTAAATATGGTTTCCCTGGCTCATTTTCTTGAAGCTCTCTAATCATAAGATGTGCGATATATCGACCACATGAGTCTGTGCTTTCATCAACAATAATATAAAAATGTTCATCGCCCAGTGAAACTTTAATTTCTCCCATTACGGTTTTGTATACTGTTTGCACATTCTTCTTTCTAAGTGTAGATTCGTCAGGGATGTTTTGATTACAATAGTTTTGCAAAAAATCTCTGAATTGTGTATTTTGCAGTTTCTTCAAAAGTATATTTGCTGCGACTAAAGCTTTGCATAAGTCTTGATGAAACACCTCCTTTTCACTCTTTGGTTTGACATTTTGAAAAGCGGTTTGCACACACTGCTGAACAGGCACAGATTTATTTTTCTGCAACTTAGCTTTATGCATAGCTGTTTTCAAGTGTTGATCAATTTGGAACTTCTTTTCACAAACAATGATTTTGGCACAAACTTTGCAAAACACTTTATCCCCGCTAAACTCCAACTCAGGAAAATTTTTAATCCACGAAGCGGCCTTTCGGCATTTTAGGCGTTTGAAATAAAATATTTTCGAAATCACTCTTTTCACACTGGAATCCATCGACAAACTAAACTATACAATATAAATACAAAAGAATAGACCACATCTGCTCTCCATTAGGCAAGCTGATTACTTGGAAATTCCTAAACATCCAATAAATGCCGGCAATAAACCATATAATAAATAAACGGGTGAGTCGACAAAACCTACCCACCTTTTAAATTATTTCAATTACCTGCAAGGGTCGCACTTAATCTTTTGATAAAACGAAAAACATAAAAATATGCACACAAATTTTATTTTTGCCGAAATATGCAATTTTTTGTGAAATTTGTTAAAATATGCAAAATATGCAAATATATGCACTTTGCAGATATTCCGCCCTTTACCTATTAGTATACTGCCCACGCTGGCGAAAATTCTTGAACGGGTTATGGAACATCAAATTCGAGATTTCGTCTCTGAAAATTCATTGGTTCCCCAATGTTCAATCTGGCTTTCGCGCTGGCCACAGCTGCACCACTGCCTTGCTGCGTGTTACCGATGATATTTTCGTAGCTTGTGATCAGGGTTTGGTCACTATTTTAGTATTACTAGATTATTCCAAAGCTTTTGATACTGTTGATCACGCAATACTTCTGGATGTCCTAAGGGCGAAGGGTTTTACTAATGACACATTGGCTTTGTTGGGCAGTTTTCTTGTGAATAGGGTGCAGTCAGTAAGACTAAATAACGCTATTTCTCCGCCTCTTAGGCTTTTGCAGGGTGTGCCACAGGGTAGCATACTAAGTCCTATTCTATTCTCTCTATATATAACACGTTCATTATACGAAAATTCATTTCTACGCAGACGACTGTCAACTGTACTATTCATTTGAGCTGTCGGATTGGGCTGAAGCTGTCACCAGAATCAACTCTGATTTGGCGCGGATACATGCGATCTCCACTGTTTACGGTTTACAAATTAATCCTGTTAAGTCCTAGGCTTAAATTTTTGAAAACCCCGACTCATGTATTAGTATTCTAAAAGACAACATTGCCATTAAAATAAACGGTAATATTTTACCGGTTACTAGTAGTGCTAAGAATTTAGGACTGACTGTGGATGGAACACTTCGTTTTTTCGAACATATTGCACGTTCTTTACAAACCTCTTATGCCTCATTAAAAAAATTCTATTCACTTCGGAGAATACTTGATAAGTCGATCAAAAAGAAGCTGTGTGATTCGTGTGTGCTGTCTCGCCTGTCATACTGTGCGGGAGATTTATCATCCATGTTTAGAGCAGGAAACAACGCACCGTATTCAAAAACTACAGAACGTATGTGTAAAGTACATTCATGGGATCAGTAAATATGATCATGTCTCCTATAAATTAAAAGAAACAGGCTGGTTGAATATGAAAAACCCTAGAGAGCTGCAAACTCTCACCCTCTATCACAAAATACTTACTTTTAAAAGCCCACCTTATCTCTACAATAAAATAAGATTGAGAACTGATGTACACAACCTTGCTACGCGTTTCCGCGGTTTAATATCTCCACCACCTCATAGATCAGCCTCATGTATACAAGGTCTTTCTCATTTAATATTTACCGCAGATATAATTGTATTCCCCTGTACTTAAAATTTTGCCGTACTAACCAGTTTAAGTTAAAGTTGCGAAACATACTGTTCCAAAATCAGTAAAGTCTCTGTGCTCTGCCTTTATGGAATCTCCTTGCTTGTTGCTGATGTAGAATCGTTATCAAAAGAATTTTTGGTTTTTTTTTTCAACCTTGTAGATGTACGATGGATACCTACACTTATATTTTAAATTTAATTTATCTGTATTGCAAACTTATGGACAAGCAGAATATAGTTTTAGGTTACTATTAGGCATATCTGTATTAAACTTTTATCCATATATAGGGTTAGATGTAAACAGTATTTCTGAATCTCGCCCTAGGGTTGCTAGCAATGTAATACTACTCTCTATAACATGTATATGATTATACAATGACATTGCTGCAATAAAGGCATTATTATTATTATTATATAAACACAAAACTTACTTACGTTGCTTTACGTTGCTTTAAATCCAAGAGGAACAATGTATTTTATCAGTTTTAATATTGAATGTGCAGGAGGTTAACAAAAAAAAAAAACTCCGAAACAATACAATACACACAAATGGAATGGAAACAAAACTGTCAATAAATGCAACAAGTAAATTTAGCCGTAGATGTCAATATCTGGGCGGAAAACGTTAATTGATTTGCCAAAGAAACTGTTGTAAAAATAAAATGAACGTAAAAGCAGGTAAAAGTAGCGAAGTAAACAGTTTAATCTTTATAAATAACTTTAAAAGCAAAGCTGGCCCCCTATTATTCGTTTTAAAAAAATGTTCACCCTTCTTTCCACATCCGTCGTAAAAAAAAAATATTTTGTTCTCCTTCCTCCACCTCGACGTTGTAAGAAAATCCATTTGGCAATCGAAGTTCATCCTCCTTTGTTATGGGAAACACTGAATGCAGTTATTTAAAACATTTTGCAGTAAATTACAACAGATATGTACTGAAAATGAATTTATATAGAAACCTAAGATTGTTTACTATCTATAAAGTCACTCAGTTTTAAAATCAGACTATATTTTGAAACATCAATCGAATGACGACCATTCGAACACGATTTGCCCATCACTAGACATAGATATAGGTATTGCGTGCTGTGCACGTTCGAAATAGATAGACAGACGTGTGTTTATCATACGCGTGCTGCTTTAATATGCCTTCGCGGGGACGTACAGGTAGGTTTACTTTAAGTTCGACAGAGATTTAAGCTAACTTCGGTCGAGTTGATAAGTTAGGAATCTATCATTTCCAATACGTGTCATTTAATAAACAAATCCCGCGCTCTATAGTATTTTAAGTATTTTTTTATTTATAAGAATTATAATTTAAGAGTACAAAACGTTGAGTCTAGCATGCTGGTAATGTAGAAATCTGTCTTTTAATTTTAAACGTTTATAAATTTTTGGGATTCTCATTTTACTCGGCGCATTTCTTGGGGTAGCTAATCTTTATTTTTGTACTATTGAATTTAACGCGTAAGTTTAACAGTTCTAATTTCATTGTCGTCGGAGAAGGAATATGAGTTTGTTCTTCTCGCAGTTTGATCCGGAAGGTTTCGGTGAAATACCCTGGGCGGAGTTCTTGAACGTGCTGAACAAGCCGGAATTCAGACAACGAGTGGATTCGGGCAAGCGGGAGATCTTTTTGGAGAAAGCTAGGAATGCCAACACACCGGCGATTACATATCAAGATTTCGTCAATGTGGTAAGTTGTTATTGATGATGTTTATTTATTGTTGCTTAATTTTCAATCATGTCTTCATTTTATTCCAACAATAATGTGACGCATTTAATATGTATATCTTGTTTGCTTTCGTCGATATAAGCCAGTTTTATGTTACTAAATAATGATAACAGAAATGTGTGACAGTTTGACATTTTAGGCGGCTATTTTATTCCCAATTTCAAAATTACTTCGTCAATTAAAGCACAATGAGATACCAACGGCAAAAGTAGGAAATGAACTACCCTGTGTACCCTGTGTACGCGTTATTGTGATAAATATTCTCAGAAAATTGAGTTGCAATTTGGAATTCCACAAGGATCATCCTTAAGTCCTTATTCATTGTGTACATTAATGACGTATTAACATATTTACATAATATTAATTTTCAAATTATTAACTAGGCTGATGATACAAATGTTATTGTAAGTGGGAAGACAAGAGAGGAAGTTACCCAAAAAATTAACTATATTTACTCCAACATCTTAAAATGGACTGAAGATAATCAACTTATAGCAAATCAAAACAAAACTGCCTGCATCTTATTTCGTAGTGATCGAAGCGGTTGTAATCACACTATTATTGATTTAAATAATACAGAACATAGTTTATCTAAATCTGCCAAAATACTAGGTTTATTTATTGATCAGCATGTTAAATGGCAAGAACATATAGATTATCTAGCAAGTAAATTAGCAAGAGTTTGTTTTGCTTTAAGATCCTTTTAAAAAACTCTTGCACGTTGGAAATTTTAACAACTTTCTACCACGCGAATTTTGTGGGTACAATGCGTTACGGAATTATACACTGGGGTTCAGCATCCGATGCAACAAGAATTTTTTTAATGCAAAAAAGGGCATTACGTATAATATACAATTTAAAACAAACCCAATCCTGTAAAATCATTTTTCAATGCAAACGATTACTAACAGTATATGATATATATATTTTAAATGTATTGTGTTTTGTTTTTAAGTTTAAAGAAAACTTTTGTAAAAATAACGTACAACATAATTTAAATACTAGACAGAAGCATTATTTTTTGTCGGCTAAGCATACCACTACAATGTATAAAAGGAGCTTAGAATATGTTGGTTGTCAATTTTTTAATAAACTTCCTCTAAATATAAGATGTTCAGATAGACTGGCGCAATTTAAAGTAGCAGCAAGGCGTTTTCTTTTAAATTTAAGTTGTTACAGTATAGATGATTATCTGAATTATTAATATTGTCATGTGAATTAATTTTAAGTTAGCTTAGTAGGTATATGATATTTGGATATTATGTTCATTGGTGACGTATTTCAGGCATGTTCATGGTTTTGTACTATATATGGTATCTGAAAATAAAGGGTATATTGTTATTATTATTATTATTATTATATGTACAGGTGTCCCATGACGATTAAGACACTAAATATCTTGGCAAAGAATTGTATCATAAGCGTTTAATTTGGTGGATAGATAGTATTGGGAACGCCGCATAATATGGCGTGTTTAAATTATTTTTAAAACATTTAGTTTTAGGTCACGTGATATAATTTTAGAAAATTTAAATTGAACATCCTGTACATTTTTGTAATTTTAGATTTTTCTCGATAAACTAATTAATCAGTCTTACTATCTACAGTATTAGTCTTACTATCTACAATTCTGTCTGTTATTAGCAAATAAAGTTAGTATTTTATAATCGCTTCAGAAGTATGTGGTACATTGATATTAAAAAAATGTTAACAGTGTACAGTAACAAGCAATTAAAGTTTTAAAGACGCTGTTCATAGATAAGGTAGGGGGTATTGATGGGTCGCTATTAAGAAATTCGTGTAACTGTTCGCCACTTCGCAATTTTTCATTACCAGAAAGCTCAATCCATTTATTGAAGCTATCTGCATCCTTTTCTGGATTAGGAAACCGATGTCTAAAGGATGTCCGGTCAGTGCAACCCATTACTGCGCAGAAACGGCCTCTCATGTCTAAAGCAACAATCATACAGTAAATTACTTTTATCACAAAAATTTTGATTTTTTAACTTACTTGCTGCAAAATGATACAAAAACAACAAAGGCGGCAACACGTGATTTATTCCAGTATTCGGCGCCGCCTGGTGGATTGTATCCTTCAACAGATCGTGACGCCACGCTGATATAAACAAATCGTATTTCGTGCGCCTTTCCCCCCTCCTTAAAGCTTTTAAGAGTAATCTAAACATTATTATATTATGCGACGTCCCTAGTAGTATCTATTCATCAAATTAAATTTTTATTTTATAATTTCTTGGCGAGATATTTTGTGTATAGATTGTCATGGGACATCCCGTACAATAGCAATTACTCCAATTCGTTTAAATCATAATCTTACGAATAGGAACAAAAGACCTGTTTAGAATGTAAAGAAATTTTTATGCCATTGTTACGACTAACTGTTAATGTTTAAAATTGGCGCGAAAAATTCGCAGAATTAGTTTGTAATTTAGGTCTGGTAGGGCCATCGAGAGCCCCAATGAATTTGTTTCTCAATGGGTTTCTTGCAGTACTTTTAATTTGTCTTCAGCGGCAATTTTTGCAATTTTAGAATTTTTTGTTTCTGTATGTCTGACGGGTCCTCTGCGCTAGTTTTCTCAAAGTTTAAGTGGGCGAAAGACCTGAGACACGCGCGAATTAGGAGAACCATAATCTGTACCGGATCACGCCGGTAGTTAAATCGTGCCCCACGTTGGGCGCTAAAACTTGTCCACGAACACTTTATTAGAACGAAACTCGAACTAGAGTCACTTTACCCAGTCCCTCGACAAAGAAGGGTTGAAAAAACGGCAATTAAATCCTTTTTTTAAACAAATATGTTTAATTATTTGTTATTCGTTTAAAATATTACATGGAACACCTGGAACCTGCGTTCCGTCATCCAGAGTGCCACTCAGCCAGAGTGAAGATAAAAAATGAAATGTGCATGGACGGAACAAAGTATCCTGTTTAAATAAAAACGGTGGTATAATTCCCTGAAACTATTGATTAATTCCCACCGGGTTGAACAGGATTAATGCAACCTGATTAAAAAGTTACGGAGAAGATTTGATTACTGGTTTTTTTTTGTTTCTCCCTCGTCGGAAAACTGGGTAAGGCGAATTTAGTTTGTGAACAAGGCATGGCACTATGCGGTACATAATAATATTTATTTTCGTTTAAAATATTATAAGTAAGGGATGCTGCTCGAAACATTGGGCATCCGATTTCGGGTATTCGATTTTATTAATATTTAATAATAATAATAATAATAATAATAATAAAATAGCTAAAATTTAGCTTAGGGCACGCATCATTGATTATCATGGGTTATCGGGTAATTATTGTATATCTGCCGTTTCCTAACGATTGCTCGATATTGGTTAAGGTTGACTGGAGATTTAATATTGGATTCATATTTATCTTTCAAAAATAAGTATATTTTTAGAAAATCTTGACTTCACAAAAATAAATTGCTGTGGAATTGCTTGAATTTCTCTTTGTTTTCTTTGCAATTATAAGTTAATTTATTTACGATTTTTTAATCTTTCACAGTTCCAAAACATGATTGGAAAATATTGTCATTTATTTTTTGCAACTATAATTTATAAGGAGCGTATTTCTCTGCAGGGGTTTGGTCTATATTTATTGATAAAAATAAAGTAAGATAAATAATGACGCCAAAATGAGGCTCCATAAACCATTCAAGTATTAGTTTCTTTTCCCTAAGATCGCAACAACTACATTCAGGCAATAAAGGATCCTGCTACGACAGAATTTTACTGTAAATCCACACTCACTCGGTCGCTGTTACCAATGACAATCGAAGCGAAACAGGTGAATCAGGTAGGGAATTCGCATCCGACAGTAACCACCCGCCAATGACCTTGGGCGCGACCATAGGAGGTATGCACGGAATTCGCGTTGCGTTAGCAAGAGAAAGAAACTCCACCGGATCCCAAGCACACGCATTTTCAACGGGAGTAGCGTAGTGCAATCGACATACCTTTTCGCGAATGTTACACATTTAAGAAAGACACTTTCTGCTAGTGAAATTGTACAAAAAAAAACCATTATGCACAACCAATTGCATTATAAAATACATTTTATACAATCTGACATTGAATGAACAACATACTTGATTCCTGCTTTTTGCATTTTTAAAGTTGTGCGATTAATTACATATTTATGACCATTTAATGTTTTATAGATGTTTGGCCGATGTATATTCCTTCACAATTAGAAAATATTTGGACTACATGTGTGTTTTATGCTCTTTAATTTAGCGGGGTAACAGTTTAAATTGTTTTTGATTCTTTTCAATTAGAGTTTTGACGTCTGACATGGGATTATATATTCGATATTTCTCTTTCATCAGTATTTGTTGTGAGAAGAACTTAAGCAACCTACTTGTGAATACTCTAATATGCTTCTTATTTTGCTGCATATTTCGGATCTATTTTAAAAACTTGTTACTTTTGCAGCATGGGGAGACATGATATTATCTCATCCAGTTCATATCCGGGCATGGGTACTTCCATGATTACTTGTTTAAAATACGGAAAGTGGACAGCGCCCAAGATTAGATTAGATTAGATTAGGATTTGGGTGGCCTATGGACCTGTTTCACCGCGACCTTTTCAGATCTATTGTGATCTCCTTTTCCCTAGAGGACGCTCTCTAATTTTGCTCTCTTAATTAAGCCTATCATCTTGGAGCGATTCTTTAATGTACTACTAGCTGTGGGGGGCACATTGGCACGCATGAACTGTGTTTACCTCCTATGGAGTATCTGCAAGTTGCATCATCTGCCAGGCCTGTGTTGTACATGTGCCTATTCAGTCTACAATGACCAGTCAGCAGGCTGTCTTCCTGTCTTTATTCAGTAGATCTCTCGTGAATTCAGGCCTCTGCTCCTTTAGGAACTCTTTTGCCTGTCTTTGTGCCGGTGATTTTTGCACCACCTCTGGACGATTATGTATCCATTCATTGATGGATTTTTTAATTTGCGATTTGGTAGTGCCGAAAGAGGGGTGGCTCCGCGAATGGCCTTGACGAACCTTGCCTGGCCAGCTCGTTCGCCGCCTCATTTCCTCTCACGCTCGAGTGACTAGGATCCAGGCCAGGGTTAGTTTCCTTTGGGTGCCCACCTCATTTAGGGCGCTTACACAGTCCCAAATCAGCTTAGAGTCCACGCTCGTGGCGCTAATCGCTTTAAGTGTGGACTGACTGCCAAAGAAGATAACGACGCTTTTATCTGGCTCGGTGGATAGCGCCTAATGTTCGTATCAGAACTCCGATAAGGACGATGCCCACCGATTTTTTTCGAGTGCTCCCGATGGAGGCCAGAAAGAAGCGCCCTAGTGGAAGAACTACCACCTTATAAAATCATCCAGAAAATAGTGGAGAGCCGAGGAGCATGGCAGATGATCTCTTCGTATATAGAGGTAGTTTTAAAACCTAAGAAAAGACAAGTAGGTCGTTAAATACCGGACACCACCCTGAAGAAATGTATAAAACGGTACCGGGGTGGACTTATGGACGAAAGGGGGATTTTTAGTGGGTGAATAATGTTTAATGCAATTTCCCCCATCAAAAAAAAGTATACAAAAGAAAACTGATTACATATTGGCAATAATATCAATTTATTGATATTGATTGTGTTCATATCTTTTTATTCATATACACATCATTATTCTAATGAGATACTCCGTAATTATTACGTAAGTGCAATTGTATACTGAAAATTCTCCATCAAAATTTAATAGTGGACACTATATTTTGTTCCTAACAGGCTTCAAACGTTAAAGCTGAAGCATCGTCATCTGGCAAACTCACTAGTGAACTAAACGTCAATTTTAAAAGAAAAAAATCTAATTTTAACGTTATAATACCTAAAGAAGATTTGAATACAAATCGGAACGTGTTGTAATAATAGATATTTTGAATAAGGATTGGAAAGGATACATTATTCTCAGTAATTTGTATAATTAACGAAGAATTTCTTGTTATAGACAGCAGTTAATATTTAATGTATCTACTAGAAGTTATTGTTTAAAGTAAGTATACGAAACCAAAAATACACACACAATCCACAAATTAACTTCAAATGCAAAATTATCGATTTTATTTGGCATCTTAAATTCATCCTTTCTAAATTAATTCAATTATAGACTTATATATCTTTTTAACTGCCTCGTTGTAAGATTACAAAAGCTCGAAAACAAAACGCTTTTCCAAATGGTTTAAATGGGTCAACAATCCAGTCGTTCTAAATACCCTTCACGTCAAGCTACAGAGAATCGCAACTCCAAGACCGGAGGGGCTCCTGAACGCTCGTGATTCCCTCGTGAAATCAGCGCTAGAATGTGAATTCCAATTGGAACGAGTGGCACTTGTCGCGACCTCATAACCGTTTTTAACCCTTCACGTTTCGAAATCCGTTTACGGTCGAGCGACAAAAGGGCTGCTGTACCGAAGTACTTCCAGCAATTACGTTTCGAATTAAAAGTAAACGGTGCGTGGGAATAGGTCGTATGAAATCTCTCTACTCGTCAGATTTATCGATCTGTGAATGGTTGACAGGGGGTGTATTAAACCTTGTGTTTATACGGTGATTGATGTGGCTAACTTTGCTTATAGAAACGTAATACATGAAGAATTAGCACAGATTAGGTAGTGGGTTATCGCGATGGAAACATCGAAGCTTCCCGATAATGGATCGAAGGTTTGCGCTGGGAATGTGATAGATTCGTTCCCCTATAATGAGGTCTATGTAGTGTAGTTTCGACGTCAACATAAGCGAAGCCTGCCAAGTGGTCTGGTTACAAGATAACCGAGTAGCTTCAGTTGGTATATCGAACGTTAATTAACTGTGACGTGATTATCCAACGCCGACTGGATATTCAAGCCTACTACGTGGAATGGATGGAGGTAGTGTGTCGGAATATTGAAGTGACGTACTGATTCGTTTGCCGTTAGGCGATTATTGTTGTTCGCTTAACTCTCCACAATATAATCTACGTGCCAAAAAGATTGCAATATCTCGAAGGAGGTCAGTCACAAATAAGAATTATAGAAAATGATGAACTTTTAGTTCTTGGGGTATCTCCCACTTTAAGTACTAGGCCTGTTATTTAGTCGGCGTTGGATTATCACACACAAACACACTAGCGTACAGTGGTGATTTCTAAATCAATAATACGATGCGCTCGAGTAAGGCTGTCCTGTTACTACTCCATATATTTTCCGCAAAATTCATATCATTATTTAGTTAAGAGTTAACAAAATACAGTAAAGTGCAATTTTTATTTGGTCGTGTGTTTGCAACTTAAGGTACACTAACGTTAATTTGGTGGTGCATCAAAATTTCATATTAGCTCGGGTTACCTTATTATGCAAATGATTAAATAAGCTTTTTCTGCAATGCCGCGGAGAAAGGTGGTTCTAAAAATGTTCAAATGATGAAATTATTTTTTTTTGAACACGAGGGTGGGAGGGTGTGAGAGATAAATTTTTATGTAAGTGGTGAAATGCGCTTTTTTACAATTTAATGCATATTAGCTATGCATTGAAGTGACATCCAAATAAAGTAATGAACGTTTTACAAAACAATTTGTTTCTGTTAACAAATACAACTAGGTTTAATTAACTGTATAGAAAGTTTAAACGATAAATATTAAAAAAATGCCATACCATAACTTATACCACACATTCTACATAATTTACACAAGATAGAATTGTAGATATTTTCTATTTGAATGAATAAATATATTCAAACGCAAAACAATACAAAAGTTGTTCATTCCATTCCTATTTATTACAATCTATAAAAAGCTGCATGTTTCGGCCGAAAATGGCCATCTTCAGGCTTTTATAATTAGTGACAATATTTTAATTTGTATTTTCGTTTAACGTTATAAGCGCCTGGAGATAGCCAGCTCCGACCGAAACATGTAACTTTTATAGAATGTAATAAATAGGAATAGAATGAACAACGCATACATTTTTATTTTTATATTTATATTTTTATTTATTATTATATATTTTTAAATCCAGAGACTAGTGGAAACCTACCTTGGAAAACTCCTGTAGAATATAAAAAAATAATTAGATACCTAGTTGAATAATTAACAAATAACAGTAATGAATGATAATATAATTGTCCAACAGATACACTACACCCTTATTATTTGACAGGTACGATATCAATTATTTTGTTTCTGTTATGACATCTGCTGAGCTTTTCCATATCCATGGCACGTTAAAAATCCGTAACATAATATCTTGCTTAATATTTAACATAAACAATAAGTGTTATGCACATTTGTAAAGCCCCTCAGAAATTTTCTGCGTTTACATTAAAAAAAAATAATATAGCGCTATTGCTACAAATTTTGGAGAAATATAAAAAATGCTTTTAGAAATTTTAAACAAAGAACTACCTACATCAAAAATGTCTAAATTATCTTTTGGAATTCTGATAAATAAGGAAATTGCAACGCATAATAGTAATTGCCTATTACACTTTTTTACACAGAGATTTGCAGAATTTTACCTTTGTAGTTTCCGCCAAAGTGTTAAATGTGAAAATGATTTAGGTTTTTAATTCCCTTGTGTTACTCCGTATGTACGTGAAATTCTTGACGATAGAGTACTAAAATATAAGTTGATGTTTGATCACTGAATATTTATTGATAAGAAATATTTGTTTTCAGTTTTTATCACTTAATTTTGGGAAAAGCTAACGCTCGCGTTAGCGATACGTCAGAATAAATATAAAAAAAAAACTTTGTGTTTTGATTATGGATCGGCTATTATCACGAAATTAATACGAACAATTGTAATATCCTGTGAATATTATTGTTTTTTTTTTTTCTTAAATAAGGGTAATAATTTTTTACAAAGTGCATGAAATTTTTCCCTATTCTGTTGACTTTTTTTTAATATAGAGTGCCAGTTGGCATTTATCCGTGATGCATTCTTTTATACATTCTCATGAAGACAATTTTGTAAAACAAAACTTTAAAAAGTTTTTTTTTTTGTACACAACTAACAGTTTTAACAACTTTATTTCTTCAAATAATAATAATAAGAACACGCTTATTTCTAAAGAACTTCTATTTCTCGTATTCGGCAGCACCAAACGGCGATACAATTAAAAGCGGACATATTAGATATTTACAAATTATATCGTTTGAACACCCGCAAGTGATCGATGGCTAAAATAACGAGCAGAAGAAAGGCATATATATTGAAAATTATTCCGAAAGGAAATACCCTTTCTTGGGTACGACAAAGATGTCGGAACCGTTCCGGTTAGAGATTTACATTCTTAAAATTTGACCTTTGTAGCTGCCGCTAAAGGGTTAAATGTATTTTTAAATTTTTAGAATTTGCATACAGGCAATCGTTGGTAGATTAAAGAAGATATATTTCCTCTGCATTTCCTGTATACATTAAAATATGTGTTTCACTATGATTCCTGATTCGCACTTGCGTGCAACGTATTGCTGTGGTCTGGCACCCGGGTTTTCGTAAATTCAGTTTTTTTTTCTTGTTCATTCCAATTAATCTTTGTCAATGTTTCGGGAGAATTTTCTCAAATATTTTATTTTTAAATAAGATTTTGTTAATTGAATTGATTTTATTTATTCTTTTAATTGTTCAGTTGTTTAAATTAATTTCATTCAATCGTACATATTGCGTTCACCAGTATTGTTTATGTTGTTCAATGTATATTCTAGAAGTTTTTTCTTTGCGATTTGTGCATTGCGATTGCGACGCAGCTGTTTTTTATATAGCGATGTGTATCCCTGAGAGGCGCTCAGTTCCGAGATTGATGCCGTTTGTAAGTACATGTAAATTTTTATTTATTGCTCCCATTTCGTGATTTCATTTGTTTTATAAAAATTTTGTTTTGATTAATTTGAAATTATATTATCCACCAAGGAACTCATTAAATAATAATTGGTATTATATTCTTGTGTACACTTCTCGCAGGAAAAATCGGGACACTAGCAATCGAGAATTTTAAAATTTCTTGGGTGTAAATGCAGCTTTAAACAGAAATATAAATGTAAAGGGAGAAAAACGTTTATACATTGAATAAACACATTGGAGTTTCGGTGGCGGCGTTTCCTTTAGAAATACCGAAAACGGAAATACTTATGCAAGAAATAAAAACATAACAACAAAAAGGCCTCTTGAATAGACGGCTTCAGCTAGAAATATAATATATGTATTTAACTTGTTTGATGTTCTGTAGAGATAATTCTTTTTTAAGAAAAACATGCATGGAATTTTTAAATTAATATGTTAAGTTGTTATATTAGTACTGGGTCTTTGTCAATATAACTTTAGCATATTCGATTAATCATCCTTTAGTTTCGGAAAGTGGATTTTCATATATTTATTGACTACACAATTATTGATGTATTACCTATTATTGTTGGTTAATATTCTTAAATATTGCATTATTATAAAGTTTTTATGTATTAAAAAATTGTAAAAAATAGTTTTAAGGTTATTTATAAAATTATTAAACCAATTAAGTTCGCAAAGATATTATTTATATTATTAATCCTGCGTTTATTGTATATTCAAGAAATATATTTTAGCTATGGCCTGTGTAATCCAATGTCGTTATTCTATTTTCTTGAAACATGGCCGACACTTGGTCTGTTTACAAACTGATTTTATGTAGCACAGGGTTATTAACAATTATTTACAACATTATTGCATTTATATACATAACAAACATCGTAAGAAAGCATATTGTTCCTCAATCTCAGTTAGTGCTAAAATATTTGTTTTTGAATTTGATTCATTTCTACTGTCTGGACCTGTGGTACAGACCAAAAGTGTTTCAATAAAATAGAACAAAGACATTACACTACACATAATAAAAAAAAATAATTTCTTTACGAACTTAATTGCTTTAAAGTCCTCTTTAAAGTAATACAATACTTAAGAATACTAAACAATAATAATAAGTAATGCATCAATAACAGAGGGTAAATATAAATCTGTGAAAATCACATTGTCCCAAAAGTCAGGAAGCTGATTGACATATTGCCTATTGTTGAAGTAAGCAACTAATATCAAAGTAGCACTAACAAATAATATAATTTTAAAATCCCATAACTATATGTTTTCTTAAAAAAGACTTATCTCTGCATAACATCAACAAGTTATACATATACTATATTTCTAAATGCAGCCGTCTATTCAAGAGGTCTTTTTGTTGTTATGTTTTTATTTTTTGCATGAATATTTCCGTATTCGGTATTTCTAAAGGAAACGCCGCTACCGAAACTCCAATGTGTTTATTTTATATATAAACCCTTTTTCTCTCTATACGCTTATATTTCTGTTTAAATTTTTAATCTTTACCTGTGATCGCAATAACATACACAAAAAAGTGATTTATGAGTTTGATAAGTGAATATATCCTCTGAAAGTTGCATTTACACAACAAGAATTCTAAATTGACGATTACTGGTGTCCCGATTTTTCCTGCGAGAAGTGTACACAAATTAGATATAGGATCATTTATTATTTCAGTTCCGGAAGGTATATTTTAAGCTAAAAGAGTTTAATTTTTCGTTTTTTTTTGTATTTTGCTGATTTGTATTTTATTTTTAATCACCTCGGGGTGGGTGAATAGAAGCATTGTGCTTGTATGTAAGTTTTTCTTTGGTAAATTTACTTGTTTTCTCCACGTTTAATTTAGTTTGCTTTAATTTTTGAAACCACGTGGATTTTTGTTGCAGTAAGGATTATCTTCCTGAACTGTTTTTCTTTTTGTTTGTTGAAGGATTTGCATTGTCCTTTTGTAAATATTAGAGTCTAATGCAGATTTTTATTTCGACCAGGACCTTTTGTATTTAACATTTTTTTTTTTTAATAAAATTTCTGTTTATTAACGTCATTCTAATTTCTGTTCTTTTATTTTTGATTAAACCTTTTCAAT
Source organism: Protaetia brevitarsis (assembly GCA_004143645.1). NCBI lineage: Eukaryota > Metazoa > Arthropoda > Insecta > Coleoptera > Scarabaeidae > Protaetia > Protaetia brevitarsis. The sequence goes on from RXPK01000108.1 coordinate 423,306, forward strand.
TTTTGGAGTCATTAAAGAAAATCAGATTTCTTTCACCCACAATTTACTTTTCATGATTAAATTCAAGTTTTAATTGCGAGGGTAACCCTGAGCTTGGTTGTTCTTTTGCGCCCTTTTATTTGTATCCGCTGAGCTAGTAAATTTAATTTTCATTTTTAGAAATTCATTTTGCATTTTCTTTTGTACCTTCAGTACACAGCAGTATTTATATCATATAGTATTCTGATTATAATAAATGTTGTTTGGTAGTTTATATAGAGTAATTATTATCACTTTATTGGGAGGCTTACATATGTTAATACTATTTTATCTTTTTTTCTAGATACTAATTTTGATTTCGAAGCTTGCAGGTATATAAAAAAAAATGTTCTGGTTGTTAAGAATCTCACGTTTTATTTAATAACGTCGATCCCACGAACTCCCAAAAAGATGCGGCATCGAACGAATGACAAACGAAATTTGGCCGGCGACAAAAACAAATAATTATAAAGCGATTTGGTCCTATTGTCTCTCGGGGTGTACGGCGAATCCCCTATAGACGGTGTGAGAAAATCTCAGTGACGATGCGGCATTTGGCGAAACTACTGTATGTTTACGTTACTGGAAGAAGGCCGAACCCCAATTCGAGATCGACAGAGACGGATCCATACACATCTCCAGACGTCGGCCAGAGACCGATCTAGAATGTTTTGGACGTGGTCCTCTCACGTGACGACTAATTTGTTTTGTCGGTACAAAAACGGGTAGTCTGCCCTTTCATCATTTGATTTTTGGGTGGTCATTCCGGCCGGCGGTGCGTTCGTGTGTGTACCGTACTGTATTTGTGTGCGAGCTTCTTCTGCTCCTCCTTTGTTGTTTCTCTCCTCTTTAATTTTTTCCTTTTCGTCGGGGAGGGGGGACGCCGCGTAAAATTGGACATTAATTATGTGATTTTCGATTTTTTTTTCTTCTCGTCTCCTTGCGCTCTTGTGGTTTCGACGTCTCTCCGCCTCGCCGCCCACCTCGTCCCAACGCCTCCTTTGCTCGTTTCGGTGTCGGCACCTTTGGTGCTGCCCTCTGATGGCGCGGTGGTTATTTCACAGTTTGATTTTTGGACGTTCCGTGTTTACGTTGTTGTTTGAGCGACAGATGTTGGCGCGATGATTTTTAGATTTGATGGCGTGACGTCTATTAGTTTGAATGATGGGAACGTAGACCTGTGGTGGAAAGACAAACGGGGCACAAAAAATATATAATATATATAGACCAGTATTTTTTAATTGTATAGTGTAATAACATGGAGAAACCATTCTTTATTCTAGATACATGTTAGTTTACGTGCTCTTAATTATGCGATGACAAGAGAGTAATTTATTTATTTTATATTTCCGATTCAATGCTTTAACAATAGTTTATTGCTCGGTTTGATACTAGTTTGCCTAGAACTCGATATTCGATTTTAACATGAAATTTGCCATTTAGGGATAAAAGAAGTTTGGTCGTTTGACAGCAATTAAATCTCCGCGCAAATCTGGAACACAATAATTAATTGAAATGTATCGCTTGTTATTTGGAAATAAATATCTGGCATCTTACTGTGAAAGTAAGTAATTCACGATCAGTTCGAAAAAGTGAAATTTTATGCTTTCGGATATTACAGTTCTATTGGAATCCTTGATATTGATGACATCCATTCCCACTTACAATGGAACACCGGCAACTGTCAAATCTCGATTTCATGGAACTCTACTATAATCATATATAATCAATAATAATAATTACCCTATGGGTGTAAAGGTAAGTTCCATACACAAACACTTTTATTTCTTGTTATAGATAAACGATGACCATTCTTTCTTGTTTTTTGCCATTCTTCTTGCTTCATTCCAGGATATTCCTCTTTTTCTTAAACTTTCTTCTACTGTACAATCCCATGTTTTTCTCGGCCTGCCTCTCTTTCGCTTGTGTCTTGATCTTGCCAGCCATACTCTTTTCGTCAGTCTTTCCTCTTCCATGCGTATCATATGCCCTCAAACCATTTCAATTTCTGTCTCTCTATGCTTTCTAAAATCGGCTCTACTCCTAATTCTTCTCTTATCTTCTCGTTTTTTTATTCTATCTCTTCGAGTGACCTCTTTAACCGCTCTTAAATACCTCATCTCCAACGCTTGTATTTTACTCTTAGCTTGATTATTTAGGATCTTTCACAGCCGTATGTCAATATAGGTTTAAATATTGTGTTAAACACCGTTATGTTTGTTTTCTTTGAAATTTCCTTCTTTCTTATAAAAGCGTTGTTCATTGCATAATATAATTTTATCCCACTTTCAATTCTGCTGTTAATTTCTGCTTCCTCTTTACCTTCTTGGTGTATATTTATTCCAAGATACTTGAATATTTCTACTTGTTCTATAATCTTTCCATCTATATAAATTATTATTTTCCCATTGCATTTCCCTGTTGACATAACTTTAGTCTTCTCTGCATTTATCCTCATATTTTTCTTTTTCAAAGCTGTTTCCCAAATATCTAAATTTGCTTGCAGATCCTTTACATTCCCTGCGTACACTACCAAATCGTCGGCAAAGGCACTTTCCGCGATTTCCACTATCCTCATGTCTTTATACCCTATTTGTAATTTCTTCGTTTTCTTTTTAATCTCTTTCAAGATGTCATCAAGGACTATATTAAAGAGTGTAGGACTAAGTACTCCCTCTTGTCGCAATCCTTCCTTAGTTAAAAATTCTTCTGACTGCATTGCGCAATTGCGTTTTTTAGTTTGCTACTTATTTTTCTTTTATTAAGACTTTTCCATATCAGATCCCCTTGGTATACAGTCAAAAGCCTTCTCTATGTCTATAAAAGCCACATATATGTTATTATTACTTGTGTTTTTCTCTAGCAGTTGTTTCAATATGAATATATTATCCTGTACTCCTCGACCCTTCCTGAAACCACACTGTGCCTCTTCAAGTTGTACTTCAGTTGTTACTTTCAGTCTTTTCTCAAGAATCTTCTCGTATATCTTTAGCATAGTACTCAGTAGGGTAATTCCTCAATAACTTTTACATTCTTTGTTGCCTCCTTTTTTATACAGGGGTAGCAATATTCCTACTTCCCAGTCCTCCGGAATTTTTTGCTCGTTCCATATCTTATTATATAGTACCTTGATAACTTCTATTCCAGTTTGTCCAATATTTTTCAGCATTTCAGTTGTAATTCCATCATTTCCAGCTGCTTTTCCTCTTTTTGATGGGAAATGTACCTTACGCATTCTTTTTTTTTTTTCTGCTCAATCGCCAAATTTTCAATTTTCAACATCTTTGAAGTTGTAACAGATATTAAAAAAAACTTTTTTTTACATAATTTGCAGTAGATTACATTGTCCGAAAGATGACGTAACCTGTCTTCGCAAGAAGCTGCTAATAATAATGATAAACTATTTTTTTTAAATAATTTCTCTTTTTCCTATCCCTCAGAAAAGTCATTTTTACGTAGAAAGCGATGGTGTATATAAAAAAATCAGAGAAAAAATCATAATAAATATACTTAGTGACATCAGAAGCCACCAGGCATGTGTTTGGCCACCCTGTAGCTGAGTACACTCCTGTACACTTCTAGGCATCGACAAAATGAGGTGGTTGATATCTGCTTGTGGCACCTCGCTACCAAGCAACCTGAACTTCTTGGATTAACTGTGCCAGAGTGTGCGGAGATGACGCAAAATGGACAGTCTCCTCTCCATGATATCCCACTCATGTTCAGTGGGGTTTAAATCCTGTGAACGGGGTGGCCATAGCAAAATATTAACTCCTGCTTCTTGGAGAAAGTCCATAGTTCCAAGGGCAATATGGAGACGTGCGTTGTCTTGTAGAAGAAGGACGTGTGGACGGCCATCTAGATAAGGTAGCAAAGTGGTTTGTAGGACATCATCAATGGGCTACCATAGACAATAGCCCTCTAAACCATTACTCCAACAGTCCTTCCATGCTTCTCAACAGCAAACTCAACATAACGTCGCTCTTCACCAGGCGTCGTACCCTTCCTATTTATTGCTGAAGACGACATTATGCCATTCTGCCTCCCAACGCTGCCGTTCTCTGCACCAGCTCAAACTTTGACGACAGTGGTCCGCAATCAAAGGAAGCAATAATCATGGACGATATGAAAAAAGTCCAAAGCCTGAATGAAGCGATATAGTGTACATTATTCTCCAAACCATTGGTCAGCGATTTGAGGTGTAGTAGAAAGCTAGTTGTCTGAAGGGCCTATCTTAATACTCTGCGGTACGCTCAGTTAACCAGTTGATCTTCTTCATGTTCATCTACCTTCTTCTGGCCACATTCGACCCACACGCATTATCATCATTGCAGTACAATTAGCACGGCAGCTAATTGGCGATAGGGCAAACCAACATTTCGAATAGGCGTATTCTATGTTCCAAGTTGAAACTTGCTTTATCTAAGATAGCACCAAAACGATAATAAAATGTAAACACATGGCAGCAATGACACGTAATAATTAATGCTATTTGAAGATACTAGGAGCGTGAAGCAGATACATCTTATGATTAGTCTCGAAAATCAGGCAAGCGCAAGACGTGGGACATGAAATGTCCCAGCGCGCGTTAAGGTAGCTCAGTATCTTGCTCAATGATATTGTTCAACTTTCCCGAAAGTTACATACCTGATTTTCGCAACTGTAGGACAATCAGTGGTTCAATTGCCTCATCGTCTTCTAAACACAGTCAGCATTCAGTCTCACCAGAGAACCTGTGATGTGAACCTGAGATTCTGTGTAAGTACTTTCTGAATTCACAAATAATCTGTAAAGAGACAGACAATTACCTTGACATTTTTACGTCAAGTTCAAACAGTCAACAGTCAAGTTCTGATGCGATTAAAGTGAAATGCACTCCTTTGCATTTACCTAACCAGGACAGTTGTTCCAGTATTGGAGAGCAAATCAAAATCTGATTTGCCCAGAATTTGATTCTGCTTCTTCAATTCCAATGAGTGAGTTCTCAAGTACCCAGATTTGGGATAGATTATATGCCATTCCCAATGTATTTACAATTCTAAATCAGTTTCAAGTTGCATTGATACACCTCTAATGCTTTATCTGCGGCAGCCCTATAGCTCTTCACTTTGTATAACACATTTATGTAATCATTTTTATGTATTGATGTACTTACATCATGTCTTCTTATTTAACATTTTGTTTGCTAGGCAGTGTTTTACAATTTTTCTCTTATGCATAATGAAGTTCATACATAGCTGTGGAGGTATATACAATCTAGTCCATTTGTTATAGCTTAATAAACGCGCTCGCTAATACCACCCGGCTATTGACGTCATAAATTACACAAAACGGCACTGCCAAACAATTTCCGAAACGGTCTTTTCATGGGGCGACAAAATGCAAACACTACCAACTTCTGGGCAGGACGCATTACCGAAATGTGTCGCTTTGTCGGTGACACGTCCACCGGAATGCTTCCATTATTACGTCACACATTCCGTACGTGCTTTACCGGCGTTTAAACTTAGCGAAAAATGCCCTATTTCACTTATCTTGACAACTAAAACCTTTTTTCTTTCTAGTCATGCGCCTTGTACGAAGTCGTATATACACGAAAAGTATTTCGAAATAATGGGATTCCTGTAATCGTATATTTCCAAAGTTATGTCTACGAATTCCTTTCTTAAATAGATCTGCGGTGTATAGAAAGTGGGATCAAGCTATTATTTAATACAATAGCGAGATCGGAATAACCTCGTTTTCCATACGCGTTCACTCGAACGATGATTCTCTATATTGCAAAACGTTGCACTCTTCTCACTATTTTCCCAACAAGAAGACATCAATGATTTAAAGAACTACCTATCTATGTATGTCATTAATGTGAAAAAAAAAGAATTTCACATTAGACAAATCTATTAAGTAAATCATTTCTGACAGTAACCGGGGTGACATACAGTGTGCACGCGATTAACCTGTCGATAGGTATTACTAATGTAGTTATATCGATGTTAAACTGGGAGTTTATTAAATACATAGTAGTATTTAATTCCACCAAATCATGTATTAGTATTTATAAATCACATAGATTCTTTTGCAGAATAATTTTATTTTTATTATTATTAAGGACGCGCGAAAAAAAAATATGGCGAACACGTATATCGATGCAGTTTACAGCACGACTTATTCGGTAGCTTTTTGCAAAATTTAGACAGTAAACCTTGCTTTTGCTGATCGCATTTTGAAGCATACATGTATACCTTTAATTTGACTACCTCAATTTTTTTTAATTTGCTCTTGCATTTGTCATAATTCCTTTTTTGTTTCTGAGCGCAAGCAGAAAATTATGCCAAATAGAGGAGTAAATTAAAAAAAATCGAGATAGTTAAATTGAGGGTATACATGTATACTTCATAGCACAATAAGCAAAATCAAAATTTATTATCTCAATTTCGCAAAAAGCTACCGAATAAGTCGTGCTGTAAACTGCATTTATATAGGTTTTTTTTTCTATATTGCCCTTAATTTACGCCCTTAATTATTGTTAGCTGCTGTTAGAGAGTAATTCATTCCATAACTGAAAACTTAACTAAACAATTTCATTTTGATATAAACTGAGGAAATGAAAAATCTCTCCATCAATTTGACCGCAGCCTTAAAGAAAATGTTGCTTTGTAACATCGTGCCGTGTTATAAATAGTACTTGAATTAGAAATCATAATAAATGTCTCCTATTCATTAATAAATTTTTCATATCTGTACTTTGCCTTCCACGAAATATGATAAATAAAACTATTAAGTACGATTATTAATGAATAAGTATTTATTGTGTTATCATCAGATTATGCACTACATTGAATGGACCTGCAATCGAACACTTGATGACTGCGTATCCACATGCGCTAAACATGTTGTCCCTTCGCTTGGTCGACTCACTAGGCATGCAAAACTTATTTTTTGTCTACCCTTCGCTTATTACTTACAGATCATACGGTGTACTTAAAAATATTTTCAAATTATGAAGCTGTCACAACAATATACATATATTCCAATTATCAAAATTTTAATGCAATTTTATTGCAACCATGGTCTATTGCTCAATAAAAATAAATCGGAATTCGTTGTGTTTCATAATTATCAGAGGGTTGCTCCATCACTGAATCTTCGGGTGGATGATGATCTAATCGCACAAGCAGATAAAAGTAAATTCTGGATTAGTATTGATCAGAATTTTAAATTGGAAAGGTCATTGTGAACTAAATTAAACTCTTTGGCACATACTTTTCGCGTAACCGTTGAGATACGTGCTAACATCAGAACAACATTGTGACGAAATTATTGCGGCTTTGGGTTGAAATCTTGATTGCGTTACGGGTTATGTTTCTGGGGAAACTCAACAATAGTGGAAAATGTGTTCATTGCGCAGAAGCGCATTTTAAGAATAATCGCAGGAGTGGGTACAACGCATTCGTGTAGGAATATATTTAAAGAATACAACATATTCAACACTTACAGTTTATATATATTGCTATGATATTTTAAGGTATGGAATCCTATTTTTAAAGCATTCACACAATGTTCTAACTAAAGGAACAAGTAATTCAAAAGTGAGGCGTGTACTCAGTTGCCTACTCTACAGGCGAATTATGCATTTGTTAAAGATAGTTATTTAAAATGAATAATATTAGCATTAGGTGCTATAATATTAGTTTTATTAATGTAAACTTTATTTTTATATGTTATTTCAAACTAACCTGGTATCTTTTTTTGTTCGTTTATATTTTGCTCGAGAGAGTTTTTCCATCTCCGGAAGTGTTCTTTGAGTTCAACGTTTGGCGTATTCCCTCAATCTATAGAAAATAAGCGTTATTTTTAATGACGGTTAGCTTTATCTTTCAAAATTCAGGTTGGTCGACCTGTGTGATAACAATCGAAGGCTGTTGACTGTTGAATATGATTTGAATTCTCATTCTGTTGGTGGCTACCAGACCACGACGGGTTGTCTTAATTTTCCTATAAACGTTTTTTGCCACAATTTAAAAAAAATTATCAACTAGGTTCCAAGAAGTTTTACCTAAAGAGTATCATACAAATCCTGTTTATTAAATCCATATCGAATACCTGAATTTGCCAGAAAATATCCTATAAATTATCCTACGAAGACTTCCCAACCGATTTGCTTTTCCATCCTTGACCGAGACCGGAGCCCATCTAACTGAACCACCTTCTCCAGCACAAGAGTTTGCCAGCGTCGTGTCCTTTCAAGTTGTATCTCCTTAGATCACCTACCTAAAACAGAACGGAATTAATGCATTCCTTTCAAATTAATCAGAAACTTATATTTTGTGTAATTTATTTCACCGTACGATAATTTGGGGTTAGTTTATAAGAACGCCATTTAGTTTAATATTTTAGTAATTTTTATATGTAAGGGTTGTATAAAAATATCACCGAAGTTAATATTTGATAAAATAGCTATCTTTAACAATAATATAATAATAGATTATCGTTGCTATAAAAATTTTAGTATTTGCGTTTACAGATAGATGCGCCGTTATTTTTGATATTTAATTTATTATATGACGTTTACATAACCTCTTTAGTTTTTAAAATGCAGGAGAGTTCGAAGACATGTTTTGTATTAAAGATTGTCTTATATATTATTTTTCTGATTCATTTTACGTACCTTGTGATCATTAGAGTCTCATTTGATAAGGAAACATAGCATTTGGGGTAAATAATAAAGATTTAAGCTTGTTTTGGTTTGAAACGTGTTGTTTTTTATTTGTAGAGTAAGTGTTTACATCGATTTTCGATAGTTACTTATATCAAAATTTAATAAACTGAGAAAGGGCTTTGAGGGTGCGCCTGTTAGGTGAGAAAATTAATAACTGCCTATTCGTTAATAAGCGTCCGGAGTACGATTCTGACAGACGATCTGGTCCCTTCAAGCGTCCGTGCCACTAGCAGGTAGGAAGTCACTTTCCACAGTTTTCTTGCACTTACTTAGAGAGGTCGCTGGTGTATTGAAACCACTATTTTATTTAATTTGAGTTTTATTGAAAAAAGGAAAAAAAAAATCTTAAACGGACAAGCTAAATAAAAATAATATAAATTTGAATAATATTAAATTAGTATTGGACTATGCAAAAAACAAAATTTAGAAATCCCGGGCATTGTGTTCTGAAAAACAGAGCAATATATATATATATATTATTGTGATTTCCCGGCTATATGCTTTTTACGAGCAAAAGGAAAATAAATAAATAACTTTCTTTAATAAAACAAGTGCAATCATTAATAACACTGTATAATGCATGAACAAGTCTATACAGGAATATATAAAAAGTATGAGAACTCTTACTCAGGTGAGTATAGCTATTTGGGATATTCAACAAGGTATTATCAATTATCCAGTATAACTTAGATCCTTTATTCAAATATGAAACTTTTAAAATCTCCGCGCTATCAAAGGGATAAGAAAACCACCACCACGTTTTGCCAATTTACAAAAGCTCAGAATTTAAATCTCATACGAAATAATATAATTTAAACAATGTTTTGACAATACTCGCGTTTCCGGTTTATACAAATGCCAGAGTAACTCTGAATGTGATTTCCTTGTAGTGACATCCAGATTCGTCGTATATACACAGCTAAAAGGGACAGACAGGAGGAATAACTTCGGTAGCAGGAAAATTCAGGAAACAGACCTCCTTCGTTACATTCAGGATGTATGATTAAACTCGGGACAGCAAACACATGTAAAATCCCATGTAAAACATGTACCCAGATATAGTAAACACCAAATTCGTGAATTTATCCCCTACGATACCAGATATACGCCCGCAATATGGTGTAATTCATTTATATCTCATGAGAAATGACACAAGCTTTTTAAAGACTTTTTTATCAACTATCAACACGTAACCAAGGATTTTCATACATTTTCTTTATACGAATCACATTAGGTCACTCCCCATTCAAGTCAAGTGAACACCTAGGATACCACGGATACCTGACTATCGTACAGTTGTCAGACGATAAGTTATATTCAACTTCCATGACTACTAGTGTGAATTAATCCAAATTATACTGGACTTACAAACAGGTGTGTACATAAAATAGTAACTGCATTTCAATATGGTTGGTAGCTTTCCTCTTATGAAACACAGCAGTATATATATATATTGGAAATATGTGTATATGTTTTTAAAAATATGGACAAATTTATTAGAAATGGTGATGTTCACCATTACAAGACAAGATCGTATGGGGATTTTCGCATTCCTTTTGCTAGATTAAATGTAACCAAGAAGTCACCAGAATGTATAGGTTTAAAATTATTTAACGCTTTACCTGTCGGATTAAGGAATGCGAAATATCAAAAATTTAAAAAATCTGTAAAGAATTTTTATCTAAAGGTGCTTTTTATACTTTGGACGAATAGGTGTAGACATATATATTCTTATTTTTTAGTTTTAATTTTTTATTTGTATAATTTAACATATGACGAAACCTATACATGTTTCTCATGTCTTATGGTGTCAATAAATTATTATTATTATTATTATTAGTTCAGCTAAAAATTATTTCATAAATGAACATTGCCTTATAAAAAAAAAATTCACTCTGTATGTTAATCTTGGCTCAAGAATTGAAAAATATTAATACGTTAATATACTTCTTCAGAGACTACTGTACCATCGTCACGGCCTCCGCTTAAACAAAAACAAAACCCGAACGTGCAAAGCTCATCACGGCTTCTCGCGAAGCGGTATTAACTCCTCGGAGCGTACTTCGGCGCCCTCTACTTAGCGTTCGGCCGCCGGCGACTCCCGACAACTAATAACGAGAAGGCGGCTATTCCGCGGCCGCCCCTGACCCTTCCGTCGGCCCGGCACTGATTACGGTCCGCTTGTCAGTGCCTACTTGACGTGCGCATCCCTATAATCAACGGCCCGCCCGAAATACGATTATTTACCTTTCGCTAAATGCCTGTGCCTTCATATCTACGGTTTGTCTCGCGTTCGTTTAATCCTGTTTAGTTTAGGTAAATAGGTGTTCGTTCGCCCCGTTTCGACTTTATGATCGCGTTAGTCGAGACGAGACTAGATTTTCTATTCTGTAGACTGCAATAAAATTAGTTAAGGAAGTACATACCAAGTGCACACGCGCGAGCTTGCGACGGGTATACACTAAAGAGCCAAAGAACGACTAACTAACAAGAAAATAATATACAGGGTCAGGCAAATGTGTGGAAACACCTGATTTTTGACTAAATTATGGGTTCTATTAAAAAATAACTTTAAGAAAAGTTTTTGTAGTATTTTTATTCTAGTCTGTAACAAACTTTGATTTCCAACAACTAACATATGTTTCGAGATATGACGTCATCGGTACCTTAATATGACTGTCAGTAATACCGAGTAAAGCTGCATTCAGAGTAGGAGCGTTGCATTGCGCTGCGTTAAGCGGCGCGTTTGCGTTGCGTCACGAGCAACGAGTAGAGTAATAGCATTTGACAAGCGTTGATTAGGAATAGTTTTGCATGCTTCAGTTTAAAAAATGGCTCCGATGAAAGCAGTACACTTACTGTTCTTGCTTGAGACCCATATTATACCAAAAAACGGTTTAAAGAAGAAAAGTGGGGATTCATCTTATAACAGAGAAAGGTATTATACGGTGAATACCACACCTGAATCATAAACTGAGAGGTTATCCAGATCGATTTTTTAATTACCTGAGAATGTCTGTTCGCACATTTGATTATTTATTACAAAAAGTTAGCTATCGCCTGCAAAAACGCCAACAAATTTTGTCAAAAGGGTTTATTTCTCCTACAGAGCAAGTTGTTATTACACTAAGGTAAGTAAATATTTTCTTAATTTACAAATTAAATGGATATTCGATATTGATATGAATACGTTGAAAATGTTTGATTTGCCTGCCAGAAAGCAATAGCAGTAGGGATTTTGTAAAGTTATGGACGATTCTCTATTTGCTAGGGCAAAGGGGGACTGATGAGTACCTGAATTCACTATAGGCTCGTTAATATTCGAATTTTCTGCTGATACTAATTCATCCAAGACGACTTGTTGAATTTTATTCCCAACTTTTACTTCTGAATGGGGTTAAAATTGTTCATGTTAAGGTACAAACTCTTAAAAAAAGTAATTCTTCACTTTCTGACTTCTCTGAATCATCAGCTAAATGTTTTGCCAACAGCTGCAAATTCTTATTTTCTATTTTCCAAGTACTTATCATCTCTTACATCACATAATCGTTTTTTATTTGTCTTTGCTGGTCCTGAATTAGTTGAGGAGCCATATGACTGTCTTGTTGAAGGTCTCGTTCCCTGTGAAGTTGTGGATTCTCCTGAGGATAATACAGAAACTTCTGTAAATGCTTGTGTCTGATTTTCATTTCCTCCAAATCGAGAAACTGCAGAATCCTTGAAGAATGTTTAACAGTTGGCAAATTCTCAGATTTTATCGCCGGAGTCATCAGATCTTTTAGAAATGACATCATTTCAAAATACTGCCAGTTGGATTTGCAATTACTTGCAGCATCCCCAGATTGTAAAAATTGGAAGCTTTTTTAGTTCGCGCCGGTACTTGTCTTTTTATTTTTCCCCAGCGACCTGCTACTGCTTACTTCTAAAAATAAATAGACTTTTGGTAACCATGTCAAGAGTTTTAATTTTTATATTGTTTTTACGTTTCTTATAACGGGAGCAACTTATCATCATTTGGCACACGAATTTAGAGTTGGATGTCAACGGTCTCCGGTCACAGTTAAGAACACCTGTCAAATTATTTGGAAGAATTAATGCACATCATATGCCAGTTCTTGCAAAAAGGTTTGCAAAACTTACCAAGAGTACAATATATTTATGGAAACTTCCAAATGTTTTGGGTCATTGACGCAACCACTGTCACATTAAATGTCCGCCGAAACTGGACTATGTATTTTAAATTACTTAAAATATTTTCTCTTGACTGCAAGGAGTTGCAGCAAGAAAAAGTTTATTCCATTAAGTAGGGTCGCGAGGTTCGAGAGTGACGGGAGTTTTCCTCCTCAATACTTTACAGTTTGTTAGAATCACATATGTTTAATGTTTCTCCAGACCAAGCATTACCTAATCCAATGTTGTCTTCAAATTATTAAGTAGGGGACGAAGATATCCTTAAAAAGTTATTTGATGAGACCATATCCAAGTCAAAAAAAGGAGTTTAGAATTACGATAAGCAATCTTGACGATCGCCTATCGGAGCTCGAAATGTATGAGAACGCTTTGGTATATTAACCAAAAATTTCGAGTTTTGAATTAGCATTTTACTTAAAGAAGAGACAGCGCTGTGTTATCAAATGAGCATTATCTTCACATTTAATTGAGACTTTGATGGTAATGATGATCTCGACTATATTAACTAAGTATAAAACAGATGAAAATAACGTAGGTTTAATGTAAGAAAAATAGAGCATCTAATCTAGCGGTAGATATTCGTATTCATTTAAGCGCTATTTTATACAAACATTTAACAACACATTTAGTTTAGAACGCGGACGCTTTCCAAACGCTAGATCAACGCAAGACGCAACGTTGCATAAACGCCGTCACTGTGAACGGTTTCGTTTGAATGTATTCAATTGTTTCGCACGCGGACGCGACGCGACTCGGACGCGACGCTCAACGCTCCCACTCTGAACGGACCTTAATGCAAATAATTTCATTTCTGCTAAAAGTTTCCATGGCAACATAAAAATACGAATATTCTTTATCAGATATATATGACAAAAAGATTTTAATAGTCAATACTTTATTTTAATATTTTGTAGTGTTTTCACTATGGGTTTATTCATTTCTGTTGGCTTGTTCCAAAATATATAATGAGCAATGCATCTTTCTGTGAGAGTGTTGCACTTGTTTTCATTTACCATGGCATATGTAAAACAAAATTTACGTCAAAGTTATTACCATTTAGACACAACTTAAAACTAACAAAGTTTAGTTATTTGTATTTTTATTTCGGTTTCCTCTTATTATACTAAGACGGAACAACTTTTATTAAGTATGAATTTGATAGGATTACAGTAAAAAAAAATTATCCTGGGCGATCGTTTCTCCACAAGTTATCTCCTGATTCTACATCGACCGCTTTTAAAGGGACAAGATCAAAACTTAGTAGTCCGTCTGTGTGTTATCACAATTTGAACCGTCATTTGTACAGACATACTGCCACTCATGAAATCCACGCTACATATTAAATTTGGATTGGAGAATGTTATCTTCGCAGCTGTTAAAAAAAGTACATGTTGAAAAAAGTTTAAAATTGCATCTTATTTTTCTTGTTTGGAACAAGAAACGTCGTTCAACTTTCTTAGGAAATATTCTGAAAAAAAAACGATTAAATGAATAAAAGAGACATTTTAAGCAATTTTTTTTTTCATAATTTGTTTTAGTATGAGTCAATACACTATTTAAGACAGAAACCCCAAAACGTTTTAGATTTTTGAGAAAATCCTTATTAAAATTGATTTTTCATAAAAAAAGGTAGATACATGCCTTCCACGGGCCTAAACATTATTTGTACTTCTAAATCATTCCAATTAAGTTTTCTAATTCAAAAACAATATCTAATCGGTCGATAACTGTTTTCGTCAGAACGTGTTTTATATATTTTTTTTTACATTTTTGGTTTCAATTGTATTTGTTCACTACCTTTCGACCTTCCACTACAACAATTATACGTACTGCTGTGTAGACTCGATTTGAAAATGCAAAAAGAATATTATTATAAAATTAAATTAAATTAATATCTCAACGGATAAAAATCTTAAAAGGGCGCAAAAAGAAAAATACTTCAGAGTTATCTAGCGAATTAAACTTAAATCTAACACGACAAGTAATTGTGGATGAAGAAATCTGACTAACTTATTACCCCAAAAAATTGAAAAGGTTTAAATAAAAATAAAGAACAGAATTTTACTCACAACGTTAATTAACAATTCAAAAAATTTATTTAAAAAAAGAAAAAAAAGTTAATTACATTTTGCAGAAAAAAAATCAAGGAGGGTTCTGGCCTAAATCAAACTGCACGTGATTCTAAAATACAATTAGGACAATACTATTTCTAATCAAAGCAAAAGCTATTAGTACAGGAAGATAATTCTTTTTTTCAAAACAAGCACGTGGTTCCAATTAAACAAACAAAATTAAACGTGACAATTTCTAGTAAATACAAGAATGAAACTAAAAGCAAGCACAAGCTTCTACTCACCCACCCGAGGTGATTAATAAGTAAAATGAAACGGAAAAAAATGAAAACGGAGAAATTATTTCTTTAAAATATAATGAAAAAAACTAAACGTAAAAATAATAATGATCTTACAATATGATGTGCACACATCAATTAATAACATTATTATTAAGCGAATTCCTTGAGGACGAAATATATTCAATTATGCGAATCAAATTAAGATTCAAAAGTTAACAAATGGCAGCAAACAATTAAAAATACATATACTCACGCTGCAGTCGACCAAGGAACTGCCTCGACAAAGTTAAACAGTCTTTCAAACAACAAACGCACAAAAATCACGCCAAAATACAAAAGAAAAGCGCTAGCATACAAAGCAAATAAAACTCTAATAAATGAAATCAATTTAAAAAACTAACACTAAACAAATAAATTAAACATTACTCATTAATTATCTATTAAAATAAATCTAATCTGGAAAATTCTCTGAAACATTGACAAGGCCGACGGCAGTAAACATGAAAAAATCTATGCAACTTAAAAAAACTCTGCGAAAACTGGGTGTCGTCACAGCAGTACGAAATATTAGTAAAAAGTAGCTTTTTTCATTTTTCCCATTACTCGACGCACATGCGTCGTCTAGACACATGTGTTTATATACACGCTCGCACAAGTAAATAGATGGTTAATACCTTTCTCATTTAATTATATCCCGTTCTAAACCTGATACAAGACTTTGTCTTATATAAACATCACACAATTGAATTCGAACAATAAACGCGTAATCCAAACATGAACGCGGTTCAGTACAAATGCTACAGTATTAAACTGTTTACAAATGGGCAATAGAAATCTAATATTCTGTTAGCTGATAAGACATACTAGCCATACCAGGCAAAACATTTCGGGAGATCCCGACCTCAAGGTTTCTCACAGTTTCACTAACAAAGCTGAACCCTTTTATAGGGAACAACAAGCTGCTTGAGTGGAAGTAAGAGATCTAATAGAGGTGGTACAATGAGCATCTAGGTCAAGCGCCTGCGTTTAGGAGAAGTTTACTGCCTGGACTGTAGTACCCACCCTAACTTCTAAAAAAAAAAAAAAAAAAGAAGTACATACTACAGTATGTTTCCTGAAAGAAATCAAAAAATCAAAAACAATCCAAATCTTTCGCTATTGATCTATGTAGAAAGGATATAGGAAACAAATAGGCACTTTCTTGCCAGTGTACGTAGAACAATTTTCAAAATCATTAGATTAGTTGCACTCCGAAATCATATAGACTCAACAGAATGAAAAACACATCATCACCAAATAATAAGATTTCACTTCATATTCTTATTCCTTTTTCTTTTATATCTTTCTCGCAGCCAATAAAACTATTCAATTGGCATTATTACGTGGAATACACAGTTTCATAATTTTCATTTCCTCCAATATCTAAAGGCTTCCAAATGTTGAAAAAATATATCCCAAACATATCAACCTGACTAACAATTCAGTTTAAAAGAGATATCTTTCGGTGCGAACAAGGGCCGTCTCAATAATCTTCAATCCTTTTATATTAACATCTACAGCAGACTCCTCTGCAAAACATACTAATGCATGCGCGTCACGTATTCAGCTTGGTTGAACCACGTTCACATAATCCCCTCGCAGCACCATACGACTCCTACAATAAATACAAAAAACTTAAAGGATAACGCGTCTCCGCATCTCCTTTCCAAACGGAGCCCAACCGTACACCCGCCAACACAATGCCACAGAAATATATATTCCCGAACGATCCACCAACAACGAAACGACTAACGGCGTCTGTTGTGATGTCTTTGTCGTATTTAATCTAGTGCGAGGTTCGTCCGTGGGCTACCTCGGATGAGTTTTTTGGGAAGATTCCGTTCCTCCACGATTTATTTGTCAGTTCTGCATGTGCGAGCTGAAGGGGGGTACTCGATTTTTGTTTATGGGGCTGTTATAAATTCGATGACGGTGCGTCCTAGAGCGTGCGATACAATAAAAATGGATATGAAGGGGTTTATGCTCGATTTTAGTACTTGGATGGGGAAAACGTGCTTTTGAGTTATGTTTTTCATGGCTCTAATAGATGCGATACGAATAAAAGTATGATCATTAAAGATGGTTTTTCAAAATTTTATATCAATGGAGTGTCCTCATAGAGGTATCGTGAACTACTGAAAAAAGTTGTATTTTATGATAAACTTCTATGCCAAGTTCAACTCCTTATAAATACTGAGGAAGTCATATAGGCATTTTTAATTTTTTCATTAACGCAGGCCAAAAAAGCATCCAAGTTGATTTTCCGTTTTGATTCAAATTTCGGTGGTGAATATAGAAACCACTGAAAAATGTTTACA
>RXPK01000108.1:441401-489856 GCA_004143645.1 Protaetia brevitarsis
GCTATATCGTATTTTCATTACAAAATCGTCTTGTTATCATATAAATAAATAAATAAAAAATGTGAAGTGATACGTACAAATAATTATGCCAAAAAAGGTTCGTGCATCGTTGGTCACCTCGTAAATATAAATTACTTTTTCACGTTACGGTAAATGCATGCGCTTATGTTTGTCGATGTATAGAAATAATTATAAATAATTCTTATACATTCAATATGAAGACACCGAGGATTAATCTACTGTTAAGGTCAGCTCGCTATCGTATGACAAGAGATGCTGAAGCACACTTTGATGATATTTTCGTGGGGACTATTTCACAGTAGATATTAATTTTTTGTGGATGTCTGATGATTCCTCCTGATTTGAAGGAATATGACGTTGTGTTTTTGAGATGTGGATTTTGTTTGTAGTAAAAATGCACTCTATTTAACACTATTGTATATTTAAACCATGGAACGTGAGTGATGTACAATTGTTACTCTTTGAAATGGATTACATTGAATGCCTCTCTATACTGTCCTAAATTAATATTTAAATACAACTTTTCCCACTACTCTTGTTATTTAAAAAGGGATGAAGTACATAGGGATTTCCTCAGGTACCAAAATTACTTATAATTTAAGCGGTGCTGGAATTTCCAGGTTATATTTGAATAAAATATAATAGTAAAGGTTAGAAAATCCGTAAACATTCCAAATGATTTCAGTACTTCGAGTTACAAGTGCTACAGAAAACTTAAGCAGCTGGCGGAACATCTAAATGTTACATTGGGATGGACGCCAGGTCACTCTGGGATCAGAGGCAATGAAATAGCTGACACGTTAGCAAGAGGCTCCAGCGAGCTGCGTTTGTAGGTCCAGAACCGACGTGTGGTAGCTCATATGGCAGCATCAAAACCAGCTTCCTGCTAGACACTGCTCCTTTTGGAATGGATTCGCCAGCACTAGACACTGTAAATCCCTAGAGTTCCAACCGAATGAGGAAATACTCCGTACGGCAGTCTTTATGAGCAGATTACTCACAGGAATCTTAACTGGGCACTGCGGACTAAATAAACACAGGTACCGCATGGGGCTAGTGAACTCTCCCCTACGCAGGAAGTGTGGGAGTGTGGAAGAAACTCCTGCTCACCTTCTTGTCAATTGCCCTGCCGTCGGCGGGGAGAAGCAGACGCACTTGGAGTCCATCGTTTGGACGAACCAAGAGTCAGTAAGTTAACTCTCAGCCAGATTGCGAACTTTTATGATAAGGTGCAACTTGAGTAAGGGGGCTGAAATGGACATGGGGGCACAATAGGTCTTTCTGGCCGAGGTACCTTCTTCGGGTCTACACCCGCCCATGGACACAAAAAAAAATTAGATAGAACAATTGAATTTTAAGTATAAGTAGGTAATAATATGTAATATAAACTAATATTAAATTTACACGAGCAATATGTTTCAGTAATTAAATAATGTTAACCTTTGCAATTGCTTCATTAATCCTTTTTTCTGGTAGTATTTGTTGTATTATTACTTATACTTTTGTTATGAAGAACTGTGTTCACTTTTTTAATATATTGTCTTGTATTGGGTAGCCTGTGGGCATAAAGATATTTTCTTTTAAATTCATTGTATAAAGCGTTGATAGAATATCAGGAAAATGGGTAATTTTGGAAAAAGAGAAGTGTACCAGTATCTTTCAAACGCCATAATCATGAATGTTTCAGCATCTTCATTAGCTTCGACACCGAAGGAATCCTTGATCTCCATCAAATAACCCATATCATAAAAAAGCAATAATGAGAACAGGATGTATGTAAGGACCGACAACATGAAATCAGCTGAGTTTACTATTAACGCAGGACTGAGGCAGGGAGGAGGGGTTAAGGCCGGCAACGCTGTTCAATCTGGTGATAGATGACATTACAAAAGAAACCAGAAGTATTACCAATAAACTCTACATAGACCATAAAGAACTGAAACTGATATATCTGCGGGAGTGCCTAATATTCGCAGATGATTTGGTCATATGCGCAAAGAATGAAACAGAAATAAGAAGTAATTTTCAAAGTTTGGAAAAAGAATAAAAACCCATTCAAATAACGGCGTAAATATACGTTTTCCTACTTTTGGACAGCCGTATAGTCAACAATATTTTACGTTATCAGCAATGATTTATTAAGCTTTTGTATAAAAAGTTTTTCCTAGAATCAAATAGGATGTAATCAAAGAACCAGTCTTGGATAGGACACTTGTACATAGCCACAATAAAATTTACAGCAAAAACGTATTGCTGTGGTAACCACTCCGTTCTTCGCAAGGTATTTTTAGTTGCATGGATTTTGTCTTGTTTAGCAGTCAGCCATGTATCCAATGTCCGAGAAGGGTGTGCGCAAATTTAGATTATTTTATTTAATTTAAGTAAATGGTTTATTGTTTGATTTATTTAATTAATGTAGTTTTTAATTAATGCATTCATTATTTTCTTTGGATGTTGGGTTTGTTTGTACGTCTGCGTTGTTTTTTGCAAAAAAAAAAAACGACTGTAGAATTTGATCGGCAGTTCCTTGGTCGACTGTTACCGGGTGAGTACACGTATTTTTGGGTATCCTGTTGGCCATTTTGTATTTCATTTTGATATCGTATTCGCATAAATTGTCTTTATTTCGTCCATCAAGGAATTCGCTTTATAATAATGATTATATGATGTGTGCACATTATAGATATAAGATCATTTATATTTTTGTCGGGAAGATATGTTTTAGTATAATTCTCTATTATAGATTAAAGAGTTAATTTTTAGTTTCTATTTTGCTGATTCGTTTTTAATTTATCTATACCTCGGGTTGGTGAGTCGAAGTTTGTGCTTGCGTTTAAATTTTCTTTTGTTTTTTATAGAATTTAGTCCCACCAATTTAATTTTTAGGTTTGTTAGATTTAAAACCACGTGGTTTGAAATTAAGATATAGATCTAGCTTCCTGAACAAACTAAATTTTTGTATAGGAAATAGCATTGTCGTGTTGTGATTTAGAATCAAGTGCAGTTTTTTATTTTTTGGCAGAACCTTCAGTTCACGGTTTTTTTTTCTGCAAAAATTGTTAATTTACCCAGGTTTTATTAAAAAAAAAATTTTGATCTGTTACTTAGATTTTGGGTTAAAAATTCTTCTTTTATTTTTAATTAAACCGTTTTCAATTTGGGTATTTTAAGAAAGTCAGATTTTGGTCGCTTCACATTTCTTAGTCGTGGTTAGATTCAGTTTTAATTCACGAGGGTAACATCTGAGATTAATTGTTCTTTTGCACCCTTTAAAATTTTATCCGTTGAGCTAACTAATTTAAATTTCTTTTTCCTTGTTAATTTTATTTTGCAAGTTCATTTTTTTACTCTGCAGCACACAGCAGTATACACTGTTAATTTAACATATTTTTTTTGATCGTCGGATTGTTTCACAAGATAAAAAGACTCAACCGCACTTTTAATTTTAATATGATACGGAACACAGTCATTACCCCTTTCCACATACCACATTGTAGCATTCAAGCTAAACCCCATACAACTCTCGAATTAGCCATATTAATGCTCACGTAACAAGAAAGGAGAACCAGTCACTTGCACATCAAATTACAGAATATATTTGTGTACTGACTCGAAAGAGCGCATTGTCCAGGCCGTGAAAAATTAAATTGAGGATTACGCACGCCGATCTCCCAGTCATGCCATATCCATACGATCCGACAGGCGGTTAGAACGGACAACGACGGTTCTCACTTCGTCTTTGGCCGACTAATATGAGAGCGACCGACTGGACTTGTCTGAGGAGGAGTCGCCGGTCTCACTTCCAATTACAAATATTTTAGATCAGAACGGCCATTAAGCGGGACGATTCATTCTAAAGCGACTGGACACCTACAACACACGCCGACGGCAATAAAGGGCTCAAAATTAACTGAGACGGAGGCGCGTCCGAATGTCTCGCGCTGTCGACACATTCTAATTTGGTGTTTTGTCGCGTCGTCCCCGTCTCTTCTCGTTCCCGTTGTGTTGACGGTGTTGTGTCTCCTCCTTGGGTTCGTTGAACAAATTTTTCGTGGAAACGCTCGAGTGTTGTATGGGCACGTGATCGCCTTTGAGATCGTGCCATGTTATGGTAATGTCGAGAGTTGGATGGGTGTAAGGTTTAAGGGAATTATCACCGTCATTATAAAATATCGTGTAGTTTTTTTAACTTAGACGATATAGAGATTGCGTATCTATGGTATAACCGAAAAGAATAATAACTAGTTTTTTTGTAATAAAAGGGACATAACGTACAGTTACCGGGAATAAGCCCAGGACATTTTCGAAAATAGGACAAATCATACGATGTTGCTTCGTTTTCGATACAGGGTTTAAAAAAATATTTTTTTTTTTCGTTTTATTAATTAATGCCAAACGATATTCTAATGATCTTGTTAAACATAAAAGGGTTAGAGCACTTTATTTTGGGTAAATTATAACTTTAAATCTGAGTAATTCTATAAAAAATCAACAGTTAACCAAAACAATACTGGATGAAATGGTGAGAGAAGGGAACAAAATGGACTGAAGATAACCAAGAGAAAACGCAACCCCAGGGATCAACTATTTTATTATATTTTATAAATTTAAAAATATTCAATCTTTCTTGAATATTAGTTTATTAATATAATATGTATAAAATATATATAGAAATTATTAGGAACTTTAAAAATATATATGTTATGTAGCATTTAATAATATTTATTGCAATGTTTTCTCAATATATTGTTTCATAACTCTGCAAGAATATTTTGCTTTGTATTTCTGTAAATATTTTATTTCTTATAAAAAAAAAAAGATTGAATTTTTTGCTTTTGTACATTTGGTGCGTAGGTACGAATTAATATAAAATGGGTAAACTATGCATAACTATTAGTAGGTATGTGTACCTATTTAAATGATAGTTTAAAGATTAAATTAAATAATATATATCTAAATATGATTTAATTAGTACTAAGTTGACGCGCTGTAACTTTCTATTAATATATCTGCGTTTGTATTATATTATTTGTAATATTTGTGAAGTTGCGAACGTCAAACAACACCGTCTATTCATTACGGTGCCGGTGTTATATGATTTAGTATTGTTTATGCGTCTATGGTTAGGTACATAGAATGCATTTCGCGCACGTCCCGTATCATCAACGTTTTCATTCGTTTGTCCGTTACATGTTATAGTTTATAAAAGTTTACGATTAGGGCAGATAGGGTTACTGTGTAATTTATTTGTTGCGGGGTATGTTTTTTAGTTTTGTGGTGACTACGAGGTAAGCAAAATTTGAACTGTCATTGGCATTTATTAAGATAATTGGAATGCTCAATATCGCTATGTACGGAAATCGGTTAATAATATTACGTTGTGCGAATTTTATGCAACATATATTAGTTACTGCATCTGTCAGATAAATTCGCTAGTCTGATTTGTTTAGGAGATTCATCTGGTAGATAAGCGTCATAACCTCAAATAGAGGTTAGAATACGTTGTTGTTGTTTTATTTGTTTTGTACGTAGAATGTTTTTCAAATATTATGAAATAAAGTAAAAATAAGTATCGTAAGTATTAGAATGAGCTACCACTCTTATTATTGTAAATGCTCCAATGTATTAGTAGGTGTTGATAATGTTGTACGATGTTTTATTCATGGTAGATCTAATACAATTGCATTGTTTAGAGGCCCACAGGGAAACGGCCATGAGCGGGCCACTACCGAAGATTATGAAAAAAGCCATAGGGTTGTACCTGGCACCAGCCAAGGCTTAGAGTTAAAAAATGAGTATTCTTCATTTTTATTGGCTTATTTCAAATAAATTGATAATGAATGGGTTGTTTTTTTTTTTAGAACACTTCGAATTGAAAAAATAGTGATTGATTTGTAAACCTTCAGTATGCCTTAAAAGCTGCCAGGATATTATTGATTATTTAATTGTATGGTGAGTGTGAAAAACTAGTTCTTGGCCTTTTTAGACAACTCTATGTATTTTCAACTTTTTGTTATCGACGTTTATACATTCTAAATAACCAAGAACAATTTTAGTTCATTTTGGACAAATTAATAGATTGCATTAAAGATCTATATTTTCATATAAATATTTTACAAATATTTTAGAAAAAATATAGCGCTTACATTAATTTTAAAATATGGAATAAATATTTTAATTGAGTATTTTATCTATATTCAGAAAAAACATATGAAAAATATATTCAAAAACTCTCACGAAAAATATTTTTTAAAATATATTTTTTAAAAATATCATATGTAATATTTCTGGCTGTTAGGGGAAGGGCCGCGCACTAGTTCGGCATTTTAAACACTAAATATACTTTTCTACCATAATAATTTCAAAGCAACTTAGGACACAACAGTTAAGTAAAGTGCTTTTCAGTATTTTATAACCTCCTATTTAATAATTATATAATATTGACTTTAGTGAGCACCTTTTATAAAAATCTGGATTAGTTTAACAATTACGGAGGTACTTAAGAGGAAATCATCCCGTGTAATAGCTCGATAACTTGGATATTTTTTGGTTTTTTTTATGAAAAAAATAACGAATTCTACCAAAACTTTTGTGATTTATTAAATTGCTCTTTCATTCAAATTCGATACGTCAATTTGCCCGATTTCTAACGCCTCACACAGGCGTCGGAAATACAAAAAGTCTTTGAAAGTTTGTGTTGGTCGTAAGTTGGTGAACTATAAAACTTCGACAAATATAAATATTTCACAAAATGGCACAAAAAATTTCTTTCTGTTTTATGCCTTATATATGAACTACATTTATTTCTTTTTTGCTATGGGTACACTGAGAGAAATATCCTTTTCATTTAAAAGGAGTTGCATTAAACCAAATGTTTTTGCGTTTTCTATTTGGCCAACATGATTTGTTGCTTCCTTGAAAAGGAATATAATTTTTAAATTCACGCATTTCTTCGGAATAATATATTTTTCGTTAAACAGTTTTTTTCTTTTTAAGTGAAAGATATTGATAGTTGATTCAAAGTCCTCTTTATTTTGAACTTGAAAACTATTCAGATTGGCACAAAACCTGTAAGCGTTTTGATTCAAGAGGTTTTTCCTTTCCTTATAACATTTATTCATTTTAGACTTAAGCCTAAACACAACAAAGTGCCGTGATCATTTTTAATCGAAATGAAAATGAATTATCTCCAAAATACCCTTGCACTTAAGGAGGGATTTGCCGTTAGAATGTTGTAAATCCTAGTAGTATTGGGGAGTTGATTGCAGTGACCATCCTCCTAAGCACTCTAGTTAGTGTGCCGTTAAAGAAAATCGTCCTTTCAATTGCGATGACTCCTATCAGCTGTTGATCTGGTAAATATACGAGATTAGTATGTTATCATCGTAGTTTCTAGCCTGTTTTGTGCGAAATATTATCTGTTACTGGAATGAAATAGGACATGCGCCATCTATGCGACAATTTCTCTACTACACATAAGTATATCTGCTTATCTGCTGTACTATATGGGGAGAAAACTGCTATACGAAAATAAAATGCGATATTTATTTTTACTTCCATGTAAATATTTAATTAAATTAATAAATACTACGCTAGCTTCACATAAATCTACTAACCAAATTATTTGTTTGATTGAATACAGGAATATTTTTAATATTCCCAAATCAAGTAATAATTTAGTAACTGTAACCAAATACATGAGAAATGGTTGAAAACAACAAGATCGTTTTTCCCGTGTACGACAGTTTTAAAACCTTCAAACACTATATACTGTTGTATATAGCCAGTTCCTTGGCTTATAAGTAAATCAGCATTAACTGAAAAGATTCCAATTATCTCTGAAATTTCTTTAACTTCGTGCGAAAAATATTCACTTTTGTTCATTATTGTTCGTGTATCTGAGACATGCACGTGGGAACATGAATAAAACTAAAATACTTCCGCGTAAAAAAGCACTTAGCTTAAAAACAGGTGCTTGCATTTTCCGTTAAAAGGCAAAAGTTTTAAATCAATGTATACATGCGTGTCTACGCAAATAAACCAAAACGTCCGGCTTTTTTTTATTTAAAATACTGTTTATAATTCAATAATACTTAAAAGACACTAAAATGTGTTGTTAAATATGTACATTATAATAACAATATAATACGTAATGAGTATTGTCTTACTTAAACAGAAGTTATACAGACATTATAAAATATTAATCAAAACTAAGGTGCATTCCTTTTAATTATACGGTTACTTTTCGTCGAAAAGCATGTACTTAAAAAGAAAATAGTCTGCCGGCAAAACAGCACGCTACTTTCAATTAAAATAAACACTTTTCTGAGAAAAGGTATTCTTTTTGTTGAACATGATAAATACCAAAAGTTATAAAACTTTTCATTTAATTTCTCAATGTACTCATACAATTTTTTAGCCACAGATTAACTTGTATGTAAAGAAGAATAGAATTCACTACCCATTTCTGTCTCATTTCCTAATACGTAACTTGCAGACGAATAACACTACTTAACACTTAATCTACAGCATTCAAGGGTCAAAAATACACCATAGGTTCTATTCCAAACACTAATCCGTCCAAATAACATATTAGAAAGCGGCAATTTTCCATCTAATTCCACCCAAAATACAGTAATAACCGGCAATCCTTTCCGTAAACAAAGCGTTCCGCTAAAACGCGATCTTACTTTTAAAGACGGCCGTTGTAGACGGCGCTATTGTGCGACACGGACGAAGAAGAGTAGGGGGGAGAGAGTACGGAACGCCAGACTAGTTCGCCGCAATCAGTAGGTTAAAAAGTCAGGAGTCGAGACCAATAAATCAGACGGTTCACACCAGAGGCGCTATAGTTCGGTAGAGGCGCCTCCTGACCCCGTATATACACGGTCAGAGATACATATACCATATTTTTTTTATCGTGATCGTTTACCTAGTACCTCTTTGTGACCGGGGCCGAAACTATTAGGACTGGGAAGGCGGTGGCGTGGGGAGGGGGGAAACAATTATCGTCCTGAAAAAAAAAAATAAGTTAACCATGGGAAATTCCGATGTTCTGTTTTGTGTTTCGGGACGCGTTTCTGCCAGAATCGATTAGATAAAGTTAATTAAGGGAATGATATAATGATTCTATGATTTCGAGAGCAGTCTGCCGGTTCTGTCAAATAGATGATATATGGGTGGTGTTTGGATTTATTGTTGTAGTAAAAGAGATATATTCCTGCTCGCTATATATCTTTTGAAGGTTTCCTAATTCCTTCTTGCCAGAATATTCCGAAGCTATGTCGTTTGCCTTTAATTTTCTCAGTAGGTGTCTTTCTTTAACGCCCGTGCAGCATTACTACCAAATCTATTAGGGTGTTTATGGTTGTTTATCAAACCTACTAATTTCATTGGGTCTTTGAAACTTTTAATAATTATTTTAATAATCATTGCCAATAAATTGTATAAATTTTATTTACTAATTTTTCTTAATTATAGATATTAGCAAGGAAAACAACACCATTTTATTAAAAATAAGAAAGTTGCTATCAACTTCCGGTATAAATAAAAGTTTCCAAAGTTGCAAGTATTTTTAAATGATTTTCCAGATAGATTTATGATCGGTATTTTTCGGCATTGCATTAATCTAGCCGCAATGGCAATATCTTGTATTTTCAGAACGAAGGAAAATTCATAGTCATCAGGTTTGTTCGTTGAGGTAATTTCAATTACACTACATGTTTTATCTTTCTCTCGCTGTGACGTAATACCTTTTCGGCTAAAACTTCTGCTGTTAGAATGCCAGTGTAATAATCTTTTTCACAATATAGATACCTACCTACACATTGGCATATGTATCAATTCCGCTTGGACTGTTTATGCCTTTCTCAACTGTTTCCAGAGATGGCGTATGTGGTTCATGCATGACGGTGCACTTCCACATTTTGCAGTATCGTAAAGGAGTTTTTAAATAACTTTTATTCAAACCGTTGGATAGAACGAGAATCTCCACACACCCCCAAGATCACCTGATCACAATCCTCTGCATTTTTGTGTGAGGATATATAGGGTGTTTTGAAACATCGTTTAAAGATTTTAAGGGCATGGTAGTACGATCGAAAATAAGGTTAACAGTCATAATAAACATATGTTCACAAATCAACCGTTTACGAGATAACAGCAAGTGTTCTCTAGTAGTACATGGATATAACATATCCCCATAAACAGGTGCTTATCAGTTATTGTTTTATGACAGTTTAATTTGACGTTTTGTGCAATTTGTAACAATTACAATGGTTGCGTATTATAATGCTGAAATGAGCGATGGTGTTCATGTACGGTCGTGCTAATGGGAATTCTTTACAAGCACGTCGCTTCTATGCTGAAACGTTTCCTGATCGCCAACCTGCTTCCGCATGTGATGTTTCAGGCGGTGTTTCAACGACTAAGAGAAACTGGTTCGTTTGAGAAGCGGTCTTCTGATACTGGACAGCAGAGAATAGCGTGTACTCCACAGATAGAAGATCGAATTTTGAATATTATATGAAAATCCCGAAACTAGTGTTAGAAGAATTTCGACTCAAGTGGGTGTAAGCAGCAATCTTGTTTGGAGAACTCTTCATGAGCAACTCCTATACCCCTACCATATCCAACGGGTACAAACCCTTACTGCTTCGGATTATCAAGCGAGAAGGGCTTTCTGTGAGTGGTTTTTGCGAACAGCCAGATTTCGCTGATAACATCCTTTTCACTGATGAAACTGGTTTTACTAAAAATGGAATATTTAATTTCCACAACAATCACGTTTGGTGTGACGAAAATCCTCATGCTACCGTTGAAGACAAGCACCATCAACGTTTCTCTCTAAACATCTGGTTAGGCATGATAGGGGAACGGTTGTTAGGACCGATTGTTTTGCCACAACACTTAACAGGTCCTGCATACCTCGAGTTCTTGGAAAATACTTTACCGAAACTTTTGGAAGATTTACCTATAAATCTAAGACTGAATCTCTGGTTTATGCAAGATGGAGCTCCGCCGCACTTTACGCGTGCTGTTAGGGAACATCTTAAGAATGAATTCCTGGGAGATGGATAGGGCGAGCAGGTCCCATTGCTTGGCCTCCAAGGTCTCCCGATCTAAACCCGTTTGACTTTAGGTATGTGGGGTTATTTGAAAAGTTTAGTGTACGCAACACCGGTAAACGATCTTCCAGAGTTGCGCCAACGAATAGAACACTGTTGTCAGATAATACGAGAAAAACCCTTGTTTTTAGAAAGAGTGCGCGCTTCCTTTGAAAGCAGATGTAGATCCTGTGTCGAAATGGAAGGACGTCATTTTGAACATCTTCTTTAGTTGTAATCTATTTTATGTTAAAAATGCCAATAAATCTTTAAAAAACCGCTAAAGCAAGCTTATTCTGCAATTGGGATAAAATCGCTGTTATCTCGCAAACAGTTAATTTCTGGACATATGTTTATTATGACTTTTAACCTTATTTTCGATCGTACTACTTGCCTTTAAAATCTTTAAACGATATTTAAAAACACCCTGTATTTAAAATGATTCGTTTATACAACCCCGATCTTAAATTTAGAGGATCTTTGAAATCACATCATAAAAGGCTGTAATGTTATTCGCAACATACCTGAGTTTTTCGAATGGATTCAGCAATCCATCAGACTTCGATCGAATGCTTCTATTTTAGCTGGAGTTGTACATTTTAAACATCTGTTCTGACCTGTAGGCACTACTTTTATGTTTTATTTGTCATCTTATTAGTGCCGCTAGTAAAATAATAAAAACATTGAGCACCTTGTATCTCATCAACGACAAAATGTATCACACATGTTTATAGGAACTTTTCGTCTTAAAATTGCATGTCGAACCTTCCACGACAATATTTCAGAATACTTTGAAAACACCGTGTATATTTACTGAAAAAAATATTGCAATGAAATATAATTACCACATCAATTTGTCATTTCACGTTAGTTCACGCAAACTACATTCATTCTTCCATAATAATCATTGAATAAACCTGAATAATGACCCGAAAAATTCGCATACCTAAAGATTTAAACCATCCTCGGCACAGAAGAACAACCTGCTCTTCCTTACAAAACCTCAAACTACGTTCGTAGGTATTCACCGTCCAGATAATAAACGCTAATAACGTTTATCTGAAACATCTTACTTCGCTTATCCCGCAACAATGACATCTAATGCCATTATAATTTCTGGGCCCGTCCGGGAAAACTAAACCAGATTCATCCAGCAAATACACTCGCTAATCTCTCCCAGAGGACTGCACCGTGTGAATGCCCGTTCGGCGGGCCATTTGGCAAATCACATGTCCGGTTTTAACGCTGTTGAACATCTTGCCCGTTCGGCGTATGTCATTATTGTTGTGTTCGGTACTGGTATTTACTCTAAACAAGCGAAAAATACACGCAGCGATGCGATCCGATCTGCAAGCGAGCGATAAAATAAGCAGAATAAACGCATTTAGTTTAGTGGATTTTGTCCGATCTGGCGATCTGAAGCGAAAATCTTGTTTTGGGAGGGTTTATAGGTTTCTGATGATCGTTACTGAGTATTATCTGGACATGCGTGTGATTTTAGAACAGGTAGCCGTACGTATTTTTGAATCGGTTTGGGGGTATTTAGGTACTTCGAAAATGCGTCTTTTTTTGGCATTATCCAACGAAATTGTTATACGCTATGAAGGACATTGATTCGAACCTCGTGAACTGTCAGATTTTGATGAAACTTCGTCAGTATACACTCCATGGATTTACTCAAGGACACTTTCTGTTGCAACGGAACTTTACGAGTTGTAAATGGTTCTTGAAAATAACTTTAAACCGTCAAAAAAATAGAAAAAAAGTGTCTATGGTTGACTTGCACCGTTTGCAGAGCTCTTTCGGTTAGTATAAATATTTATATACAGCGTGTTACAATAAATAATGAACGATGTATATTGAACTTATTTGATGGAATTTCAGAAAACGGTTATAATCACTGTTTTTGTTATCAAGCAATGTATACAAAAGTGATTTTAGATAATGATACAGGATAGTGGTAAGTTCCCTCAAACATAAATCTACTCAGAGGCCTAACTTTGTGTGAATAAGTCTTGTTTCCCTCTTTCAATAATATCATAAAATGTTTAGATACTCACAATTACAAAAAAATGTTCTCGTCGCACTTTTTTTCTTAGCAAAAGAAATAATTAGTTCATCAATGTCTATCACTCGTGCTTTTTAATTTACAATTGAAATAATACCAATCCCTTACTCCGCTAAGTGTTTCTTGCCCCATTGTGCTTCTTAAATAGTTTTTTTCATTAATTTTAACTTAGAAAACGATTCCTCGAAGATTTTTTTTCTTTTTCTTTGACGTTTAGAGACGAACGATGCACAGTGGTCCAGGGGCCGCAAAAAATCACTTTTGATAAATATGAAAATCTAATGATATATTTGCCTAAATAGTTAGTTAAATGTTCAAACTTCATGAAAAATGCTAATTTTGGCAATATTTATTCGTAATAAACTATCAATATCCCGCTCAAAGTTGCATAAGTAAAAATCCTGAAAATAACCGCATACTTTTGTTAGAATTAATGATGCTGTATATTAATAAGATGTTATCCTACAATTGAATATAACTTACTGAGTATGTTCTATGGTCCTTATAGTTTAGGTGACCGCTTAAAAAAAATATTTTAATTTGTAACATGCTTGATTTAGATCAACAGTTTTCTAAATACTACATCCATCAACATGAAAAAAAAATTCATGTGAGAACTTGTGGTCATCGGCAATTATCGACAAGCAGATTTTTACATGTACGATGATCTCTAATGCTCTAGTTCAATGTCCAAAATAATCAGCTGCTCCTCTTGCTCCTCTTACAAGCAAAATCACGTTAATTGCGAGCATGTCCAATAAAGTTAACATTCGCATTGTATTATGCAGCCGACAAGTATCTCGATATATCTATAGCTACATTTATATTTATGTGTGTTTATGTCAATTTGAATATGTCTATATGTGTATACTTGTATATAGGTATCTTGGTCTATTGATTTTTAATTTTTAAAGTTTTTAGAAAAAGATCCAAAACGAGTTTAAGAAGAAAATGGGGATTAAGTAGATTTGTGCAGCAAGTTCAGAACCAGCATTGATGGCAATACGCTAGAAGGTTTTTCAAAAATCCTCAAATGACTGCAGAATATAACAGGGGTTGATTATAGAACAATTGAAAGTTTTCAGCGCAATTTGTAAGTAATAACAAGTAGTGCAGTAATTGATTCGATAAATTGAAAAGTACCTACCGCGTGGACACTGCAGAATAATATCTAGCTAGTATAAATTGGTATTATATGCCTGTATCCGTGCATAAAGTTTTAATTCATGGCAAAGATATAGTAGACAGAGCTGCTTTACCTGTAGGATTATTGTCAGAGGAAGCACAAGAAGCTCAAAATAAAAATTACAAAAAGTGTAGAGCCCACCAATCGCGAGAATTTCTCGTAAAGCAACAAATGAGGGACATTATACATATGCTGTTGCTAACATCCGACCACTTATTTCACAATGTAAGACGTAGCCTCCTAAAAAAAATTTGAATTTCACGACTGACGCTAAAAATTTACTTCGAAATGATTTATAGATTATACCCTCAAAATTCTCTCTATGGATATACTTAATCGAACATCCCAGTTGGTCTGGTATTGTGCTATTATTATTTAAAATGTTTAAATATGTATGCTTTTCGTGTTTTTTTTAAAACTGCTTAAAGTGTTGTTGCCATTTTTCTTGTTTTTTTATATAGACAATCATTAATTTAATTACTGCACTAAGTAAGGTATGTGAATCCTATTAGATTGCTTGAATTTTTAAAAAATCTTTAACTTAATTACAATACATAACATTTATGTGTCTGAGGTACCTAAAAAATTTAAATTGATACATTCTAAATATGTTATATACACATATACTTACAAACACACACGAATAATATACACATATACGTTATATACATACATGTATGCACATATGCTTTGTTTTCTTTTATAATGATCTTAACGGCTATTTGTTTAACAATGATGAGCGAATGTAGTACTCTTGGTACGCAAGTTCCTCTTATTTTGGACTACATACTCTGACTTAAACTATATTCTCTTATTCAGTATCACTTATCTCACACACAATCATCATGAATTACTCTCTATATCAATTAGGTTACAATCTTAGTAGTGTTGTATGTGGAATCTTGGTTTCTCTATATTGTTTTTTTTTTTACTGTAGAATCTGTGTTTTAATTATATTATTGTTATATAGCGGCTAAAGCTTTGTACATATATATTCAATTATTTTCACTAATTTCATTGCCGTTAGAACTTGACGGGAAATTTCTCTACTATTAGTAATTAGTTCAGTTGGGATTATCAAAAAATATCTAACCATTTCTGTTTGTTTATAAAATGTTAAAACATTTTAAGCATAGCAAGCGGTTATAAAATTCTTCTGAATAATTCTCATTTTCTCTGAATATTTTCCCGTTTTGTTCAATCGGGTGTTGTTAATTATCGCTATTATTATTGTTAATATTATTATACATATGTATATTTAACTAATAGTTGAAAAAAAAACATGAATGAATAGAAACTTCAATACCTAACATTATTTGAGTAATTTATGTATTTCCGCCAATAATTACGTCGTGATTTTATGCTTAATCTTTTTTTCCCTTTATGCAATTCAAATCGCCTATATTTAAGGCTCATTATCCTGAAAAAATATTAAAAAATTCCAATTCTATCAGAAGTTTACAGAATTATTTCCGCAAAAGCGCGTTTCTGGACCACTGTGCGATGTACTGACTTCCCATTGAACAGCAATAAATTTCTAATGATTTTGCTGCTTGTCAATCTGCATGTCGTTTTCTTTAAAAAAAGAAGTAATGGATTCCATTTATAATTTTCAGAAATTGATATTGAAACTCCGTTAAAGAGATTTTTCCATTTTTTGTTTGTAAAAGTAAATGCTTGATTTTCTTTGTTTTCGGAGTTTGTACGGAAAAGAGAGGCACAATATTCTTGTAAATACTTAATTAGCATATCTAGTATTTAAGGTAATCATTTTATATTTTTACATTTGTAGCCCTCGTCCGGTTTAAAGTACTTTCTCCGGTTCCCGAGAATTACGAAGGACTGACTTCACAGCGTAATTTCCCGTGACGTATGTTTACAGTCCCTTAGTTTGTTTGTTAACCCCTCGTTTTCCGGAGAGTTTCTAGCCGTTGGAAAGGCGAAAGCCCGAAGAAAGGGCAGTTGCGATATGTAGTCCACGAGTCACAGTCAGAATAGTTATATCCACGCGCTCAATTCAACTATTACAACGAGCATCAACTTCCGGGGTAAACCAATGTACTTAACTTGTTTTCATTGTGTTTAATTTAATCAAATATAGTAGTAAGTAAGAACCACTACGTGTTTTTATTTACATCGAAAAGGTGCAAAACGCCAGCGCACATAATCACAAAACAGAGTTTTTAGTTAATAAAATAATTTTTGTCACACCTTTTAATATATTCGTACCTATATCTGTATTCCAGTGTAACTATCCACTCATATCTAGATGACCATCGTTGTAGGATTTACTTTATTTTTTAACGTTACATGATGAAAATGTGATAGTTTTGTGATAGAGTTTTTCGACAAAGTCGTAGTAGTGCTACAATTCATACACATTTTTAACACAGTCATTGGTTTGGTAACGTTTTGGTAATTCCTTTGTCATCTCATCTAGTTACTGCTTTTTATGAGCACCATTTTTATATCTTGGTTTAGATGGCATCTTAAAAATCACTCACGTACGCAAAGTAAATTTTTATTCTCCAAATTAAAACAAAATAACTTTTAATATAATTTATTTCCTATCGAAATCGGAATTAAAGTTAAGTTGTCAATAAAAACTGAAGACTGAAATTTACACCAATATAATAAATACAATATTTTCTCAAATAGCGTCTGAGGCACATGTCTGGTTGTTTAGTTTTGCTCATTTTGATGTTGCCCGCCTTTGAAAGGCGTCATATGAATAGAAAATATTATGTAAAAAAGTTTTGCCTATTATGTGGTCATTATTAAAACGTCTCTGTAAGAACTTTTAACGTGCCCACATCGAGTTTAATACACAAATTATTAGTTAAGATATCGATATCGTAAAAAATAACATCGCATTCGAATGGAATAAATTCAAGCCGATAATAATATAGCTTGTACGCTTAGTTGATTCCTTGAATATATATGATTATAAATATCCTTATTTTTAACAAATTCACTTTCGTGACGTTTGTAAAAGAGTAAAAGCTCATATAAGTACAGTGACCTCAGAGGCATGATTTTTAATTGTTTAAATAATGGTCGACATGATTCTCTACTTGATGTCCTCATCATGCATTTTATTAGTTGTTTTTGATGAATAAAGAACCTGTATGCCTAAGGTGCTGATCCCTAGAAAATAATTGCATAGCATATTCATTCATTCATTCATTAAAGTTAGGGTGGGCACTTGAGCTAGGTGCTCATTGTACCATCCCTATTAATTCTCTTATTTCCACTCGAGCAGCTTGGTGTTCTCTATAAAGCCCGTATCTTGCCCAGTGGGAACTTGAGAACCTTCGAGCGCCCAATAGAGAATCTCCCGAATATCTGCCTGATGCCCTTCATTCCTCACATGTGCAGATTACATGTAAACTCGTTTCTCCTGTAGTTCGCATCTTCTACGCTACGGTTCGTTTACCCGGCCTGTGTAGTATAGATGCTTTTTCAGGGGACAGTGTCCAGTTGCCAACCCAGTAATAGTTTTAACTTCTTTCTTACTGCCCCTGAATAGGTTATCAGAGAAACTAACATCCCATCCCCTATCAGCGTTTTGGTAATGGAATTGACCTTCAGTCGACCTCCATTTCCTTTGTACTTTCTTATCTAACAGGTCCAGATCTCCTTCTTGCGGAATCCTTAGTAACCCCACATACGGGCTCTGGATCTATGAAGTGTCTCTTAGCGCCCTCCTTGGCTAGTTCATCGGCTATTACATTGCCTGCATAGCATAATCGCGATTCAGCACGTGAAAAGTAAAACCCACGCAAAAACGCCCACACTGACAGCAGTCTTCAAGTTTCTGAGGCCGTAGTACGCTGCATGGAGTTTTTTTTTTCTATTGTGTAACAATGCTCTTCAAATTTAGACGACAGTCAACCTCCCAATCCCAAAAACAGAGCTGACTTACTCTCAGAGATCGACCTGCCATCACATCGAAAGTAAAGGCTGCTAATAGCATCAACACCAGCGCGAAACTGTATTAATTTTGTTTTTTCAGAGTCTAGTAAAAGTCGGTTACCTTCAAACCAGGCGCATATCTAAATAGTTTTTGTCGTACTGATAGCAACGACATCAGCGTTGGGATTAGCGATAGAACAACTGGTATCATCAGTATATTGACTAAAAGGGCATGCATGTAATGACAAACACAAATCGTTTACATATATGACAAACAGCGTAGGTCCTAAGATGGAACCTTGAAGCACACCGCAGGTGATATCTATTGCAGGTGAAAGTTATTGTTTACTAACCTCGTTCGTGCGACTGTGAATAGCAATGAACACAATTTACTTAGAAGGATATTCGCGTAATTTAGTGTGTCAAATGCTTTTGACAAGTCAAAAAATACACTAAGAGTAGTGTCCCCAGCATCCAGGTGTCTGTAAATGTAAGCCACCACATTATGCAATACTGTCAATGGTTTTTCGGATGAGGCTTGGTTCCATCTTTCTGGTTATTTAAATAAGCAAAATAAGAGAATACAGTCGGCAGAAAAACTTCATTACATCCGCAAAAAATAGGTGTTTGGCTAGCAGTTTCATGGAGAGGAATTATTGGACCTATATTTTTTAACCAAACAATAACTCTTGAGAGCTATCAAAACGAATTGTTACAGCCAATGTCAATTAACTCTATGATGCCGAACTTAGAGGCGGTTTTTTTCAACAATATATTGTACCGACACATAAATCTCGACAAACAATAGCTTTCTTGGAAGAATTTTTCGATACAACAATTGTCAATTTTCCTGCCAGATCTCTAGACTTGACAATTTTATATTATTTTATTTTTCCATATTTAAAGAATATTTTTTTTAAGACCATACATTGCGGAAAGAGCTTCGCAATGCTATTAGAGACTTCTGTGCCGACATAACCCCACAAACTCCTTTTAAATGTTTTTAGAACAGTGAAGCGTAGAGGTTAGATAAGAGTTAAAAAAAACCTTCGTCTTTCGTTCATTTAATATTTATATATGATTACTTAGTTTCGGTTTTAAAAAACCATCTTCAGATCAACATCAAAAAGCGTAAAATGGTCATCATCAAGTTCAAAAACACCAAAACATGAATAATAAATTAGTGGGCACCAACAATTATAAATATAAAGTACAATATAAATTATATAAATAAAATATAAGAATAAATTAAATTTATATTTATAATTGTTGGTGTCCACTTAATTTATTAGTTATATTTGGTGTTTTTAACTTGATTGATGACAATTTTACATTGTTGACGTGACCGAAGATAGGTTTTTAAAAACCGAACTAGTAGCATATAGTAAATAAAATGAAGAAAGAAAGTTTTTTTATCTTATCTACATTTACATATATAAGTTCATTGGATACTTAGAACCCAGTGAACCAAATTCAAATTCCCCGCATATTTAGTAACTCACATTAAAGCATGAAATTACCTACGATTTTGTATTAGATTAATAGTTATTTTAAATACTTTAGTGGAAGTTTACTAAATATAACTGCGGAATTTGATTTGGTTACTGGGAATAATGAAGACGTAGAGTTCAACGGATCTTCACAGGAATGGACAACATTTTAAGCATTATCTTAATACTATATCTTTTTAATTTTCAGTACGTAATTTTTTTTAAATATTTTTTGCATACATTTTGGGACATACAAACTGTCAAGGTGATTAGCGCGTGCATGCACTTGACCAACGATTAAAAAAGCATGGCTTACTCTATAGAATCATTATAATCACAAAGTATTTGAAGCATGGTATGTAAGGTTTAAAACTGATAGTGCTGGCTCTAGTACATATATTATTATTGTTTGTAATTAATGCCTGATCCCGATAAGCAAGAAAAACCTATGGCCCATTTTGTTGGACAGTCCAAAATGGAAATTTCTCTCTAACTCTTTTCGAATTCTTTATACCAAAAAAAACAGTATTCTTCCTGTATTTCACACGTGATGTAGGACCAACAACGTCCGTGAGGCGCGCCTCACGTAAGACGACTGCGTTATTCGCACATTTTGAAATTCATTCCGAACTAATTGGAATACCGTGAATCGGAGTTAAGTCGTCTCTGCTCCTGCTACCAGGAGTTTATCTAATCTGTTGACGCGTCACAAGCAAGTACCTCACTGCAATCAACAATATACACGCGTGTAAACGGGAACCTGTACTACAATGGATACACCTAAAGAGACTTTCGAATATTGATGTGAATACAGCCAGCGGCTTAAATCAGTGACGCCCCCGATGACATAACGGATCGATAAGATCCAGCGTATGCGCTGCTATTCGACTGTGGTGGGAGACGTGGCCATAGAACATTACGCAGGTTACATACNTGGTGGTGGTGTACATTATGTATGTATGTAAATAGAAGTGTGGTGTTACACTGCAGACCTAAAAGATCTATTGTGTTCCCCTATTTTTGCTGCTTTAGCTGGCTTTCCAATCATATTCCTTTAGAAGTTAGTATTCAGGGGCCCCAGTCTGGTAAGTCTCCTCTTGATTTACATGCTCCCAGGTGCAATGCCCTCGAGTTGCACAGTGCCACGCAGTTTGAGAGGAGGTAGTGGGTGTTTCATCCTTTCCCCACAAAATCTGCATTCAGACTTTTTCCAATTCCAAGCTTACTCAGGGTCCTTTCAGCCTACAATGGCCTGAAAGTATTCCTGTTAATATGCGAACATTGTTTTTTACCAGGTTGATGCATTCTGTAAACCTCCTCTGGTTATAAGTTCCCAGAAGAATTTTACTTTGCCTCATTCTCTGCTCCATTTCTATTTTTAGTTTCTACAGTATTGTACTGCTACTTAACCCGCAAAAGGGTTCAGGCCCTACAAAAGGCATTCCAGCCCCTTTTTTGCGAGGTTATCCGTTATTTCGTTTCCTTCCATTCCTGTGTGATCCGGAACCCACAGGAGGGTTACTTTATTTCTTTTGCCTAGCTCATTTAGTTTCCCTAGGCATTCCCAGACCATCTTGGAGTTGATTTCATATGAGCTCAGCGCCTTGATGGCTGCTTGACTATCAGACATGATGATAATCTCCTGCTTCCGATAGTTCCTATCCATATTGAACTGAACACATCTTTCAATAGCGTGTATTTCCGCCTGAATTATTACTTGGTATTTTCCAAGCTTTCGAAATATGTAGTTTTAGGCCCATATATTCCTATTCCAGTTCCTTCTGCCGTTTTGGAGCCATTAGTATACCATTTGATGGCATTTCTATTCAAGTTCAAGATGGTGTTATGATTCCACTCGCTCCTGTTACTTAGCTTTATGGTGAATTCCTTCACAAAGCTAATTTTTTTTTAACATATCATCCCGGGGAATTATCCCAGGTTTGATCACCGTCAGGAGATTGAGGCCTATGCCTAATCATTCCTTCCTTGACCAATCTTAGTGCGGCTCTTTTCGCCACGCCCTCTACTACAATGTGGAAAGGGGCAAGATCCAATACTACTTCAATAGCTGCTGTTGGGCAGGTTCTCATAGCCCCCGTTATGCATACACATGCTAATCTTTGCACTTTAGAGAGGTTAATTCTTGCGGTGGCCAGATTAGTTCTTTTGCTCCATGCTACTGATGCATAGGTGATGATCGGTACTATCGCTGTATACATCCAAAGCAGTATTTTTTGGGTTGCATCCTCAATTTTTCTCTGCAAAGTTTCTGCACACAGGTGTGTACATTAACAAACATATGTAGATATTTACTAGTTATTAGTTTTCAGTAGGGAATACCAGCAAATTATTATACTGCTTGAAATTATGTATATCAGCCAACGCCGACTAGATACCAGGCCCAGGAATTGAGTGGGAAGTATCCAGAACACCGGTCGCAACGACGGCTACGCATAGCATCTATACCTCTACGCATCAATATCCCGTGCGCACTTCTGGAAAACCCCGATACGCTACCTTCTCGCAAACATTGTATAATTATTAAGTATGATAGTAAATTTATTTAATTACATAATACTTCTTTATTTATTAATTTTCCTCTACCGAGGTTTCTTGGTGTTACAAACATAAAATTAGTAGGTAATTATTACCCTTGAATAGTAGAAATGCTTCAATTAAGCAGGTAAGTATTGAGTTCAATATACTTATATTTTGGAAGCAAATAATGGCAATACTTCAAATAATACTTTTATATACTTTTATCAAATGTACATAAATTATTAAGGCATAAATATGATAGTTTCCAGTTGAGAAAATCTATTAAGTCAAATCTAAAATAATTATTTTTGTCGTAAGAATATTATATGTTCATAATGATTTTAGTATATTGATTACATTTGAACTAAAAAATTGTTTCGTCCAACAAATTCATGGGTTTGGAAAACTGAACAAATCTTATTCTCAATATAAATACATCATCATTGCTTATATAGGAAGTTATGTTATATTCAATGTGATGCATTTATATTTAAATTGAGTAATTATTTTTTTGTGTGTGACTGGTTCAGTAAAAGTAGTAAATGTATTTTAAATTAAAAATTTTAAAATAAAATACTAAGTACAGTTGCTGTTACTTCTGTGATATTTTTTTCATATCAGTAGTAGATTTATTAATAGAAATGTAATTAAAATAAAGTGAGATGTGGCATTACTTTTTCCACTAAAAAATGCGGAACAACAATGCAACTTATTTTTTTTATTACTTTTCAGTCTAGAGTAAATGATAATTGTGGTGGCATACTTGCAGTCTTATTAACATATTTTTTGAAAATCCCTTTCCTTGTATGTAGGCAACTTTATCTACACGCATGTTGACTCCAGCGCCTCTGAGGATTGATACTTGTACTACTCCCCTCCCCTGCGGAGGGGAAAGCGTCACGATCTGTCTAATTCAAGTTGGCAGGGATGACTGTGACTAACAATTAATAAGAAAGCGTGGCCTACTCTAATCAGGAACATATTTGGAAGCATCTTAATTCATTTTAACGTGAACTAAATACGACAAATCACGAATTCCCAAAACAATTGTTTCGAATTAGTAAACTAATGTAGCGCGCAGTGACTAAACATAATCATTACTATTTTACAGTTCTCCTTAAATCCTTGTACAGTTAAATCCCTATACAAGTAAAGGTTTTATTAAATCAAGGTATCCTATTCTCACCTTCCAATGCACGAGAACTCGCTCCGTAGTTATCGATCCGCCTTATGCATGCAAATATATTCGTTTTGTTTCGTTTTATCTGCATGTACGATCGCCAGATGCAAGAGAACATAAAATTACTGCAAAAATAAATATCCAACTCTCACGTAACGGCGGCTGTAAACCCTAAAGGTTATTATTTAGAATATCGCACACGTTATTTGCAAATTATAATTAATACGGCGACTAGTCCGGCTGAAAAATAATTACATGTACGTTCCTGATATTCATGAAAACGCTCATAACTAACACTGCGATAACTCTCTAAATGATTTGAGAGTTGCATGCACACCGGTTATTATTAAATAGTGCAGATGTTTGCGTCTACTACCCTGTATGAAAACGTCCATCAGTATAAAAGTTTAAGACTACCGACTGCTTTTAAAACTCCAAAGATTTAGAGGGAATATCTAATGTAGAAAAGATTGCGTTTTCCATAAGTAAATTGGGGGGTATAGCTTCGTATATAACTCGCGTCGCTTGTCAATTTTGACGTTGTAATATCTGCCCGAAAGGGTCTATGTGTTATTAAACTTATACCGGATCACACAAGAGTCTGGGTAAAGTTGGCGAGCCGTGGTGTTTTCTTAGGGTTGATTGTCTCGTTCGAAAGTAAACATGGTCGCATTAATATAATGCTTACGATGTAATGTAAACTGCGCGAAATTACGTTTAGGTTGGAAGTTTTCGGGCGTATGATGAAGGAAGGCCGCATAGAAAAGATTAAGTTCAATTTTAACTCGAAATAATTGCAATTTTTGCGTCTATGCCATAATACCAAGATAGATTAATTCAAAGCTAATATTAGACTACTTATCTCAATAATATCACGAGGAAATGCCGAAAAATGTAATGATAATACTAGAGATAATACAACGTGTGTATAAATTGTCGCAAAAGCTACACGTAGCGACATACTTCGTTCGTTTCTGAATCGAAAATCTAAATGGTAAAATATTGTACTATGCTTCATAAGTCTTCACGAGGTGCTTGAAGTTCGGTTTTTTAGTTCCTTAATAAGCGTTTGTGTTCGTTATTTGTCGGTATAGATAGTTGCAATTTTGAATTTAGACGATTTCTTATTCCTGTTTTTTCGTAAACAGTTTTTTTTGATTTTAGAGCCTGGTTTCAATATTTCTTCATAAGCATCCTCTCATGAAAAACACAATTTGGCAACATTGTAGGACAATGACTTTGTATTCTAATTTGATTTCAATCAAAACCATTACTGTCAAATTTTGACATTAATCTGAAGTGTTCAATTTTATGCAAGCTCTGATCTTTTTCGTGATTACTCGTATTCTCTTGATTAGTTTTTTCTTTCAGTGTTTTTATCGTTCTCGTATTATTGTTTTGTTTATTTACAATGGTTTTACATTTAATGAATATGCCGATATGTATATGGTATACGGTTTTTGTAATGGAAATGCTAACATGGCAGAACAGGAATATCGCGTACGTCTTCCAAACCGGAGACATCCTACTGGAAACGTATTTCGACGGCTGGA
Organism: Protaetia brevitarsis; assembly: GCA_004143645.1. Lineage (NCBI taxonomy): Eukaryota > Metazoa > Arthropoda > Insecta > Coleoptera > Scarabaeidae > Protaetia > Protaetia brevitarsis. The sequence continues at coordinate 466,458 of RXPK01000108.1, forward strand.
CCAACGTCTACGTGAAACTAGTTCGTTTAAGAAAAGAAATGCCAACGCTGGTCGACTTAGACAACGGGGTACATTACAACTGGAAGAGTAAATTCTAGACTCAGTACATGAAGATCCTTCCGTCAGTACTCGACAGTTGGCGCCCACATTCAATATCCGCAGTAATAAGACCGTTCATTTGGTTCTACGTAAAAACCTTCTTTATCCATACCATATAACTAAGTGCAGCCGCTCTATGAAAACGATAACATACACCCGTTTAAACTTTTGTCATAGTATCTTAAATAGGATTCAAGAAGATGGCGACTTTTTAAGAGGTGTTCTTTGGACCGACGAGTTTATGTTTACCAGAGATGGTGTACTCAATACCCATAATTTTCACCATTGGGCAGATGAAAATCCTCATGCGTTTCGGAAATACGGTCACCAAAGAAAGTTTTCAGTTAATGTTTGGCTGGGTATAATAAATCACCGTGTCGTTGGGCCAATCTATCTGCCAAATCGACTTGATGCCAACGGATATTTAAATGTATTAGAACAAGTTATTGACGAGATGCCATTGAATATACGCCGTAACATGTTTTATATGCATGATGGAGCTCCGGCACATTTTTCTCGTAATGTGAGAGAGTGGTTGGATGAACACTTCCCTAACAGGTGGATTGGTCGCGGTGGTCCTATCTTATGGCCTGCAAGGTCTCTCGACCTAAATCCTTTAGACATTTTTGTTTGGGGTTTCATAAAGGTGAAACTTTACGCAACACCTTCACAAGACGCTGAGAAGTTATAGGACGAGTTAACGCGGCAGTATTAGAAATTACACCGAAAGCTTGAACAGTAATATAGACAATACCTCGTAGATTGCAAATGTGTTTACAAACAGACGGATATCAATTTGAACATATGCGTAGGTAATAGTGTCGCTAATTTATTACAAGAGATGCGTTCGAAAAATCAAAACTACTAATTCTGTTTTAATAAAGCTTTCTTATTGCTTTTCCCTATGTATCATTTGTGTTATCCAATTTGTCATTTGTAATTCTGGTCTGTCAGTTTTGACAAGTATTGTAACTACCATTACGGTAGTATGCGACTACAGTGTTGCTAAATGTATGTTATTTTCAAGTGGCTCCTGAAGACGCATGAAGCATAGTACCATATTTTACCATTTAGATTTTAGATTCAGAAACGAAGGAAGAATGTCGCTGCGTATAGCTTTTGCGACAATTTATACACACGTTGTATATACCCACGAGATGGAAAACTTAATGAAGTAAATTTGCGATGATTTTGCGGAATAATGCCGTCAGAGGGCGCTAAGCGTTGGAGGTGCGTAAGTTGAAAAGTATTTCTAACATTTATTGGTATATCTTATAGTGTTCTTGAAATTTGAAGGTGTTACATGACAATGAGCACCTTTAATTTTCGTATATTTCGAACAAACATATTTTACAGTTTAAAAAAGATGAAACTGTTTAGATGACGTTAAAAAATATGAAAGGAGTTAAACTAACAGTAAAATTATTTATGCTTAGATAAGAATACAGAAGTTTTATGCATTATCTAGTTGAGAGATGTCACATAACTTACAATTAGATGGAAAAAAAAATACTTTTCATTTTAATATTAATTAGTGATACCGCAAAAAAGACACGACAATCAATATGTACTTTCAATATGTATAAAATGTTATAATTGAATTCAAGAAATTCGATTCAATATATTCAACATTTCAATTAACGTATAAGTTATTTATTCGATTTTTTTCTTTTTTTTTAATAAAAAATAAATACAACAACTTAGTGGGTTTTATTCACCCAGCGACCTCTCTGATAAATGAGTGAATATTGTGATCAGTGACCTTCTACCTGCTAGATGGCACCAAAGTATCTGTCAAATTAGCTTTCCAGGCGTTTGCTTACAAATAGGCACTTAAAGAGCGCGCCTCCGAAATCCCTTCTCTGATTGTTTAAAATTGAAAAAACACGTAATTATATATCGTTGTAAAAAACACACTGAACGTGCGATAAAAGAATGCTTCAAAAACCCATCTCTTTATTTAAATACCAAATAATGCTAAGTTTTAACAATTTTGAGATTCTCAGATCACAGGTACTTATGTTGGAATCATAAATACTATATAAAACATATTATATAACTCAAAATCCATATCCAAACTTTACACTTTAAATAAATGAAGTTAAAGAAACGTCAAAATGATGTGGTAAATATTTAAATAAGAGTCATCTAGCCGTAAATGGCCAAACTAAATTTGTAAGAAAACTGTAATATTCAACTACCAGTGCTATCGATATATGTAAAAATCCCTATAACAATAGACCATATTAGTGAGTGTCGATTTTTATGACAACCTTTAAATATTAAAAAACTTAAAATAAATATCATGAACATAAACTACAAAAATCTAATTTACTGGTTAAAATTGAATTGAATACCTAAAGAAATACCTTGAATACAAATAGAGGCAACTTAAAAAGTGGAACTTTCCCAGATAGCATACATAACAGACGCTTACGACATTTACTCGTCTTTAGCTTGACAGTATAATGTTATGACAACCTTTTTGTATCAACAGTATGAACATTCAGACAATGTTGCCGAAGCATTTACGACAACAAGATTTACAGACCCTCCTTAATGAAAACGTTGTGACAAGGTTATTGTATCATTTGTCGTAGCTTCGTCAGGCCTCGTGTATTTCTGGAGTGAATCGTTCATTGAGTATTGATTTTTTTTTGGTTTAACCGCCATCCCGCTATTCTGTCATCGATTGCCATGGTTTGATTGGTTTCTTGTGTCGTGTGCGTTTGTGTTGTGTTTGAGCTGTTTCAGTTTTAGTTTAAAACAGCAAGTGCACCTTCATATATCCAATTCCTATTTTGTTTCGGTTGTCGCAAGGTTTTATCAAGGTTTGTACATGCTTTCTCTGAAGCTTGGCTCAACATTGTCATTCTAGGCTTGTCAGATGCTTTTACAGATAAGCTTATGAAAACCTTGTCCTGTGTCAACTATATACTTGATAGAACCTTGCAACAAGCTTATACTCTTATTAATGACAGACAAGCTTACAGATAAAATTTTTCGCTTGTAGCGACAACCTTAAACAAAGCTTGTGAAAACCTTAAATTGTTATCTGGATTGTGATAGTTACACAAAGTGCTTATTGTATGAGGGAAAAAAAAAAATAATGTTCATGACGCACACAACAAAATTCTAATCGTTAATTTTGTTATGTACAATACTTCAATTTGGTAAAATGTCAATAAAGCATTGTCAAGTATTGTGCTGTGTATCTGTTCCTTTCTGATGTTAGCGATTGCTCTTGTGACGTGATGTGGCAGATATAAATCTTTATTATTTACAAAATTTTAAAGTAGGTGTAATAATATTAAACGTGTGTTCAAATTTAATGCTAAATCACTACAAATATTATTATTTTGATTTTATCCTTATAATCTTTATTCCATTTAACAGTGGAGGGTAACGTAAAAGAAGGTAATTAAACTACATTGCATCAAACAAACATTTATTTTTATTTAAGGCTGAATGAACTGAGCGAGACTTAGTGATTAAAGAAAAAAAAAAACGATTTATGGCGCCGGAAATAATGATAAATGAGCTGCGTGCTCATTGAATGAGTAAATGGATTGAATATTACAACTTAACCGTTGCTTCATTTAGAGGAAGATATAAAGATGGCATAGATGTATTTGTATAAAAATTCAAGATACGAAATAAATGCTGCTAGAAACCTCGGATATCACTGTCAATCTATCACTGCAAACTTTTTCAATTTCAAATTGAGTTTAATATTTCGAGATGCAATGAGACCATCTCGCGCATCGAATCATTTTTCTCAATTTATTAGCTGCCACATTGGAAACTTCACCTCCGAAGTATCTGGAGAATTTAAATGTCGAAAATTGCTGATTTTATTATGCGCAATTGTCTGGGTTAATTCCGAATTTTTACAATTCAATAAAGCGTGCAAAGGATCAGGCCCAATTAGGGAAGTTTCAGTGAAATAAAGGCAGACGAATTGGTATTGGTGAAAAGTATTCTACCCTTCGTAAAGGGGGATACACCCCATAAATTACACTAGAGTACATTGCAATGGCGTCTATATATAGAGATTTCCCTCAAAAGTACATCTATTGGTGCGGCTTTCCGAACGTGGGTGTATTGATTTGTTTGTTTGTAAGAAGGGTAAAATTTTTATTTGATTGTATTGTGCCGGTCAGTATTGCGCACAAATGCAAAGGGAAAGAGAATAATTGTCAAAGACATTTCAATAAATCAAATAATTTATAAGTAGGGAGCGATTGTACAGCTCTGTGAAAAGTTTTAGGCGTTGAAAGTTGATTTATTTTAAGACAGGATATATAACGAAAAATTATCGTGATTTGTGCGGGCTGGTTCGCAATCGCGGTACAGCTTTTAACTTTCTTATTTTTTTTTTTTAATACAATATCCCCAATATTATTGCATTTTTAAAAGGTCGTTTTTTTGACGTTTAATCTTGATTAATATTTTCGAAAGAAGAACTAGTTAGTGTGGTGTCTGTATTGAAAAAATGTGACAAACTATTTTTTGGTTTCACGTGTGTATAGACAAAAACATCCAAACGCTGAAAGGAAACCTAATGTGTTCTCTTTTAAAAGGCTAAAGAACTGCAACCACTGAAGAAAGCGAATTTTCAGTAGTAGGCAGTGTTGTTGAATCCTTAAACATTTCTACAGGAATTTCATCGCATTTTAAACAAAAATAAATTTTATCCTTGCCATTGTAAGTTGGTCCAAGAACTAGATCAATGTGATTTCAATCGAAGGTTGATGTTTTGTTAATAGGAGCTAGAAAAACAGCTAATGCCCGGTAACATAAAGCGTGTATAACCAAATGATTAGTTAATTATTTGTTAGCACTAACAAATTGTTAAGTAAAAGTTGATAACACTAAACTTAACCATTTGTTAAATGTCGATTATTAGTTAACAACTGATTAATGGCTGTTGTAAACTAGTTAACTGTAAATTTGCTAAAATTGATAGTTCAGTTTGGTTCCGATAGAGGGCCAACTTGAAACTTTGACGTTTTCACCTAGAAATTCAGTAATTGAGGTTTTTGCTTCTGGTTTATGTCAAGTTTGTTATAAAGATTATAACCAAGACGGTTATATGGAATGATTAATCATCGTCCTCCAATGAAGAACTATTCGATATACTAGACAACATATATGATAGACGTCATAGACCATGACTATTCAGAGAATAATCATGAAAATATAAGAAAAAAAAAGGCAAATAAAATAATGATTTGGTCGTGTTGATTGTTCTTTTTCATAAAGTTGTACAATGTAAATAACTGCTCTTTCATCCTTAACCCAGTAGTACTATGACAATTAAATTCAGATGTAATTTCTGCTCATACTTCGTTTTTTTTTTTGTTTAATAGAAACTCCATCCGTTTTTTTTTTTTTATTTTCAACTACTCCTTTATAATGTTCAATGATCGCTAACAACGTGTGTTTCTCTTGTACCGTAAAATTTCTGGCTCTTCTCACGGCATCCTGCATTTCCCTACTCATTATGATGCATAGTGTCAAATTTAGTGATAATATTGTCAGAAATCAAATGTTGAAATTACACCTACCTAGTACGTATATATTTTAAACTTTCTGCTGCTATCTTATTCCAAATTAATTGATCAGTGATCAAATTGAATCAAAAATAAAAATTCTGTCAAAATGTCAAATAGATTTTCCGTCTAAGTTCACATGTTCCGCCATCTATTGATGCAATCATGCACGGCAACTTTCGTTGGACATTCGGCACATTTCGTGCTTTGGTAAATCTTAACAAATGTGTAACTGCCGGAATAGCGGTGGTTAAGTTAACAACTGATTTAACAAATGATTATCTCCTAACAAACCTTTATGTTACTGATTTTTGCTGTTATCCATTGATTAACTTTGACAAATGGGTAACTATTGTTTATGTTACCGGGCATAAGAGAAGTAATAAGCACAAGAATAAATCTTCTAGTACGCCTGACGATTTATCAGCCGTTATAATTAAAGAATTTAGCATTTATCTAGTAGATATATTAACTTATTTAGTTAATACGTTTTTTTGTCTTGGAACGTTTCCAGATATTTTAAAGACAGCTATGGTTATTCCCGTCCACAAAAAAGACGATTGTAAAGATGTTTGTAACTATAGGCCAATTGCTCTGACGGCTTACATTTCCAAAATAATGGGGTAGTGTATGTTGGATCGCCTGAATCATTTTCTCGATAAGCATGGTATTATAACAGATTTTCAGCATGGTTTTAGGAAAGAGAGGTATACATCCACCGCTTTAATTAATTTCTACTGCACTGTTCTTGACGGTATTGAACAAAAAAAATCTGTGCTTGGTACATTCTGTGATTTAAAAAAAGGGTTTGATTGCGTTCAATATGATAAGCTATTGGAGAAGCTGCAAACATACGGTGTTAGAGGCATAGTTGCAACGTGGTTTGCTTCATATTTATATGATAGGTTTCAATTTGTTAGATTAAAACACATCACACCAGAAAATAAAATAAAATACTTTAAATCTTACACCCTACCTGTCAATATGGGAGTACCGCAGGGATCAGTTTTGGGACCTGTTCTTTTTAGTCTATATATTCATGATATAGTACTTTTTCTATCTGAAATGTACTTAACCATTTGTGCCGATGACATAGCTCTCTTGACAACCAACGACGATACTGAATACATTGCTAATGCCTTATTGTGTACCCTGTCGGATTGGTTTGCTAGTAACAAGCTGTCATTAAGTTTAGAAAAGACTAAATACATGGTCTTTAATAGGAAACATAGGCATTCCGAGATTGGACCATTGTTCATAGATAATGTATAATTACAGAAAGCTCAATCCACTAAATTCTTAGGCGTTACTTTTGGAGACTATCTTGTGTGGACCGAACATTATCAAGGCTTAGCTAGTAAATTATACAGTAAATGCTACGTATTTCGTTGTCTGCGTGTACGAATAGCCGTGGAGTGTCTACTCGCGTTATATTATGCAGAAATACACACTCGCCTATGATCCGGAATTTTGTTATGGAGGTCCTTGGGGGTGTTCTTGGCTCAAAAAGCAATACTTAGATCTTTAACGGGTGCTCATTTCAGTGAATTATGTAAACCACTGTTTCAGAAATTTCAAATACTGCCGTTAGCGTGTATCTATATAATGGAGGCAGTAGTTTATATATTTAGTGACAGAGATGCTTTTAGATTAACTTCAGAATATCATCATCATTTTACAAGAAATAAAGACCAACTACATACAGCAGGATGTACACTTTCTGTTACGGGCTTAGGTTTAAATTCTATAATCTTTTATTCGCCGAAATTAAAGAACAAAGCTCACTTCCTAACTTTCGTAACAAGATTAGGGAATTTCTTTTGTGTCACAACTTTTATGATTTATCAGAATTTCTTGCACTGGGCACTTCATGATTGCTTTTTACCACTTTGAGTTTTCACCCGTGTCTTGTTTTCTTAGTAATTCTATTTAATTTATTTAAAGAATTTTTAATTTATTTTTTTAATTTTAATTTAATTATTTTTATGTTTCTTTCTCAATTTACTTGATCTTTGTGACTGGTTATATACCCACTGTGCCCGCTAACCAAATAAATTATTCTATTCTATTCTGTTCTACCCACTGCTTTTCAACCATATCCTTATCCAGGTTAAGATCAAGAGCAATAGAGATCTAGGCTAACATTTTTAACTTATTCTGGCCTAATTCTATCATACCCTACAGAGCACAATAGCCAAAACAACATAGCGAAATATCGTAATGTTTAGCGAATTAAGATTAAACCGATTAATCATATTATTATCGCCCAAACATATATTTATTAATAGCAGTTCCTAACATAGGCACACTTAAGGCCTTAAGCTCTGATGATAAAGCACTATACAGCGGGTATATATTAAATATATGAGAACGATCTTTCATGTAAAGTCATTTTGTGGAGTGCTGGTGATATAAGGCTCTCCTTCGAATGTTGATACTATGACCATACGCGGGAAATCGGACCCTAGCGAAGAGGCACGCCGGCATTTTAGAGAAAATTACTTTATGATACAATTTTAGTGCTTGAACCCGTCTGCGATTTCCCATATTCAGCCACCCAAACTCTGTAAGTTTGTACGTAATCCCGTCATCCTATTAATGTATCTTAGGGAAGCTGTTTTGAACTTTTTATATTCTATTTCGATCACGCGTGTATAAACAAAGACCGTAAACAGTAAACCCGTGGCTAAATATAGATAAAACGTAGCTATCACATAATCTGGTTCTCGCTAAAAACTGTCATATAAGGATGTAACATTTTCAAGTTACAATATGCAACACCAATTAATTTTGAAATATGATTTTTATATCAGAACAGAATGGTCTATTGGTAAACTTATATAAATAAGCTTTTGACGTTTTACACAAGTACATCTTACGTTCTTATATTTTTGAAGGATGGGATTGGGTTTGAATACATAGTCCACCAATTGGAACCCTGAATTTTATTTGGGCGCGAATTAATCTCTGCCAATGCTAATTTCTTTTGAGTAGGTACTCGCTTCATTTGGGATCCCAAGGGAGTCAAGCGCTGAAGTTATCACTTCGGCGGAATTAATTGCTTTAAATATTCATCAATTAATGATGCTATTATGATTTCTATTGGGAATTATTCGTTAAGAGATAAAACTACCGATGTTATCACTCAAAACTTACACATATAACTACTGAATCATCCTTCAATATTAGGAAAGTAATTGAATTAAAATTTTAGACGCCTAATTATACTACACAAACCTGTATGTTTTCCAACAAGCGGAGCCAAAGTACTAGTGGCAGAATCTCCATTAGCTCTTATAAGAATGGGTTTTCCTGTTGTAGATGTGATTGGTTTGGGAATTGTGTCCTTCGGCATGCAAATACAGCTGCTCTTTACATCGCAAGTGCATATGCCAGTGGCGTCGCCAATTCCTATTTGTCCGTTTCGTGGGGCAAAGATCGACTTTTCTGCAAATAGAAAAAATATAACTGTTAAGATTACTATTAATAAAACACGCATGCGCAGATAAGTGAAAACCTTAGACATTAAGTTTTGACAGTTGGTATACAGTGTGCATACAAAGATGACGCTAACAAGTAAGAGTGTATAGAGTAATAATAAAGGCATAAAAACAAACAAAATACCGTCCACATTTTATTAAAAATCAACATAACTGTAGTATAACACATTTTGATAAAAGAAAAATGTACGCTGTACCACGCTTTCTCACCCCAATATAAAAGCTTAAGCTTTGACTTTTCAAATTTGCCTCTATAATTTTAAAATATCTTCTGTGTGACATCTGTAGCACATAATTTCATTTAATCAGGAAAAAATATGGATATTAACCCATATTGTAGTGTAACAATAAAAGCTGAATTTTTTTAATGTAAGTAGATGTGGTTAGATATTAAAACGTAGTTTTCAATTTTAACCAATTTTTCATCATAAAATTTTCGTTACACAAGATATAAATTAGAAGAAATTGGTACATACATAATTTAATTTTAGGTATTGAGACCATGTCTTTTTTCTGTAATTACTAATGGAGACAGTCTTGGACATGAATGATTTTTTTTTTTTAAATCGACACACTGTATAAAAGCTCCTATTTATTTATTATAATAATAATAACTCAGTACTACAGGCCTTAAAGGCCACCAACAACCGGTACCGCATATTGCTGCTTGACTTTCAAGATTGGCAATGATGCACCCTTCCTTCTCAGCCGTACTGCCGGCAAGCATTTATTTATTATTAACGATTAAGATTGTATTGTAATATAAATAAGTTACTAAATAAGCAATCTTTGCAAGTGTTTACACCTACCTTTAACAACAACGTCAATCAAAGAAGGATTTAAGATAAAATTTTCAACTTTAATTAAAAAAAAAAAGTATAATGAATTTTGATTAAAAAATGTAAAACGTATTTGCGGTCTGCAAATCTGGCAAATAAGATAAATGGAGAGGCACAAATGCCAGAACGGAGGAAATATATAAATCACAGGAATTATGAATGCATAACAGCCAACTGGATGATGGCCCGTGACCTACAACGTTTTGAAATCGCAGTAGGCAACTCGGATGTTGGACTTACTGAAATTACAACAAAAGAACCATTCATAGAACTTGTTCGCGAAACGCTGCGTAGAGATATAATTTAATCCAATTTAAATCTATGTCTTCGGCTGACATCAAATTTGACTTGACAGTAATGTATGACTAGAGTTATAGTAAGTTATACATATATAGATAGTACTAAATAATTCTTGAGATTGCAGTCAGTGGACAAAATAAAAGAGTAGTCTTTTTTTATACCAAGGTTTCGATCTTTATTTAAGATCTTCTTCAGGGCTGCACAAAGCTGGTTTTAGAAATGTTTTACATCCAAAAACAATTAAACACTATGAATAAAAGGTCAGACATCGCAAATTTTAATTAACAATAACTTCACTGTTTCCAGTTCTCGTTTTCGCAATTCTGTCCGTGATTTTGCGTAGTTTTGCTTTCTCTCCCACTTAACTCGAACAGTTTTCCCGTTTGACATCTAATAGTTTCCTTATTTGTTGTTGTTGACCGTCCGTTGTGCCAACGTCCTTTTTACAATTTTAACCTAAAAATTTTTAACGTGTAAATTTCCGATCTCGTGATGACTTACAATTAGTCCAAGCTTTCCATTTAGTTTTTCCATTTTCCCTTTCCCCTTTTTTGACTCTTTAACGTAACTTTGTTCTCCTTAATCCCATAACTCTTTCCTTTTTAAGGATTTATCATCCTAATTAACGCCAGTGCTTCACACGTGTCAACCCACATAGAAAAAAGTTTCACATTTAATTTCAAATTTTCATTCACATATAATATTTTTTTTGCAACGTTTACTTAATTATTTCAACATAAAAGTTATCAACCAACTATGACTTTCAAGAAAAGTCATTTGTATTATTTTTGGAGATACTACATTCAACTAATGTCAACTGATTAGTAGTATTTTATTAAAACAAAATCCCTTTTTAAATTTATTGTACCGTTTTTCTTGTGCGCCTGAAGAAGATCTTAAATAAAGATCGAAAGCTTGGTATAAAAAAGACTACTCTTTTATTTTGCCCACTGACTGCAATTCCAAGAATTATTTAGTACTACCATCATTACAGTCAGAAATCAACATTACCATATATAGATAGATAGAGAACAATACATGAAAAACGTCAAAAAGCGAATGGGACTAAATACAGATATAAAAGTGAAAATTAATCATTTAAGTAATATTCTTGTACGCTATACAATTCCCTACCAATAAGATAATTTTGTAACTTAGTTTTAAATTGCTTATAAGTTGAACTGTTTTTTTATATGAACATCAAGCGCATTGTATAGTTTTTGGGCCGCATAATAGCAACTTTTTTCGAATTGACTTAGCCTATGTAATGATAACTGATAGCAGTTATTTCTCAGACTGTATGAATGTTCAATTATATTAGTAAAGTTTTGTCTGTGATTATAAATGAAACAAAGACATTTGTAAATATAAACAGATGGAAGGCTCATTATATTTAGCTTCTTAAATGCACCCTTACACGAGTTTCTAGGTGTTTTCTCGGCTAATCTATTCTTTTTGTTGTATAAACACATATGATTGTTCCCAAAATATTAATCCATAAGACATTACCGAATAGAATATGCGGTAGTACGCAGTAACTAACGATTGTAAACTGGTAGTTTTTTTTAGTTCGCGAAATAAATAACATTTTTTGCTTAATTGCGCGATTAACATGCTAGTATGTTGCGTGCACTTTAGGCCACTATCAATGTTACACTCAAGAACTTGGTGTGTGGTACCAGGTGAATATCCGAATTAGCAGCAAATCTATGTTGTCCAGAGTAATCGTACGGTCACGGTCAGTCTAAATAGCACAACACTTAGTTTTAGTGTCATTTATGGTCAACCCGTTTGTCATATACCAGCACTTCAGCCGTAGAGACAATCTCTCGTTGAATTTTCAAGATCTTGTACATCTAATCCTTTATTAAAGAGTTCTATCATCAGTGTAATGACGGTTAAACGACGATGTTCGGCAGATGATTAGCATATCATTAATATAGATTATAAAGAGGATAGTCCCAAGACGTTACCCTGTGGGACGCCATGCGTTACTTTCAGTGATTTAGAATGCACCGTTGATGATCCCGACCGTAAGCAGACTTTTTGTGTCGTACTGTTTCCTGTAATCCTTAAACCATTCCCAACAAACCCCTCTTATATCCAGCCTATTGCGATACTCCGGCAATAAATCATATCGTAGCAGAAATGTGTGAAGCTAGTGGCCACTCATAAACAGGGAGCACAGGTCTGCGTTCTGTATTTTCTTTTTAGATAAACTCCCAGCTGTGACAACGCGACGATCCAACGTTTAAGACACTCCTTGAGGTAAAGATATCGTGAAAAGACAGAGCGCAACTCACTTAACTTTTTTATCTTTCTTGTTTATCTTGAAAAAGGAAACGTTCATTTATGAATATGTGTTCATTAAAACATTTCGGCGTATTTTGGACCTATAACACGTTGCCTCCAGGTTTATGACTCTATTTTTAAATCTCAATAGTAGAGTTAAGGTAAAATAGGGACGAAAGTAGAAGCACTTTAACGGTTTTTTTTTCGCCAACGCTCTGAGGCATTAACATAGGCAACAGGTATTTTATAGATAGCTGTAAAGTGGTCAAAAAGTGGATATAAAGAAAAAGCGATATAATTTAATGACGCTTACATGTATATGAGAAAATCCTGTTAGCCATTCCTTTCAGAACAACATAAAATGTGAATGAATAAAAAGAGAACAGTGTTTATTAATGTCTAGTAATACCGCAAATCGTCGTAAAATGTCTCATTTTGGGAAAAAAAAAACATCGGCTAATATCGTATTTAACAGCATTCAATGCTTTAAAAATTGTGTTAACATCCACTGCGTATTTAAATTTCGGTTAATATGTTTTTCCTTTTAATACACTGATCGCAATAATTTTTACAGGCACATTTTTTTTAATGACAATACTCAAAAAATGGACATGTTCTTCTGATGTGTTTCTGATTGATTTTGTACTTTTTATCATGTACACTTCTCACAGGAAAAAAATCGGGACACCAGCAATCGGGAATTTTAAAATTTCTTGGGTGTAAATGCAGCTTTCAGAGGATATATGCACTTATCAAAGCCATAAATCACTTTTTTGTGTGTATTATTGCCATCAAAGGTAAAGACTAAAAATTTAAACAGAAATATAAATGTATATAGAGAAAAAGGTTTATACATTAAATAAACATATTGGAATTTCGGTGGCGGTGTTTCCTTAGAAATACCGAATACGGATATATTAATGCAAAAAAAAACACATAACAACTAAAAGGCCTCTTGAGTAGACGGCACCATTTAGAAATACACATTTATGTATTTAACTTGTTTGATGTTATGTAGAGATAATTCTTTTTTTTAAGAAAACATATGGCGATGGGATTTTAAAATTATATAATTATATGCTTAGTTTGATTTATGCCCGCAAGTAATACTTTAGCAATAGGCAGTATGTCAATCAGCCTCCTGAGTTTTTGAACAATATGATTTTCACATTGATTAATTGCACTATTATTGATGTATTCATTATTGTTGTTTAGTATTCTTAAATATTGTATTACTACAAAATATTTTTCTATGTATTAAAAAATTACCAAAAACAGTTTAAGATTATTTACAAAATTTTTAAAGCAATTAATTTTACAAAGAAATTATTTATTTTATTAACCCTCCGTTTATTGTATTTTCAAGAAATATATCTAAACTATGACCTGTGTAATCCAATGTTCTATTTTATTGAAATATAGCTAACACTTTTGGTCTGTAACACAGCTTCGGGCAGTAGCAACGAAAAAGTATTAAATGTATCAAATTCAACAATAAATATTTTAGCACTAACTGAGATTGACGAACAATATGCTTTCTTACAATATTTGTTATGTATTATAAATCTAATAATATTTAAATAATTGTTAATAAATCTATGCTACATAAATACAGTTTATAAAGAGACCCAGTGTTGGCCATATTTCAAGAAAATAGATCAACGACGTCAGATTACACAGGCGATAGCTAAGATATAATTCCTGAAAATACAATAAACGCAGGGTTCATAAAATAAATATTGTTTTTTTCGAACTTACGCTTTATTTAAGAATTTTATAAATAATCTTAAACCTGGTTTTGGTAATGTTTTATAGATATAGAAGAAAACTTTATAGTACCTAATACAATATTTAAGAATATTAAACAACAATAATAGTGTCAATAGTAGTCAATAAAATCTGTGAAAATCAAATTATCCCAAAACTGAGGAGGCTGACTGACATGTTATCTATTGCTAAACTAATACCCGTGAGCATAAATCCAAGTAAGTAACTAATATCAAAGCAGCACTAACGAGTAAGATAATTTTAAATAATAAAATCCCATCACCACATGTTTTCTTAAAAAAGAATTATCTCTACATAACATCAAACAAGTTAAATACATATATATTTCTAGATGAAGCCGTCTATTCAAGAGTTCTTTTTGTTGTTTTTTTTTTTTCATCGGTATTTCTAAAGGAAGCCACCGAAACTCAGATTTGTTTTATTCTATACATAAACCTTTTTCTGTCTATATATTTATTTTTCTCTTTAAATTTCTAGTCGTTACCTTTGATCGCAGTAATACAAACAATTAAGTGATTTATGGCTAAGATAAGTGAATACGTCTTCCGAAAGTTGCATTTACAATCAAGAAATTTTAAAATTCTGAATTGTTGGTGTCCCGATTTTTCCTGTGAAAAGTGTACCAAGTATAACAGCAAATTATAGCTGGGTAATAGCCCAATAGAGTAATAAAAAAAATAGAGCAATTTCAATTATTACGGACCCAGTTCCTTTTGTGTAAGTTCACATTGATTTCTAACACTTTATTGAAAACTACATTTATTTGGCGTGGGGTATATTCCTTCCAGTGAAAGAAACTTTTCTATCAGCGTGGGCTTGAACATTATTACTGAGGTTCAGTCCAATACGACAGATTTATCGTTATTGCACAATTGTATAGCATCCAGTACAATCGTCCAATTTTTCATCAGGAAAAAACGTGCGTGTTATAAAAACCTCGTCAGGCGTGTTATACCTGACTCGATCATTCCCTCATAAAACGACTACCTAATATTATAAATTCACCGCGTGAATCTGGACAGCATTCATACGGTGTCTTTTCCTTTGTAACGCATAACGTTTTATGCGAAAAAGGGACCCGAAACGGAATACAGGGCCAATCGTGGCCCGTATTTACGAAATCTATATCCGTTTCCAGGGACTACGGTATTATGCCGGGACGGTTTCCGCATTTAAATTAGATTTTTAGCATCTTTCCAGATATGAATGTGGCAATACTCGAAATAAGACTTTATTATCTGGCGATCCATTAAGTGTGTCGGGTTTCTGAAATTTCATTCGTGCTAGGACAGCTACGATAATAAAATTCTAAATAACTGACACCATTCAGAACATTGTAACAAGACATTATATTGAAGTTATGTTTATATCGTACGTGTTAATAAACATTTGAAAAAAGGAATTCTGGAAAGTTGCTTTAGATATTAAAATTGTATTTGGCTATTTGGAATATCATTACAACATTTGTGATTTACAGTGTTTTATATTAAAAATTATGAATGTTTATCATAAACAAACACAGAAACTGACCAGAGACATTTTCAATAAAAATTTCAATTTGTTTTACTTTCTGCACACAGCTTTTTTTTAAAAATTTTAATCAATTAAAACACCAGTTATTCGTTAAGTTGCGGAAGTTTGTTGCTGCTCAACTTTAAACTTTATAATACCTGTAATTTAATGCTAGTTTGCAAAGACAACACAGTTCTTAGAGGAACAAAAGCCTGAATTTACCAAAAAACACTGCTTATTAAAGACATGCTGCTGTGTAAATGATAATAGATCCATTGATCGGTTATTGTAAATTAAATAGACATGTGTATAACATGGAGGCATAGGACACTATTTGCAGATTCTGTTAAGAAAAGAAAGCAACTCCACTGTGACACTGAATATGAACAGTGTCGCTGCGATGATTTTTGACCATTAATGTAATAGGTTAATTACATTCATAAACTATTAATTGATTGTTTGATTGATGACCTGGCAAGGATAAGGTTTCTAGTATTGATTTCAGAGAACGTTAGAGCAAATAATTACGTAGAGAATCCTCTCTCAAAGATTTTTTTTTTTTTAATCCTTTAAAACCTTTCTACCGTTAGGTGTAAGGTTCTCTCTCAAAGATAATAAGTCTAATTAAGAACACAAAGTTACAATAAAGGGGCACACTTGTTCCGATACACTGCCAATTAATATCGGTGTGCCACAAGGCAGTATACTTGATCCCCTGCTATTTTTATTAATGCTATTTACTCAATAAATACAGGTGAAAATCAGAAGGTAATTAGTTTTGCGGATGATACTAATATATTAATTAAAAATAATGATAAACAAACAGGATCACTAATTTAAAGAAAGAAAATTTAAAAGACTCTAATACTAAATGATACAAAAACAAAATGTATACGTTTTGTAATAAATGAGACTATAGAAACTCCTAAAAAAATTAACTTTGGTAATGAGAACACTGTTTTAGAAAAGCATTGCAAAATATTAAATTTACATATAAATGATAAATTACAATGGACCTGGCATATATAATGCATTTATGTAATAGGCCAAGTGGTATTTGTTACGGTCTTAGAATTCTAAATCAAGTGACAAATAACTTCACAATGAGATCTGTGTATCGTGCAAACTTTGTCTCAGCTATACGTTACGTGATTTTAATATGGGAAGTTTTCAGAGACACTAATAAAGTTTTTACATATAATCAAAAAACGAGTAGTGAGGACATTGCTGAGCCTAGGTGGGAGAGAGTTTTGTCGAAATAAATTTAAGGAGAATAGTTTTTTGACTGTGTATGGCCTCTATATAGACGAGCGTCCACTATTTGCGTATCTTTTTGAAAATAGTGAAAAAATATAACTACGAAACAAGATTTAAGAACAACTACAACATACCTCACTATAGACTAACCAACATAACACTCTGTAAAAGCTGATACCTAGAAATCTACATACGGACTATCTTTTAATATAATATCCTTTTTTTATGATACCACACTAAATCTTTATTTAGACAATAATAATTATTATTATTGTTACTATTATACTGTAAATAATAATCACAGAACACCGCTCATGGTACTAAACCCTTTCAAAGAATAACCGAAGTTGACAATAACTTCCCTGAAAGGTTCAAAATAAAAGAGAACGCAGAATCCCCACGGTTGTTCCCGGTTTATGAGCGGCTGGCATATTCACGCATTTTTGATGGACTATCCGGAAAGTTGCAATGTCACAAATGCAATATATCTTTTTGTCAAAGCAAGCGAACGCTGTTCATGGTACTGAACTTCTTTTTTAAAGTAACCGATGCTGCAAACAATTTATTGAAACGTTTAAAATAAAGGACACAGAATCCACACTTTTGCTCCCGGTTTATAAGTGGCCGGTATTCTCACGCGTGTTTACTAGACTATCTGGCAAGTTGCAATGCCACATATATATATCTTTTTACAAAAAAAAATTGGTTCTAATCTCAGAAACTCTTTTTATTAATGACGGAATACTAGCGACATGTTTCAGGTGGTTGAACCACCCATCCGCAGGCTGAAGCTGGAAGTTAAAATAAAGGAAATTTATAAATATATAACATATGGATAAGTTTAAAAAAAGATAAACTGAATTCAATAGATTATAAGTTAAATTTTTGAAATTAAAATAATAATGAACTGATAAAAAATAAAAAGTTACAAAGTGAATTGATTAATAATGAAAAAGTAATAATAATTAGAAAGAAAAATTTAATACTTACAGTAAATAATACAAAAGGATTAAGTCAAAGTGAAATAATGAAAAAAAAATTCAAAATTATGATAGTAGAACAAAATTGTAAACGGAACGAAAACACTAACCTATTAAAATCAACTGGATGAAGCCAGATAATGTGCTAAATCGTAAGTAATAAAGTGATTTTTTTTAAATTAAAATGAGAACCAGCAGAGATCTTTTGGGTGGAGTTTAAAAACAGCGTGGAACAGTAAAAAATATACATTATTACATTATTATACACTTTCGCAGTGGTACTACTTCTTTCAAAACACCTGAACCTAGACTCACAAGAGTCTTTTGTGCGTCTGGTTATAGGGAATTAAATCATCTTTTATCGTTGGTGACCTGGAGTGACGTTTACTAATACTATACAGTTGATGATGGCTTCGTGTCTTTCCATCAAATATTATACTATTATATTGATAGATTTTTCCTCTTTAGAAGGTTATGCGTAACACGTGAAAAAGCCTTGTATTACTGCAGGTATTGTAAATTCTTTGCAAAATTAAAGTACTTGGTATCATCTAGCTGTTAACAGTAATCAGAAGCAGATTTTTTGTATTATAGACAGTATAAATCAATATACAAATCTGTTTTGAATTACCGCAAAGCAACTCTACCACTCCAATTTATAATAAAACCTCAAAAATTAAAGTTAAAACTTTATGGAACATAATAAATAACACATAACTGTAATAAGAATCAGAAATAATATTTCAAGAAATTAAGTTGGTTCGCTCACGATTTGATTCACAACTGAAGGCTCAAACATTTAATATGCATTTCATACATAGTGTTAATGATCTTGCATCGCCTCTTGAAAATAAGTTTATGATAGTGGTAATATAAAAGTTAATGATCGTACTAGGTACCTTAATTATATTTCGGAAATGGAAGTACTTATATTATAATGCAGTGAAATCATCCAACTGTCTGTTTAGACCTTAATCAATTAATAATATTATTTAAAATAATGTTAACTTTTTTGTACAGCCTATTACGGCCTTAATCAATAGATCGTTTAGTGATGGCATTTTCTTAGTTGTTTAAAGAGTGCAAAAATTCTTGCCTTACATTAAAAAATGATATATAAGATTTACATAAGTACAGCCTATTCCCTTTGTCAGTTTTTATCCAAATAATAAAATAGTGTGTGAGACATTAATATTCTTTTTTAACTACGTCTAAAATTTTTAGTTCCAGCAGCACGGGTCTTCCTTTAAAAACGTTCTACTGAAACTGCTATGCGTTCAATTCATAAATTTACTTACAATGAAACTTAACGAAGGTAAAAATGCATTGGTATGTTTTTATGGATTTAAGATAGAGCTTTTGACCTGGTTGACCATCTATATTACTTGAGAAACTTTTATTCTACGACGGTTCGCGGGAATTATTACAATGGTTTACTACTATCTGAAATAGTTCAACGGTTGTTGAAATTCGCGGATCGTGTAGATCGAATGACTTTGGCATATTAAGAGAGTGTCCCGCAAGGATCTGTTCTTGGCCCTTGTATTTGTTGTTTATGTGAACGATCTGCTAACGTACAACCTGCAAAAAGCGAATACTTGTGATTGTGCTACGACACTACTTTCTTGGTGTCTGATTTAACAAGAAGGATTAATTATTGAGGCACAGGAACTTGTGGACAATTTTGAAATGGTGGTTAAAGATAACAGGCTTCATGTCAACACTAAGAAAACCGTTTTTATTACGTTTTAGTCCTGGCATAGACTAAAATAACTGAGTGTGACTTAATTCGTATGTAACTCTAAGACAATTGAGCAATGTACGAAGTACGAGGTACTCTTGGTGTTGAACATTGATGGCGGTTTAAACTGGGAGGTACATATAGCGCCTTATGTAAAGTTCTCTGTCATCGGTATGTTATGGCCTTTATACAGGTTGAGGAATATTACTTGGTAGAGGTTGCCATTTCTGTATCTACTGGCATTTTCGGGTCTTTCAAGACGTACTTCCTGCCGTGCTTGCTTCAGTTCTTTGCGTATACCTTACTCTTACAGCTGTATTATTCTTGAAATGCGATGTATGTAAAGATTAACTTAGCTACTTTTTGAGAAAGAATAGTAATTTTCATTTATATGACACCAGAATAAGGATGCGTTATGTTTTCCAGTACATGACTTAACAACCTTTTGAGAGATCACCTGTTTATATGGGTATTAAGATTTATAATAATACCTGCGTTTCATTAGAGATATAAGCAGTATTTCAGGATTTAAGAAACAACTTTTAGCTTTCCTTCAGTAATGGTCTTTTTCAATTTAACAGTGAATTTTATGATTTCTTTGTACTAGCGTAATTAAATTATAAATACATAACTTTGTTAATTTGTTGATTTATATTTTTGTTTTGTTTTTCTTTTTTTTTGGCACACAAGGAATTGTATGTATTTTTCTTTTTATGTTTATTGCTCTTACTAATGTCTGTTGACCTTATCTCATACCTGTATGGTCTACGAGATAAATAAACTATTATTGTTATTATTATTATTATTATTATTATTATTATTATTATTATTATAGGGAAGTGATGCTCTAAAGTATAAATAAATAAATATATTAATTTAATGGTACATAAATTGAACTACAGATGACTGCATATGATAGAATGTTACTGAAATAATATATTAAAAGTGTAAGTAACAGTGTAGTAAAAGAGATAGTCTTTGATTAAACGTTTGTTCTTGTAAAATTTCTAAAGCTTCACGATTATTAAGTACTTTTATTAGCAGTAGGTAAGATATTAAAATTTTTATTGATATCAAAATGATGATTGTTTTCTGTTAGATGATTAGGAAAATATGAGAAGCCAGAGGTTGCAAGCATCGCAAGTGTTCTCTGATGCCTGTGTCAAAATCACGATATATTGTGCCTACATGTGCTTTCACAAGCGTCAGAAGTTGATTTATAGACTCCTCTTTTCTCCTTTATTCACTTTGTCTTTATTATTCAATAACGCATTCCGTAAAGGACAAAGGGTTTTAAAGAATACATTAAAATGGGGTTTTAATCATGATACTAAACTTTTTTTTTTACATAACCGATGCTGACGAAGATTTTATTGAAACGTTTAACATAAAAGAAGACACAGAACCCACACTTTTGCTCCCGGTTTATGAGTGGCCGGAATCCTGGCACATTTTTGCTGGACTATACGGAAGTGGTAATATTACAAATATGTTCTTTCTCCCAGACAAATAAATGAAGATAAATCACAGTTAAATAAATTACATTTTTATAACGCAAATTAATATTTATCTTACTCTACCTGAACAATCTTGCGGACAAATAAGTTCGTGCAATATTCTCCAACGAATCGCAACCCTCTCCGGACAGTTTAGGTCAGGTGTCACGTAGCATACTTGAGGCTACGCCGTTCCTTTGATCGCTTATCAGCCCCAAGCGCACCTGTTCTCCTTACTGCTGCTGCTTTCTGCAAACGAAATAAAACATTTTCATCCAAATTTCGGTTGTACTTTTGTCCGAATTCCCTCAAATTTCAACAATAACAGGTGATTTAATATCTAAGTACGTACCTTCTCTTTAACTTTCGGCGCACCCCCGGTTTGCTAGGCCGCTTCGCGTTCACATTCTTTTTTTTCTTATACCGGCGCAATGTTGCCAGGCGTTGACTTCCGACGACATATTTGCGCAAGTGTTTATGGTATCGTCGATTTTTCTGACGTGGATTTCGTCAGTTTCATTGTGCCGTTCTTCTGCCATCCTATTATAACTCTAGGAACAAAGGTTTTAACATTAGCTTTGCCTGTGCACGTAGATTTGCGACTAGACAAGCACAAACTGTGATATTATAGAAGTGGCACTGAATATGGTAATAGCGCTGATATTATGGGATACAGTTGTCTGGTTTAGTTTCTCCGGAATCTAAGAGATTTCTGTATTACATGCTGCTGAGCTGACGTTGACGTTATTTGAGAGTCGAGTGTATTATAATTGTGGTGTTTTAATGCAGTACAGAAGAAAAAATGCTAAATATGACCGGTGTGAGATGCAATCTATCAGGCAATAGTATCATAATTCAGTCAACTTGGTGAGCCAAAGTATTAAACATCTTTTGCAATTAGGCCGTAATACCATTTATTCCACTAGTGCGTATAGGTCTATTACGCACAGTTTCGTAATTAAGGAATTTAAGTAGTTTTTTTTTAGTTGGTACATTGCAACAAAATGGAGATGTCAATATGACATTTTGCAAGCAAGTTTGAGTTGTTATATTAAATCATTTAAATTTGTATTTTTAATTATCTTTGAAGTATACAACTATTATACATTTTTATATTAACTTTTAATTATCTTCTCGAGTGATAGTGATACCGTGTGCATAGAAACATTTTGTTGAAATTATGGTTCTTGCGATAGTATTATTGTTCTGTTGAGTCTCAACTGTGGACCATTCCCAGAGTTCCAGTAGATTCACTTATTTTCCTGTGCAAACATATTTACAACATCATTTATTTTTATGGAAGACGCAACAACTCAGCAACAGCCGGCTTTCCATCCACCTATCGGTTTCGAGTTAAAATATCACCTCCATTTTGCTATATGTGCCGCATGGGATCTTTAAAACCAGTCTGCATAAAGATGAGATCTGGTAAATGAAGAAACTGCATTTTGTTTAGGAACATTTCCATGGTGTTGTTTATCGATAGGGTATTAATTAAGAGCCATGCCATAGTTAAAACGTTTTTTGATTTGTTTGGACTGTTTAGGCGAGATTATTAATTTTTTTTTATAAGTTCTCTTGCAGTTAATCAGTCATGCGATCTTCTGGGTACATTGTTTTTTTTTTTAGGTTGACTATACTGGATCGGAATTTCTTAAGATCTTCACACATATATTAATTAATTCTTTGCTACAGGCCCCTGATCATCTATATCAAATAACCTAGAATATAATAATTTACAAAAAGTCCGAGGTGGTAAATCAACACTAACCTTATACTCGTTATTTTATCATGGCTTGTTTCAAAATCTATGAATATCTTCTCTTCTAAATGTTTAGATTTTTTGTTTGATAACCTTTAGATAGCCGTTTTAATAAGATATATAACAAAACACATATATATTGAATAATAACACAAATTTCATATGAAAACATTTAAAGATCTTAAACATAGAAAGAAATCGTACAATAACGATGACCGATTTATAATCTTTACGTAGCATTTTCAAAAATAAGCAAGTAAGACGTCTCATAAATATGA